>OY855907.1:25207317-25752317 GCA_963693305.1 Meandrina meandrites | reverse complement strand
TCGCTGCTTGGCGGCCAAGACCAAAGCATGCGGCCGCTAAAAAAAGCACTCGCTCGCGAAATCCCGCCTGCTACGCAGGCTAGGAGGCAATTTAATCTTTCAGTAAGGTAACTTTTAAGTTTTTGGCCACCAGCTTGTACGCAAATAAGTAGATGAAATAACCGGTTTTTTGATGATTGAAGGACCAAGGCAGTGCTATTTTATGGCAGCATTAGCGGTTATTTTTTCAATACCACCACCTTAATTGTACCCAACTTTGGATCCCGCACTGAGTAGGTCAAAATAATTTCTTATTGAATAATCTAGACGAAAGCTGGAGGATGTTGGAGGGGACCACATAGTTTTCTGAAGAACGAAGTGGGGATCAGCCGTAATTGACAGGGATTAAGAGGGTGGGGGGGGACCAGAAAAAAGTCTGAGAATTTCATGTGGAGGTGGGATCGCCGTAAATAACTTGAACCCTGCCAATTGATCGCCTCCTTTTATGCTATTATTATGTTTTGGATTCTGCGTGCTCGTATCCAGGCACGATCTCATCACATAAATAATCGTTGTGCAATAGCTTGAAATTGTTTAAGTTCTGTATTTCAAATGTTAAAGTTCTATGTGTCAAATTCTTTAAAGAGGCATTTTAATAAGAGCCAATGGAAACGTTTGTTCAACGCGGCCGAACGGTGCGATATTATTGAAAACAACAACAACAGCAACAATCACGATTGTTGATCTTTCTCCATGCGAAATAGAAACTTCCTCTTCAGGTTCTATTCATTAGAGATGTTGTCAACTTATTTGAGGCTCTCTGCAGTTCTTCGTAGAGCACCATTACTCGCTCTTGAGCTTTCTGAAAATATTTCAGCTCATCACTTGCGAACCGTTTTTTGGTATGGTGTTCTCTACATCATGATATAGAACCTTCCGATTGCGTCGGTGAATGATAACAAATCGGCTGCGCAATTCAAGGCGTCCTTGACAGTTTACTGCCATCCGCACTTGCAATGAACTTGATATTTTGTGGTGGCTTGGAAAGGAGGGGGCGGGGATCATGAAAGCTTCCACCAAGAATGAGGGGGGATCAATCAAATGCTATATACTTTATGGGGAGATCAGGTGAATGCTACGCCCTGTGGTTGCGAACTTGTGCATGGAAGCGATTGAAGAGGTAGCCATCAACTCGTCTGAAGTACAACCAAAAGTGTGGAAACGCTATGTTGATGACAGTTTTTGTATAATCAAAAGAAATGCTGTCAACTCCTTTCATACTACACTTAATTCCATCGATTCACACATCTCATTCACTATCGAGGAAGAATCCGACCAACAGATCGCGTTCTTAGATACTTTGGTTTCCCGCAAGAATAACACGATCACCATCGATGTATTTCGCAAAGCAACCCACACGGACAGATATTTGGATTATTTTTCTCATCATGACAAAAGCCATAAGATCAGCACAGCTGAGACCCTCATACACCGCGCAACCAAACTCCCTAATACAGCACAAGGGGAAATACCGAAATCAACCACGTCACTGATGCTCTACGAGCTAACAACTATCCCTCTGATATTATTTCTAACATCCTCAAGAAGAAATTTTCCAAACCACCCACACATGCCATCCCTTCACCAGAAGAACTTGTTTGCATGTTTTTTAAATGGGCTGCGCCTCTAGAGAATTCTAACAGTTACGCTGTCCTTCCTTTCATCAATGGTGTCACGCAACCACTAACAAGAATTCTTCGAAGACACGAAATTCAAGTCATTAATAAGCCCTTGAAAACTTTACAACAGGAGTTTCCTTCTCCCAAATTCAGACCATCTACTGAACATCAACCGAACGTGGTTTACAAAATACCCTGTGCCCATTGTGGTTGGTGCTATATAGGTGAAACTGGCCGTTGCTTTGAAACTCGCAAGAAAGAACATAACAGGAATGTCAAAACCTGTGCCAATGGCTCAAACATTGCGAAACATTCGTGGTCATTCGACCATCGCATAGACTTTGACAATTCTAGCGTCATTGACAAAGGCTCTTTTCGGATTAGAAAAACTTTGGAAGCTTGGCACACCCCTGCTACTGAGCATGCTGACAATAACTCCAAGCCGATTCCAAACCAGTATTGTATTCTTTTTAAGAAATAGTCACCTAATTAGCACTTTTTCACTTTGGCCTTATTCATATTTTTCTTTTTATCTCACCTTTTTTGTATATATTATATTCATCTTGTATTCCATTTTTATCCGTCGAAGGCTGTAGAGCGACAGCCGAAAGCTCATGTTCTTTTAACATTTTAAGCCAATAAACGTTTTTATGGTAATTTTTTATCATGTCTCACCCTGGCTGCGCATCAATTTTTAATTGATGTTGAAGTTCTTGAATAAATTAAGTCTCCTAAATTTTGCAGTCGATGCCAGTTTGGCCTGACGCTAGAATTTTAACTGAAATAATCTCATTTGATGTTGTTGCCCTTGAAGGTGATGTGGTCAGCAATGGTTGATGGATGATCACGTTTAGCTAGGGTCTTAAAACGGTCAGTGTTTCTGTCATGAAGTATTCGTTTTATTTTGCCGATATAGAAATCATTGCATTCCCACCAACCAGCTCTGTATATAACTTTAGACAGTCGAGAACGCTTCAGGCGTTCCTAGCATGGAAGGAGCGATTTGATGGGGGGAAGGGGGGGATGTTCTGAAACTGAAATATGATATCGCGGTTTACGAAATACCTTATTGTTTCGTATATTCGCGGGCACTTAATCTCGCAAAAATGGAACGGGCATATTTCGTGGGACTTCAATTTGGCGATTTTGCCAACAAACACATTAAAAGGAATTAATTTTCCTCAAAGTACTGATCTCGGATCACTCATCGTTTCTGGGAACCTAGACAACATGACTCGATAGAAATCCACTCGATACAAGATGTGTCTTAACAAATACGTGTCTCGTTTTCCAAGAAACGTGTCTCGCTTTTGGCAACAAACATGACTTATCAAAACGCGTCTCCTTTTTTGTCTTATCAAAACGTGTCTCGTTTTGTAAACGAGTCACGTATGGAAAACGTGACTAGTTTAAGATATGCCACAAAAAGGCATATCCATGACTAATAGCAACCTTACAAAAACCGCAGAAAGATGATAGTGATTCAGAAAAAGAGAGCTCGAACGCCGAAGTTTACAAATTAAACTTCTAAGTCTTAAACCGGGTATGGTCCTGACTAAATTTACTACGTACAAGAGAACAAAACCGAGACAAGATGTTCATATCAGTATTTTTATTCATTAATTATTCAACGTTTAGCAAGGCTGAATGCATAAAAATACCATTCAGCAAAACAGTTATTTATTAATTAAGCAAAAAGCTAAATACCTAAAAAATATTACCCTTACAACTCCATTGTATTTGTGCAAAAGGCATTGGCACTGGACTCAATAAATACCTACTACTTGCAACATTTGTTTTGTTAATTTACAGTGTCCCCTATAAGCACAGCAGTGCTAAAGTCATCGACACTTAGATAACTTATTAATTTATTTATTTTGCATGTAATACATATTGCCAATCAGAAAACAGCGATGCTGTTGCATATATTAGACGGTATGAAACCTAACGTTCCATCATACGCTGCGATCTTCTTCAAGACGAAATTTAGTAAGCATGCATTCTATAGCATGGTATAAAAAAATGTTTTATAGAACACTTTCTCGTGGTATACAGTGGAATAGCCACTTGTCACTTGTATTTTCAAAGGCTCGTGTGTATACCGAGAAACTGATTGAACAAGTTTGATTGAACATTTTTTTTAACCTTAGTGACAATCACAGCGTCGATGATCGTTACCTAACAAGGAAAGCTTATTGGAGTGCGTATCCACAAGTGTTCTTGTTACGTAATAATATTTATACAAATTCAAACATTTCTGCTGAATCGTTCAAGAGCTCAATCAATGACCTTACAATACCTTATTGTACCTCATTGTATAATATCTACTTGAACTTCATACAACACATGTTTTCAGGGGCCTCATCTAGGTATTCTGTTATTAATCATTCTAAGGCCCCTTTTTTGGACCCTGGTACCTGGGTTGTTGTGCTTTAGAAAGCGCCTTTTTTCAAAGGGCTCTGAAGTGGGATCTTGTTACGACACCTATTGTATATTTTCATTGTCACCTAACCATTATTACCTAACACCCTACACTTGGATGAATCTCACCATTATATGTTATCGTTTCTAATTTCACATATTTAAGACCCAGTTGTTTTAACAAACTTCTATTAAGTACCGTATTTTCTCAATCAAACGCCGCACCCCGATTAAAATGAACACCGGGTTAAAACGGTTTGTTTGCGTTTAATCGAGGCCCTGGCGATTATTTTCAGTCGAGCCAACAAGTTGATTTTTCCCATATTAAATAGCACTACTGTGACATACCAGTACGCTATGGTATTTTGTTTAATCTTAATAAACGTTCAAAACAAGAAATTCACTTAGAAAAAAAGAAATTATAAATTCGGTATGATGCAGGGGAACTTCAAAAGCGTGCGGGAGGAAGTTTGTTGGTCAGTTCTCTTGACTATTAAAATTGTTCTTTCCAGACACACCATCAGTAGTGTGCCTGTGCATCTGACTATTTCTCATAAAACACTTCAACATCGCTTGGGCTAAATTTATAACTCCCAGCAAAGGTTGGGCAGCTTCCAAACGCACCACAACCTGGAGGAGCATCGTATGAACTGACAAAAGTGAGACTGTTTCGACCTCCATCAGTAATGCCCAAGTCGTGACCTTTGCCAAAAGATGGGCCACTTGCAGAGGAGTGAAAGATGGCGTGTTGTGCATCTTTTATCTTAAACTTTGTGAGATTATATCCAGTCGTGGTAAACAGCGAGAAAATGAACGCTTTACTGTCATTTTGGTAACTATACTTTCCTGGGTCAGGACCTGTTGAAAAATATAAAATATCATTTTGTTGGTTAAGAGGTTTATATGCCGGGTGCCCATAGTTTATAGCTGTGTCCAACGGCTGAATTCGAATATAAAAATCCCTTTTTAAGGTTCTTCAATTGTAGCAAAAAATAGAAAATGACTTCACTGTTGATTGAGTGTCACCTGCGCTTTTGCGGTCCCCCACCCCCTTTTTATTCCTACTGCTGTTATGAAACATTTTAAGAAGATGGAAAGGCTTTGTAATGCTGTTCCTCCGCTCCTCACCTTTGGCTCCCCCTTCGTTTGATTGCTGTATTCCTTAGGATGTATTTCGTATCTAGATTCCAAAACTGTTATTGCCATCTAAAGAATGTTACATTACTTCCATTTGTCGAATTCATCGTTGCTATGTCCTAAGATATAGCACGGCATTTTGCTCCCGCGGATGAGGGGAAGGCCATCCATTCGAGAGAGAAATGATGATCTTTTTTCTGATTTCAAAGGCATAAATGGAAGTTTTCTTCATTTTCGAAATTGCTCGTGACTAGAAACTGGAAAGAAGAGAGTACAAGACAAATCACTTTTTACGCGCTTTGGAGAAGTAAGTTGACGAAGACAGCCGCTAAACCTATCTGTATAGTCTGATAAATAATAGATTTGCTATGAGGAAGATCAATCGCAATTATAAATCACAGCTGTTATAAATGTATACGTTAACTTACTGGACCAGCTGATGCTTGTGTATCCTCCAAATATGTAGTTGCCAACTCGGACGATGGTGACTGTTGGACCCTTGTAATCACAGTTCCCGTGAAAAGCCGATGCAGTCCAGCCATCAATCTGCGCTCGCCAGCATCTTTCCCATTTACTGGAGGAAGTCTGGAAGACTGGATGTAGGAACCTGCTCAAGTCTTGAATGTACACGCTACCTCCGTAATCGCTAAGAATGTTGGATTCTTCCAGCCCTGTTCGCGTACACACACGTAAAAAATTTGTTATCATTTCCAATTGACATTGATTATTTTTGTTATCATTATTATTATCAATACCATTATCATTATTATTATTAATATCATTATCATTATCGTCACAATTATTATTATAATTGTAATTATACTAATAATATTATTATTATTATTATTATTATTATTATTATTATTATTATTATTATTGCTATTATTGCTATTGTTATTATTATTATATTTTATTTTTACCTGAGAGGACGGCTAACCTACGCCTAAGTTATACCAATGGGTTGACGTTATGTAGACTTGGAAAAAAAAAGTTGCGACTGGAAAACCCATAGGCTATATTGGTAATTGCTGGACTAGGTTTTCTGCAAAGATGTTAAGAAACATTGCATCCCGGAATTTAGTTAGTAAGGACACAAGAAATTTATTATAAAGTGAACCTGTTCCACATCGATTGCCGTTAAATCCATGCGGGCAGCTGCAGTTGAATCCGTTGCCCCCATCAGTGCACGTTCCATTATTTAGGCAAGTATCTTTCTCACACCTGATGATAACTGGAAAATAAAAGTTTGTATTTTATCTTGCGCTTTTTCTCGAAGATCCAAAATGCTATTTAAATAAGTTTATTTTATCAAAAAATGCCAATTATATAAAGAAACTCTAGGTTCGTAAGAGATAAAAATAGCTATAAAAATCTATTTGCAATGCATAGTGTAGTAAATGGTTCAATTAACTCTAGAGAATGGTAGTGTCGGTTACAAAAATAATTAATTTAAAATGCACGATTAACAAGAAAAGTTTTCAATTCACGTTTGAAACTGCGTCAATAGAACTAGCATTCTTAGGGTGCGTTCCTTTGGGAGGATCCGGATTAGGATCATTTGAACTCAAGATCACTCGATTCATGGTTCATCACAGGGACGGAAATTTAGTACATAGGATCAGTTACCATGATACCAGGATGTCATGGTAACTGATATTATGAAACAAAGAAATAAATTACTTTCAGCTTTAATTTATAATTATCAAGCAACGTATTAAAATAAATTTTAAACAATAAAAGGCAGAAACAGTGCTTACCACTTTAACGATCGATGAAATCCATCGCGGGAAATACATATCGTATATGAAGTACATGTACAAGTATCAAAGTACATGTATTAAAGCTAGCACTGCTGGGGACATTGATTTATTTTGGATCATTGGCCATTAAGGAACGCGTCGGATCATTGATCCGATGATTCGTCTTCAGATCACGCGGATCAGTGATGTGATGAATTCTGGTCCAGAGTGGATTCGATAGATCACTGATCCCAATTAAGATTTCCTCGAAAGGAACGCCACAGATCAAAAATCCTGATCCCGAAACAGAAAAGGCAAGCTAGCCTTAAGATCTTCAATTAGATTTACAAGGAACGAGTAACGAGTAAGTTCATATGCGATGATCTTAGTTCACGAAGTGGTTGGTATCGTTGATCAGATGTTTCTGTGTTCCCTTGTTCATTAAAGAAGCAAGGTCACGTAATTTTAAGTCATTTCTCTTATGTACAAATAACTTAAAGGAAACCAAAGTTTGGGTGCTTATCATTTGTTGGAAGGAACAGTAGGGATGACTACTGAATACTGGCAAAAAAAATCCCAAAATCATCGAACTAACCGAAAGAGATTCCGCCTACCATTTGTAATTCGGTTTCCTATTATTGTTTTAAGTTGATGGAAGACAGGAACTGGGAAACCGTGCAAATTGTGAAGCCATTTTCGACGTTCCATTCATAACGGAAAAAAAGAGGAGTACGTGTCCACAATTTGGGGGTAAATGGTAAGCATCCTTTGAAATTTGTTTCAGGCAGAAAAAACGTCAACGAAGTAATAATAAATTGAAAATAAACAAGTATGGCTACGACTAGACAGGTTACGAGAAAGAAAATTGAGAAACGTATCGTCTTTGAGCAAGATGTTTCGGGAAATTCATCTCAATAGATCGTTTACACTGTCACGCAATAAAAATTTATATTGCAGAACCATTCATTGAATAAGGCCAACAAAATGGGATATTAAAGGAAATTAGTAAATAATAAATAAGTCATTTCTCCAAGGGTTAGGTCTGTGCATTATCCCAAACTTCAGATATTCGTCGAAATGTTTTGCACAAATTTACAGAGCCCAGTATGGATCCGCCATATTGATGCACATCTGTGGTGAACCAATATGGCGGCCGGAAAATACTGCAAAAATCTTGAATTTACTTTGGTCATTTAGGCGACTGATTATCTGTACTGGACAAACAAACATTTACATAAACACATTTCTTGCGCGCTACATTAACTTCTCAAATGGCAAAAAATCAAACATGATCGTAATGTCACGGAGCACCATAACTCTTAAAAATTTAAGTACGCTGGTTTCCAAACGAAGGACGCTACTGAGCTGAAACGTCGCCAAACAGATACAATTTTAGTGCCTTTTATGCCTGATGGGGATGCAAACTTTGGTGTCTCTAGTTTTGGATTTTAGTACCTGATGACGTCACGTGAAAACGAGCTATTCACTGAAGGTTTATACGGCTTTGACTCCTCTCACGAATGGTTTTTTTTTTTATATTTCGTTGTTGAATTTCAACAGTTTACTACTTGTTTTGCGGTTGACCTTATGTTTTATGTTTCTGGAGACGACATGAGACCATTACAAAATACGCAACTGGATCTCAAAGCTGACTTTGTAAACTTATTGGAAAACGTATTGGGCTTGGCTAATCATAATGACAATTAAAACTATAAGGAAAGCTGAAGTGAACCTGATTCACAAAGGTCCCCGTAGAATCCTGGTGGACAACTGCAGCTGTAACCATTGGCCAGGTCAATGCACGTTCCGTTGTTATGACAAGGAGTGCTCTCGCACTCGTTGATGTCTGTAAGATAAATTTAGATTATTAGAACAGTAACACAGCAAGAGAACGACAGTAACACAGCAAGGGTACAAAAAGTAACACAACAATAACACAGCAACAACACAGCGGTAACAGCAGTAAATCAGAAGTAACACAACTTACAGTAACACAACAGAGATATAAATTAACAGTAACGAAACAGTAACACAGCAAGCAGCACGGCAGCAACCCAGCAGCTACAAAAAATTAATGTTCTTTAAATCGTAAATATTTGTACTAGCATTTTATTTTTGAGGCACTGTTATTATCATCATGTAAACGATCGAGCTAAAATGTTAGTTTTTCTGTCGACATATGTATTCATTGGGCACGATTCCGTAATGTAAATTTTTCTATTCGCAATTATCTTTGGTTATTGCAATAGAAATCGTCATTACTGGTTTGGCAATGTTTTCCTGTGAATCCCTTCGTGCAATGACACACATAGCTTTTCTTCTCGTAATCTGATATGCACTTTCCATTGTTCTGGCAAGGCCAGCTGCTACATGGGGACTGGAAGGGAAAACGTAAAGTTAGGCAAAAGCAAAAGGTAAAGGTGAAGCAACTTTATGTATACAGGGTTTGTGTTTAAAACTAGAAACTTGCGGGTCCTTGTATATGAAGCAGGATAAAAGTTGACGCTCAAACCTTTTCAGTTGTAAATATTGCGGCTGTGCTCTAGAACTGATATGAATTTGATACAAAAGTGCTATAAGTCTCCAAAATACAACAAGGGAGTGTGAAGTTCCGTGCTACACTGGCAGTCTCACCAAGTATCGTAAACGAAAAACAAAACATCCATTTTTTAAGAGCGAGAGGAATGATAAATGTCTTATCAACCTTGTTTTCTTGGTCCGTGTTGTAGAATACGGTTCCTTGTTTTTATTTTCCCATAGATTTATGACCCAGGGGCGAATCGCTTGGGCTATAAATCGCGGGAAGAAAAACTCGCTCAGTAACATGCAGTACGGACCTTGAACACGATTAATAACAGGCATGTTAAAAAATGGTCGTTCTCAGGTTGGAAGGTCACTGAAACAGCTGAGCTCGGACGACACTGAGGGAGCATCACTCGTTATAACATTAATATCAGTTGTTTGTTTGCAAATTAGTTATTGGTGTTAAAGCAATTGCAGTGGCCATTTCAAATTGCCTTGCCAATATTTTAAAAGTATCTTTATTAAAGCCTTACCCAAATACTGAAGTGATGGAAAAAATTGCTACCGACAAACTTGTCCGAGTTGTTGTACTTATCAGATGAGAGCAGCTCACACAAGATTCTTCGGTTGATATCATAAAATGCAGCCAAGTTGAAGGAGAAACATGACGGTATGTTGACACATGCAATTCCACACTCCCTGCTGTTTAAGACAAAGTCTGCACCAAGACTTGTGATGTTTAGATAGGAAAACTTGTGGGCCTTGAAGTTGGCAAAGGCGATGCCATTGTAAGCATCTCGGCTGATAACCTTACCACCCGCATCAATAACTTTACGTGTACCTGTGTTGATGCAAGACACAAAAAGGCAAATAAAAGTAAGAAATCACCACTAAGTCGTTACAACTCCAACAACGGGTAACTTAAATTTTCAGAAATAAAATTCAACTCAAATTGTGTAATCGGAGCAACAATATACCTCTCGAAGTTCTTGCAGAACTGAGTACTATGATTAAAGATATAAAACGATTGAAATAGAGTAGAGTAAAATCCATTTTATCGTGTCTTAGTTCGTAACTTTGTAAAGTCGCTGTTTCACTGGCGACGTTTTAAGACTGACTAAATTAAGTGTGTGAAGTTATTATAGAAAACAGCGCTGGCACATACATTATGAACTGCCATAAATAAATTAACATGACATTTTATGTCATGTTAAATCGATTAACATGGCATTTTATGTTAACGCCATAAATTGCATGGAATCACCACAAAGAATGCCACCTAATCATCAACCTCGATAGTAAACATCAACAGGAGGGAGAAATGTTCGACTTCGATAGTTATGCCAATAGCAGTCCTGGCCACAGCTATTGCCGCAGTACACTGAGCGAGGATTTGATCTCTAAAAATTTAAGACCGCTCAAGGAAATTGTCCCAGATGAATGTGTAGCATTCCGGATTATTATAATATTTCGATGAACCAACCTGAGTAGGAGAAAAAAAAACAAAACAAAACAAAAAGAAACAACCAGGAAAATTAATATAAAGCAAATTACCCTGTTATTTTTTTTAATAAACAGAATGCATAAATAATGAAAACGGGATGTCTTCTTCGAAATAAGCAATTAATTTTGTGCAAATAGGGCTATTTTTTAATAAATTTACAAAAAATATTGATGTATGGGAAGTCCTCCTGAACATATCAAAAACGTCCCTTAATCTTTACGAAAACTTGTTTCACGAGCTTCATTAGTACATGGACACTTTTTGTTGATGTTACTATATGTTCTACCACGTGACTCCTGCCTTACAAGTAGCGTATTATTATAAGAATTATATGGGAGTCTAAATCTACGTCAAATTAAGGCAGACGGACGAGTTATGTTTTATCCAGAAACGTGTAATTTGCCTGTTGCTGTGCCCTTTTTTGTTTAAAAACACATTTGTTTACTATTAAATTGCAAAATGTTATCCTTGGAACCACTGTGAATTGTAAATTAATAATGATCATTATTTCTTTGTCAAACCATCATCACACGCGAGATGGAATTTGTTAACATATAACTCATAACGGTGTTTTTAACGACCAGTGGGTCCATTCTGTATATCAGTTATAATACGATGAGAAGCGAACCCAGTCTTGGTGAAAATGCATTTCTCATCTTCATAACAGTAAGCATTTATGATAGTAGACACATTATCGTCGGACATAATGTTTTTTATGTCGACATATATTGCCCGCGTGATAATCCGCTAATGAGTATTAATTTAAAAATTCACAAATAATTAAGGCAAAATTTTTAGTGTCATTTGTAAAACCGCCTTTGTTACGGGTTGTTGTCTTTGTTGAAAAACCCTACATCGTGCTGAACTTTCTTTGCATTAATCATCCAGGATTTTGTTGCAAGGTGTGATGTCTGCAACATAAACACTGCAAGAAGACTTCCTTTAAAAAAACAGAACTTAACAGTTTTTTTTTGTTCGGCTACTCATTATGTTTATTCTGTACGTTATTCATAATTCGTAAACTGACAAACCCTCCAGCACGTTCAACAAAGTGTAACAGGTTTGGGAGATAACTGTGACAAAGCTGATATTTTTTCATAAACCAACGTTGTCTTTTACCAAGTGTTATGTAGGCTATTAATGATGTAAGATATCTCCAATCTGCTGAAATAAAAAAAAAACGCGCATCAAGCAGTTTAATTGTACAAGTTCAAGGTCTGAAACATTTGGTTTTAGGTAAAATAGCGGTTAGAGTATATAAAAAAATATTCCAGAGAAGCTTTAACAAGCTGGATAAATGATGGAGTATATTTTTATAAGCACATTTATGACATGCAATAAGAATGCACTAGCCACGTGATATGTTGTTTAAGTTGACGATCTAAAGAGAGATTACCATGTTGGTGTCCCTCTAAACTGGCACCAACATGGCGTTTCCATACTGTAATGTGGGACATTTTGACGAATAACTCGAGTACAGAATACCGTCGTAACCCGAGACCTGGACAAGCAGAATATCTAGTAATTTTCTACAACCTGTAATATTCTTGATTTTTTTGACTCTATAGTTTTAGACTTACTTTTTTGCGGCGTCACAGTGAAACCAGCAATATTCGACACTCTTTTTCATATTTTTTTATTCTATTGTATTTTATTTTATTTTATTTCCAAAACACAAATATTCGACACTCTGTCAGGGTTCTTAAAAATGTTTTTTCTTCCTTTCTTCTTCATTTAAAATGTTTCTCCATGTTTGCTACATTCTCAGCGTTCATATTATCGAAGTTATTCTTTCATATAGCCAGTCTCATCTACTAACTATGCTTTCAGTAGTTCCGTAAAACTTATTCTGTGCTGCACAACAGTTGCTGGTGCTTTGGTTTATAACACACGGTCAAACTTTGCATTAATCGATAAATTTTTGCTCTCTCCAAACCGTCCGACAGCGGCCGCCATTTTGTTCAGTCGCGCTTTCGCGACTTCCCTGTCAATCAATTTAATCCCAAATTTCTGCACTCAATTTCAACTTTATGCACTCAGTTTCAACTTCCTGCACTGTTTGGGATTCAATGACGTGTTCTCAGCCAATGAGCATGCTGCTGCATTTATATAATTGAGATAGAGAAACAGATCTCACGTTAAGAAAGGAATGGAGCAAAAAATACTGATGCGTGTTTCCGCATGTTTCACGGATGGATGCAAATTCGCGTGCATTTTTTGTCCTTCCATGTTAAAATTATATCTAAAACAAGCTGAGAAATGCATAGCACTTACTTTCAGAATACCAGTTCGTTGTTGTTGTTGTTGTTTAATTCATAGAAGCTTCCGAAATGAAATTTCTATTTCGAAAACTGTCCATGATTCTGACCAAATTTACCGTATCAACGAAGACAGACTGTTTCGAGTACGTTCATTTATTCAGCGTCGAGCAAGACAGAATACATATAAACACCTCCAGTAAAAAAAGTTATTTATCAATTAATAACCTAAAAGCTATTGCCCTTACAACACCACTGTGCAAAAAGTGGGAACGAGACTAATTAAAATGAATGTTCACTAAGTTACATATAATACATATTTTACATAATGAGGCTATAATTAAGTTACAGTCGACATGAAACGATATAAGCCCCATCTTGAATCGTGAACCTTCCAGGACTGTACGAGAAATGCTTCCGCCTGTTAAAATATTGTTCGTATTCAGTGCTATCAGCTATGCATCAGACTATATTCGGGTACAAGTGGTTCGTTTGTAAGTGAAGCAGTCCTCCACATAGTAACAGAATGCAGAGATGTCGCCTACAGAACAAGCAAATTTAACCTGAGATTCACGCAGAATACACAGCTCACAGAATCTCTCTCGTAACCTTACGGCACTCAACTCTTCCAGGCTCACGGCTTAAATAGACAAAACTCCGATACTTGAAATAAACAACGCTTTTTCACTTGAACTTGATCAGGCGAAAGCTTTTTAGCTTCGAATTTAGCTGAATTGTTTGTACAGCTGTAATACAGTATTCTAGAATGTTTTAAAAGTTCTATTCCTATTCTTTCAATCTCCGAAATAATATATTTTTTCATAACAATGATAAAAACTGAACATTATTGTTTGCTTGATATCTCTTCTAGGCCAAGTAGGCCTTAAGATATGATAACTAAACTACATCACAAGTAGACATAATCCCCCCTCCCCGTAGGGAAAGCGTGTGGTTAGTTCTGCGATGGTCAGTTCTCTAATAAAATTGTCCTTTTTTAGTTACACCAACAATAGAACGTATGTGGACTATTTCACATAGAAAACTTCAACATCGCTTGCGTTAAATTTATTTTGTCCGGCAAAGAATGAACAGTAGCTAGACGAACTACAACCTGGAGGAGCATGGTATGAAGAGACATAGGTGTAACTGTTACGACCTCCATCAGTAATGACCAAGTCATGTCCTCCGCCAAAAGTTGGGCCACTTGTAGAGCAGGCATTAATTGCGCCCTGTGCAAGGTGATGTTTTATCTTAAACTTTTTAAGATTATATCCAATCGTGGTATACAGCGAAAACAGGAACGCTTTATTGTCATATTTGTATTCCCACTTCCCTGATTCAGGACCTGTTAAAAAAATAAAATAAAATATCGTATGTTAAGTTTGAGTAGTTAAAGACGTTTGTTTGCCCATAGTTCATAACTGTGCCCCGACGGTTGAGTTCAACATGGAATATCCCTTATTGGGTTCTAGAATCTGTAGAATAAAATTACTGCCGTCACGGATACTTGCACCTTACATCCTTTACATTAGTTACAGGTTCTTCCGATTGTGAAAGGTAGTTGTAAGCAAACTGAAGAAACAGCCGCCCCTTTATAATGCTATTCCTTCGATTTGTGCCCTTGGCTTCTTTGCTCTTTCGTTCGATTGCTGTACGATATGCCGTTACGTACGTAGACCCCAAAGCTTCCATTACCATATAAAGTGAAGATGGAAGTTTTCTTCCCTATGAAGTTATCGCGGAACAAAAATAGAGAGAAGCGAAAATAGAGCAAGTGTATGTTTTTTTTTTGTGCGCGTTCGAAGTCGACGCGTTATCTCTTACTCTATATGCATTGTTTATAGTCTGATAATAAGAAAAGAGTTTGTTGTGAGAATTGTATATATCCACACACGTGAGAGTAATTCGGTGGAAAATTTTTTGCAACAGGGTGTGATTTCATTTCTTAAACTGTGTACATTAACTTACTAGACCAGTTGATGCTTGTGTATCCTCCAAATATATAGTTGTCAACTCGGACGATAGTAACTGTTGGACCCTTGTAATCACAGTTCCCGTGAAAAGTCGATGCAGTCCAGCCGTCCTTCTGCGCCCGCCAGCATCTTTCCCATTTGCTTGAGGAAGTTTGAAATACTGGATAAAGGAACCTGCTCAAGTCTTGAATGTACATGCTGCCTCCGTGATAGCTAAGAATGTTGGATTTTTCCAGCCCTATTCGAGCAAATGCACACACGCAAAAAAAAAATGTTACCATTTCCAAGACATCCGACATTAAGTTATTTTCCCTTGAGATCGTCTAATCATTCATTTATTGCAAAACTAACCTAGTTTTGCTCGTCTGTAACAAGTAACGTACCGCACGGCTGACTAGCCCATAACCTAAGCGTGAATATGTGAATTACGCCAAAGGGTCCCTACGTAGAACTTGGACGAAGAAACGTTTGGAAATAAAACCCATAAGCTATATTAATATTATATATCCTGTACCAGATTTTCGGCAAGGATGTTAAGGCGGGGGTACACCTGAAGCCCGTTTTTCCACCGCTTAACTTGGGTTTAATGCGAATATCTCGTTCCCGCTTCAAGCATTCCCAAAACTCTTAGCTCATCTCACAAAGCTATGTTTACCAGTGTTTTGTAAATTTTGGGGTGATTTGGGGATGTTTTGGAAGAGATAGTTGTTCTCAAAGGATTAATAAAATTTGGAGAAATAAGAAATATTGAAGATTTAATGTGATTTAAAAATTAGAATTTGAAGTTAAAAATTAGTAGATGGACACCCAAACAGTCCCCTGACAACCTGGGGTACTTCCGCATGGGGATCAACTGTCTGTTGGTGTTTCAAAAATAATTTCTTTCTTTTATCCCTTCCTTAAACCTCTTAAAATTTCAATCAAAATCGGGTGTACCCCCACCTTAAGCTATATTATATCCCGGTATAGACATAAACCTGTTCCACATCGGTCGCCATTAAATCCATGCGGACAGCTGCAGTTGAATCCATTGGCCCCATCAGTGCACGTTCCATTGTTTAGACAAGTATCGTTCTCACACCTGATGATAACTGTAAAGTAAAAGTTTGCGATTTACATTGACACCGATATATTAATTAGGGCGCTCTCTTGCGCGCTTGTTCAATAACGATGGTATGAGCGGTGTTTTCAATCATTTTTCTCATGTACGATGATACTTTCTAACTTAAAGAAAACCAAATGTTGAAAGTTGCCTGGGGTAGAAAAAAAACACCAACGATGTAATGACCAACTGAGATTAAACAAGTATGGCTACGGCTAGTCAGATCACGAACAAGCATAGAGTGACAGTTGGCTTTTTTTCGAGATTCTCCATCCGTGCATTTTAATGAGACGTTTTGGAAAATACATCCCAAGTCACTGAAGGTTAATTCAGCTACTTGGCATCTCTTACGAATGTCCTTTGTTTTAAATTTTGATGTTGAGCTTGAAAAGTTAATTTACTGTTTTGTGGTCGATCTTATATATTTTATTTTTTCGAGATAAGAAATCTGATGTTCTCAAATAATGAATGACCCAGCGGTCTAGAAAATTAATATTGACCCTCTTATGAAATAGCCACTAACGTTCAGGTGTTAAGTGTTTATCTCAAGAATACTAATAACACTAGTAGAATGGCCGAACCTTTTTCACACAGATCCCCAGAGAATCCCAGTGGACAACTGCAGTTGAATCCGTTGACTAGATCAATGCAAGTTCCGTTGTTAAGACAAGGGCTGCTCTCACATTCATTAATGTCTGTAAAAAAAGGTATATGCTATTGTCTAGAGAACTTGTTGCTGCCATGGCAACCATATTTCAAAGGCATACTTTTTTTCTAGACTACAAGCAGTCCTGCGTGAAAATTGGGAACGGGGCGCGAAAAAATATTCCCGCCTAGCCTCGCCCCGACTCGTCCCCAAATTTCCAGGTACTGGCCATGGGCGCCCTCAATTTTCGCGAGGACGCTCGACGGACTGCGAAAAGACAGGTGGTCTGCTGGTAGTCTATCTTTTCTAAATTTTGAATTTTCCTGTTTCTTGCAAATCAACTTTTCCCATATGTAATTGGCAATGGAAACGTAATTACATTGGCAATATTTCCCACGGCATTTCTTCGGACAAACGCAGACATAGCTATTGTTCTCGTATCGTGATACACAAGTCCCATTGTTCTGACAAGGCCAACTGCTGCACGGAGACTGATGAGCAAAAAGGTAAAAGTAAATATTAATTAAATTTGAACAGGATATGAAGCGCTTACTAACTGAGGTAGCCGCGGTGTTTTTCACAATCGCTATATATTCTGTCTTTCGCTCGCCTAGCCTGATCGCCTGGTACTCGCTCAGCTACTATCTGAAACAAGAACTGTTACCTATTGTTCGGCGGACAGCGTATTATTTTTATCCCCTTCATATCTGCCATTGAGAAACACTTGGAAGAGCCATAAACTTCTCAAGCCCACGTTGCACCATCTTTATGTCATGGCACCGCAACAGATGAAAATATGCAGAATAAATACACCTTATTCGATGGTTGAACATATCAGTACGCGCGGATATTTTGCGAGTTGCGTAGTATTTTTCGAGCCCCGAAGGTGCAAGGAAAAATTCAAGCAAAGAGCAAAATGTCCGCTCGTATTATATATTAAACCATCCAATAAAATTAAGTTTGGTTCGGCCATTTTGTCGCTCCGCTCTCCGTCCGTATTTTTGCCCTGTTTTACAGTGTAGGCATATTTTGCGCGTTCTTTTGCCCTAATATGTTAAAATGACGCAATAGTGGAATAATAATAGTAAATTATCCTTATTCTTATAATTAGCGTCCAGGAATAACACAGAATCATGTTTTAAAGACATAGATAAGAATATTAACGCTACTTAACCAGTTTTGGAAATCTCGGTAACTGAAAAAGCCAGTTTGGCCTTTTAACTGTGCGGGCATAACCTTTTTTGATGTTGGTTATTGGTGTATTTGTGCTCCGAGTATTACTCCTTTTGATTCTATTAACAATAAAAATATACTATACACCGAGGGAGATTAATTCTCACTTCCGTACAGCCTTGACACAGAATCAGAGGAGACGCAAAATGTATTTTTCACTTACCGGAATACTGAAGTGATGAAACAGCGGGCTGCCGATGAACTTGTGGGAGTTGTTGTACTTGTCCGATGGGAGTAGTTCACACTGCAGTTGATCTCTAGCATCGCGATTAGTGGAGGCAGCCAAATTGTAAGAAAAGCATGAAGGAATTTCCAAACAAGCAAACCCACACTCGCTGCCGTCCTCAACAAGATTTGATCCGATGTTGGTAATGTTCAGGTATGAAAACTCGTTTCGCTCAAAGTTGATAAAAGACACACTTTCAGAAGAACCCCGACTGTGACCTTAAAATTAATTAAAGAGGTGGAGGAATTTTAGTCTCTTATGACCATCGCAAAAAGCAATAGACATATGTTTACATAAAGAACATCTTAGGAAATGGCTATGCTATCGTGGAAATTTATTTATTGACAGAAAATAAAGAAATGAAAAAACGAATAAGCATCTTACTACCTTCCGAAGTTTGTGCGAAAAAGGCCAAGTCCAGAAGTAAGATAAAATAGAGGCATGACTGTATCAGGCTGAGTTCCATTTCTGCTGAGATGTTTGCTTCTAAAGGTTTGAAGTATCCTTTACACGTATATTAGAGTGCATTAGACTCGTTATGTCACCTGTTATATCTACGTCTTCGAGGAGTGGGAGGTATGTGGCTACGTGATGTATCACATTCACATCTGCCTCAGCTGCTCAAAAGATGGATAATGCTATCTGCTATATAAGCTACCATTAGGAACATATTTACTTTTTATTCACTTGTATTTAATTAGGTAATTAATTAAGAGGGCTCCACTAAAAACAGCCTTGGCGAGTTGGATTCCCTCATTAAATATCGTTGTTATTACTTTTATTATAACTTAGCTAGCGAATGAATTATCAGAAATAAAAATCCTGAAAATTTTCCTGTTTTTTGGTGTGCACAGTCTTCATCCATATCGATCCGTACGTGCTTTCTTGCCATCGTTGTTTTCTTTTGACAACCACACAACGAATAATGACGCACGGCAAATTTTCAATTTAATGCACCTGTCAAAACATCTCGATAAACATAATATATCTTCCATTAAGATATTTAAACATTTTGAAGGAATGGCCAGCTATTAATTAACATCTAGTTGGAAAAAAATTCGTTTTAAATTTTTTTTTATATTCCATTAAGAATCGAAGTCTAAGTTTGGTGGGATGTTAGCAGTCGTGATGTGTTATATAGCTGGCATAATAATTTATTTTGAATATATGCATGGACTATATGACTGGTATCAGTTATAAAGCATTTCTAGTGTAAAACTAAATGGGTGCACGTACTAGTTAGGTCTAGTTAGGCTTCATCGTACGAAACTGCTTCATTCCGAGAAACTTTGCAATTCCCTCTCTTTGTGTTCATATTCAAACGGTAGCAAGTACAAAATGTTGTTTAACTCAATAAAACATTTTTATCACATGGTACGAAATTACACCTAGTTAATTACAGATGCTACTGCGATCCATAAAGCTTCGTTAATTATATCAATAACTAATTAAATAATTCGGGAATAACGAAATACTTCAAAAGGCATACAATAAACTATATTTCACAAAATTCCTTCCTGAAAAAAATATAATAAATTTTAACCAAGAATCGCCATTGAGGTCTTGACATAAAACCCTGTCAAACCACTGTAATTCGATATAATTATATTTAGAAATTACAGATTTCTCGCGAGATTTGTGAAAATTACTTAATTTTAAAACGAAAGGATACCGCTCGCGCTACTATTATTTTTTATTTTCAATGTTTTATTTGTATTTTTAAGTCTTTTTGGATACAATAGACAACATGTTAGGCACTACGTTCCTGATATAGCACCATACAAGGAACATTTTCATTCGTATTTTTATTTTTACATTTCGAAAGCTTTTCATTAGAAATGTCAGGTTATTTTATTTTAAAAAGTTGACGTGTCTAGGCATGTGCTAAAACCAGGAACATAGGAACGCCGCAACAGCCCGGAACTCCGGAACACCGAATCAACGAAAGTTAGTCACTCTAACCAACAAATGAAAGCTAACCGCAAGCAAACTGAAGTGGAACTAACTGCAAGCAAATCGGGAAATCCCGGCCAAAATCCAACTCTAAATTCAACTCGAAAGTCTTGTTTGAAAATTCAACTTTGCTTGCGGTTAGCAAAAATTCGGATTACTTGCGGTTAGTTCCACCTCAGTTTGATTGCGGTTAGTGTTACTAGTTTTAGTACATGCCACGTGTCCGAGGAAATTTTTGGCCCGTTATGTTCAGACATGCACGTCCTCATAATAGGCTTCACAAAGTGTCGTTATCATTGAATTTGCACCAAAACTCACAAAGTCATATCAAATATGTATACACCTATTTCAATTAACGTTGTCGGATTGAAGCTTAAAGATTAAAGGCAAGGCCGAAAGGTAACATGGGCGAAGGTAGAGTGTTCCACGCATGCTGAATACTAAAGAGATATAGCGAACAAGACGTTTTGCGTTTCTCTTCAGACATGTTAAGAAAAGATCCTTTTTCGACGCATTTCGTTTAAAAAGAATAATCCGAACCACATAACGGCGAAAAAAAGATACAAGAAAAAGGTTCCACGGAAAGAAAAACAAATACATGTACTCCACATGCAAAAAATACAAACTTTTAGATTTCCTCAAGGCTTATATGCAAAATTCAAGTAAATACCCATGGGACCGCTTGGTCTTGGCTCTTAGGCTTGAAGCTTTAAATCGACAACGTATGAAAATGTCTAAAAGACCAGTATGACTCTGTACTCTGTAGAAAAAAACACTTGTGTACATTTCTAGACATACGTGATTTTCGGAAAAGACGTGAGCGAAAAATCAGCAAACAGCAGCATAAAAAAACATCAACAATCAAATTTACTTAGTATAGATCGTTTTCGCGTGACGTCATCAGGTACTAAAATCCAAAACTAAAGAGACATCAGAGTTTTCATCCACATCAGGCATAACAGTTCTAAAATTACATCTTTTTGCAACGTTTCAGCTCAATACAAGCTCAAGCTCAAGCTCGTTTTGAAATCAGATCTAGAGCACTTTGAAGCGTTTTGAACGAGTTAGCGCTTGATGCCCTTGACGGCGGCCAAAACGCTTCAAAACGGCCTAAGACGCGGGCAAACAACAAAGATACAACAAGGCAACAAGGCAAGTCGATTTTATTCAGAGAACATTAAATTTTATTCTTTTTGAAGCAAAATCGTAGTATTCGCATTCAAACCCGAATAAATCGCATCTTTGTAACACAACACCGCTCAAAGGCAAGAGTCACGTTCGCGTATGCAAATCGCATCTTTGTAACACAACACCGCTTAAAGGCAAAAGACATGTTCGCGTACATCTCATGAATATTTCATACAGTGAACTGCCTGTGATTTATGAAGAGGTAATTTATTTTCGATTTTTACAAACGTTTACAGACGTTTTGCAGTGGGACTTACAAATCGCAGTCTCAAAAATAAGAAGATCGCACTTAAAATACTGGACCGACAATTAACCAGCCTCAGACACGCGTACGCAGACGCTCGTTGCGCAAAGAGCATCTGCATAGGAGGAAAGCAGGTCACGGATCACAGTGAGTTGATATCCCGGGGGTTGAGCTTTTTTCCGTACCTGACAAGCGCTTACTTTTCGCTAAATCCACGCGTCACGCAACTGCGCGTAGATTTCGTAGGGCCAGGAAATTTGAGATGTAAATTATTAGTACGCATCAACATTCTATCGGACACGCCAGACAATCTGAATATACGCGATGGCGTCGTTATGGATCCTCGTCGTCCTTCTGATAAATGTCACTTGTATAGAGATGAAGCCAACTAACAGGGAGCACCACAAAGGTAAGTGTCGATTAAATGACCATAAAACCCTGTTTGGCACGGCGGCCGTGCGAATCTGGTATTACTGTAATAGCGCCTAGAATACGCTTTAATGCTTTAATATAAGCTTTGTGGCTGGTGTTGAATCACATGTAACGAAATTACAAAAACATCACCCATCTGTTTGAGAGCATCATTCACGTATCAATTGTTCATTATAGACGCGAACGTAAATGATTTCGTGCAAACCAAGTGGCCCAGGGGGTAGGGACTTTTGGAGGGGGTTTGAATTTTTCGAAAAATTCGGCATTTTGGGGGATTGGCTCGATTAAAGTAGTTTATTTTTTGGGGGGGGGGGGGGGGGGTGGATATTATAAAAATTCCAAAAAAAAAATCGCGGTAGTACCTTAGCTGCGTAGTTTGGCGAAGCAGAAACAAAGGAAGTGTTTTGGGGTGTCTCACCCGACCTCCGGGCCAAGGGGTAATCTTCCTTTGGTTCCTACGGGCTGTTATCAGAAGATGAAGTGTTTGGAATAAATGTATGTTATGTAGCGAGGATAACAATCGTTGGAAGCCTCCATGTTCCATTTTTCACAGAAACGATTACGAACCCTGTATAGTCCATTAAGATAGTAACACCCTTCTCCCTCCCCGATCCCCTCTCCCCAACACCTTTCATATAGTTTTCATAGCCTCCCACCGTTTAGTCCATTAAAGTGATCGGAGTAATACTCCCTCCTCCGCAAGAAAAACAAAAAAAAATGGCAGTTCATATTGGGTCATTTTGGCGTACAGCATTTAATCTGTTTTTTTTTTTTCCATCGAGTTTCGAGTTAGATGTAACTAACAATATCGTGAAATTATATCGCTACTATTGGGGGGCCGTTCGGAACGCATGCAATCTTACCTAGCTGCTATTGTGTCAGACATGCTGATTGTCAATTACCAAATAATGTTCCGAGCATAATGCTAAAATACAGCTACCAAGTGTTGTTACCACTTTTCGCTGATTTTGTTCTCATTCCAAACAGATCATTAAGTGTAGAGAGTCTATTTTCACTGGCGCGATGATAATAACACTATTTTAACTACTACATAACATAAGCGTTTCTTTATACAATTTTGATTAGTTTATATATTTCCGTTTAAAAAATTATCGCCTATGTTTCCATATTCCTCATTTGATTATAAACAAGTTCTCGTTCAACACTCAACGCAGGTTCACTGGTAAGCACACAAAAAAAAGATCGGAAGCTTGTTCGGCAGAAGAGAGAGAAACTAATATTTTCGTGCTTCCAGAGTTAATAACCGGCTGGTCAATAAGTGTTTTACCATATGGCCCTTTCCATGTTTCGCATGCGACCGCTGTGGCAACTTCCGTTTTTTTTTTTTCGATTCTCGCGATAACACGGACTAAAAGTAGTTTCCCTTGGATTTGCTTTACACGCCATTTTACTCGCGATTTATCGAACTCCTAAATTCTTAAACCAATTTGCGTTTCCCCTAGACGCTCGAGAAACCGGTATTCCAAAGTTTATTCTGCTTCGGTTGATAACACTTACCTCAAACTTGATTATTCCGGATATCACAAACACCTCATTCAATAATTGTTTATTAACTATCAAAACGCCTGCTTCTTTCTGCAGCATGAAAAACACAGCAAAGATTGTGCGGCATTAACTTGGCCCAAATCTTGCATTGGGCCGGTGCAACATAGCATCTGAGCGACCTAGCGAGACTAAGTTTTTTTTTGTATCAAAAATAATTAAAGTAAAGATTAAACCTGGATAATATTTATTCTTATTCTCACAGGGTACGAAGGCGCCCATGGTCGTGCCTCGACAGTGAACATGGCTCAGAGAATAAGACGGGCCGCCGCCGCGGCACAGAATGTTACTGTCAATAATGAAAATGCTTTTGACCAAATAGGTAAAAGGGAGACAGGTTTGTGGCGAAGCTCTGTACTTCCTTGAACCCGACTGTAAAATATATATATATATACCGTAAACTTCCGGCTATAAGCCCTGGGCTTATACAACTTCGTAAGGGGGCTTATAAACGGAGGCGCTTATATCCGGGGGCGTGGGGGAGGGGCTTGAAAGCGGAATTAAAAAAACGTTTCCAAACGAGTCAACGCAGTGTTGATCGAAATACGTTTTTAAGTTAAAAGGTCATAATAAAGCAACGTTTAGCCTTGTTCAGTGCTGCCATCCGGCGGAGTGGGGCTTATATCCGGGGGGACGTATAACCGGATGCATTTTTTTGTTAGTTAGATGGGCCTATCCCCCCGGGGAGGGGGGCTTATAAGCGGGGGGGGGGGGGGGGACTTATAACCGGAATTTTAAGGTATTGTAGAAACCGGAAACCGAGGTAGGGATACTCGCCACGGGACAGTTCTTTGTTGGAATGTGCTTGGTAATGTGCTTCAATTTATAACGTAAGGAGTCTGGTTTGGTTTTTCATACCTGGACCCTATTAGATCTGTATCCGGTGTTCATCTCTGAGACGCAGTTTTCGTCAATATACGCTACTGTACATCATAGCGAGGTGTGACTAGACAACTTGGCTCACCTCCTCGTGTTAGCTCTCCTGGTATACCTTGATATGATAGTAAGAATTGAAAACTCTTGGTATGCGCTTGGCGCCTTACAATGGCGCCTTCACTGGAGTGGTGCAGTAAGGATCCTTCGGAAAGTAAATAAGTGAAGAATTGCTCGATGTAATTTTTTTTTCTGCTTTTGTAGAAGGGAATACCACAGTCAAGGTCAATGAGAGTGCTTTTGAGGAGATAACAAAAGCCAATAATGGTGTGTTGTAAATATAATTTTTTTACCTTTTGGAGCTGCTACACCTGTGTAATGTAGGGGGAGAGGGGGGGAGGGAGTCAGCACTACTTTCAATTTTGTGTTGTTGGTCTAGACCGATCGGACATGAAAAAAATGGTATCAGAAAAAGGTCAGGTCACACTCAAATTGATCTCCTTTATGAGTTTAATTCAAATTGGCGAACGGGCTTCCCCGCCCGAGAATTTCCCCATTCCTTCCCCCTTCTCCACTCCCCCGGCCTTGATGCTTTTTGAAACAGAATCCCGTCCCCCGACCTTGATGCTTTTTGGAACAGAAGGCTTCTGCCGGCCCGGGAAGAGCATGGGCTCATGCGAGTTGTGTGAGTAGAAGATGCTATAGCCTTTAAATATCGAATACGGGTAGTCAGGAGTTGACATATTGTAGGTTAAACGGTTTGTCACTGACTCTTTTTCGTGTTTTGTTAGATTAAGGATTAAGATTACTGATGAAGGCTTAAGTATTAGCCGAAACGTCTAACAAAAAATGAAAAAGAGTCAGTGACAAACCGTTTAACCTATAATATGCTATAGCCTTCTTATCTTTTCTTCTTCCCAGAGCATTTGCCAAGGCTTTATCAAGGTGACATTGTTCTCGATAATGACACTGAACTGCTGGAGTATATAAAGAGTGCTGGCAACTCAAGGAATGCTCAACGCAACCGCAAAAGACTGTGGACAAGTCGTATTATTCCGTTACGGATCCCTCCCTTTATGAGTACGTAAGCTTTTTTGTAGGCGCATATTTCGTGACGTCAGTGCTAAAATGTCTTACCAGTGATATTTTGCCTTACTTTTTCTCTTCCCTAACTTTTTTTGCGGTTAAGGTCACATAAGAAATAACGTTTGGAAAGCAAAGAATGAGTTTCGCAGCAAAACGTGCTTGAGGTTTGTGGATTATATACCAGGCTATCACAAGAACTACATCGAGTTTGGTAACAGCGATGGGTAAGTCTATCAACTCTTATAGCGCCGCTATACATGCTCTATCTCGAGAGCTCTGCAAGGAGAATATCGGCTAATAGTTTTGTTTGAGCTCAGTGAGTTCCATAGAAAGGCCGAGACCCGATATGCTTAAATGACAATCCCACGTAAGCTTGCATTGGTCAAATCTTGTAGTTAATGCAAAAATAAAAAAAATGGATACCTGTGATATGCACGGTCAGGAAACATGCAATCAAAAACCAAATAAACAGTCTATGGCATGGATGCCCTTATTGGATATAATAGACGGATTCCGCTAACGTGTTTACATCCTTGTTGGCACCCAATTTAGATCATGTGATGATTCTTTTGGGAGATTACAATTATTGTGTATTTCATCACACGTGACTAAGTGCATGGGAATATGTAACAACAGAATAATTGCAACCTCCCAAATGAATCATCACGTGATCTCAATTGGGTGGCAATAAGGATGTAAAGACGTTAGCCGAATCCGTCTCGTGTTAAGGGCTGTTTGGATTTGGTAGACAGTTCTTGTCATCCGTATTATCACCCTCCATCCCCCGCATAGTCTTAAGCTTTTGTTTAGGTGATTTCCTCTCCCCGATTGGACGTGGTTGTTAATGAGGATTGTCTGTTGTGACGTTCGATCTGGGGTCTACTCCCTGGAATACTTAGAACTTAATTATTTTAAGTGACCCACCTTT
Organism: Meandrina meandrites; assembly: GCA_963693305.1. Classification (NCBI taxonomy): domain Eukaryota; kingdom Metazoa; phylum Cnidaria; class Anthozoa; order Scleractinia; family Meandrinidae; genus Meandrina; species Meandrina meandrites. The sequence continues at coordinate 25,725,630 of OY855907.1, read as the reverse complement.
ACACACCATATTTAGTCGTATCCCCCCCCCCCCCCCACCCCCCCGCCCTACTTCATCACAAATAAACGGTCTGTTGACAGCGGAAAACTGACCTTCTCTCTTTGCAGATGTTCATCCAGAGTGGGAAAGAAATACTACGAGCCGGGCAGGCAAACAATATCAATTGGAGCTGGCTGCAATGTTGTTTCAACAATTATTCACGAGATGATGCACGCTATCGGTGAGGATCATAACATGTGGATAAAAAAACCCAGCTTGATGGAGCAGATGTTTTGTTCTGCATGCTCTATAACCACTAATTGAGAGTTTTTACATCACCAAAATAGGGTCCTTTAGTCTCCTAGAACCTCATCGTGAATGCTTTCAGTACAATTCGTCTTATTTTAATTTCTGATTTGAACCAGGTTTTTTCCACGAACAAGCACGAAGTGACAGAGGTAAGTATGTAAAGGTCTACTGGGAAAACATTTTGGAAGGTAAGTGACAGTACAACTAACTCATGGTAATAGAGAGGGAAATGTGACGTACATCTTACACCGATGACTCCTGCAAAATCTGCATAGCCAACATCGAGCTTCCTTTTTTAAATGTATAAAAATGCACACATTACGACTGGTACCGAAGGATACAACTAGTATTTCCTGAGACGAGGTTGAGGGTAGCAACGATATCATCACGTTCCGAAAGTGACGAGCCTCGTTACTTTCAAATTTGGCAAAATTTTCATTGCTAATTTTGGAGGAACTCCTCTTCGGGAGGTGGCCACGAGGGTAGCTAAACTTATACTGTTCACGGAGCGAAATAACATGAGAACAGATAAAAAGATGTATATTATATTGTTTTTCATAAGTATGTAATCAAGTGAAGTTTTTTGTCTCTTCACCGTTATTGGCGCTGTATCGTACCCGCCCGCTCGTGCAACAAGTATCAAATTGTAACCCGTGTCGGGATACATTTAAATTTAGTCATTGCCACGTGGCCAAGAACAACAGACCAGTGAAGGCTTGTTTGACAAACTAACCAGTTATTGTTAAATTCCTTCATAATTCTCTATTGCAATTGATTTCGTGATTTGCAGGTTTCTCAGACCAGTTTGACAAGTACGATTGGCGAGACATTGACATGTTGGGTGTGTCGTACGACTATAAATCCATAATGCACTATAATCGAAAGGCATTTACAAAGAACGGTGAACCTACTATTGTAGCGATTGGCAACGAGAACATGGAATTCGGAAGTCCGAACGGCAAACTCAGCACCAGAGACGCCATAGAAATTAATGCTCTGTACGACTGTAAGAGTAAGTAGCCGATTGTTGAATATTCCAAGTACACACTTGAATATTGTTTGATTGTTAATACATTTAGTCAAATAGAGATAAGGCAACCTGACGCACAGTCAATTAGGGTTCTATTTGAAGCTAATTATGGTAGCTTGGGAGGCACGTTAGTCTAGGCTGGCCAGCTGGAAAATAGGGACTGGACCTTGGACTGGACTCTGGACTGGACTATGAACTTTTTCTTAAATATAGTTAACAAAAAAGTTAATAATTAGCTAAAAAAGTATAACAAAAGATGGATATCGTGAATTTTGAAATTTCACAAAAATGTCACGAAATCTCTAAATTCTTGCAAAAACCTGAACGATTTTCACCATTTCGTGACAGTTTGTGAAATTTCAAAATTCACGATATCCATCCTTTGTTATAATTTTTTAGTTTATTATTAACTTTTTTGTTAACCATATTAAAAAAAAAGTTCATAGTCCAGTCCAGAGTCCAGTCCAGAGTCCAGTCCAGGGTCCAGTCCAGAGTCCAGTCCAGAGTCCAGTCCCTATTTTCCAGCTGGCCGTCTAGGCTAATGATTAGCGCGCTGGACTCCGAACTAGCGGTTTTGGTTCGAGCCATGCATAAGGTCTCTGCGTTGTTTTCTTCGGTAAGACACTTTACTTTACCATAGTGCCTCTCTAAACCCAGGTGTATAAATAGGTTCCGGCGAGTTAATGTTGTGGGGGGAAACCCTGCAATGGACTAGCATCCCATTCAGGAAAAGTGGAAATACTCCTACTCGCTTCATGCCAATGGAACCGGGCTGAATGCCGATCTTTTGAGCCTCTAGGCTCGAACGCAGACCTTACCTGTAACCTATTTTTCATCATTCATTTCATCATAACAGCTTTGGTGATGAAGCAGCGATAACAAATATTCAGACGATGTCAGCTCCAGTAATAATAGAAGCTATGCAATATCCGAGTTATTAATGCCCTTTTTCTTTTCGTACCAGTAGTAGCCGACTTTAGAGTAATGCAATTTTCTTCGGAAAAATTTCGTCGGAATATATATCGAACCCCGCAAACAATTTGTGCCACAAGGACCTTTTCCATTGGAAAATATATATATTTTTTTTATTGCAGATCCATGTTAGAAGCATCTAAACGTCTTTAAATCATAAAGATGTAAATACTATATTTAACAATTATTCACCGAAGTGGAGGTGAATAGTGGTGGATATTTACCGAGCAGCGAAAAATTTAGTATATACCACACAATTTGAATAACTAGCGGGCCAAAACGTTACTATCGGTACCGAAAGCGACGCACGAAGCCATTTTGCTTCCCTCCGGCTGCTCGGAGGTGAATAGTACTTTGCTAATCACCTCCCAGTTAACCAATCAGCGCGCGCGGAAAGCAATATTTACTTGTGTGGTATACTAATAGTTTTTAATCTTGCATAGGAAGCATCATAGTTATAAAATAGCAAATAATGATTTTTTTAGAAGAGAACTTAAGTGCAAAGAACATTAACCAGGCATAAAATTGAACAACAACACATTCACTCAGATATACTAAATTCGATACTTAGTTACTTATTTGATAAAGGTCACGAAGACAACTGTCACAGGCAACGGGCTTCAATCAAAACGTTCGCTCTCGCATTTGAACAAACATATTTCAGTACCTTTATGAACTTGATAGGTACCTTAGTGCTGCACTTGCCCGCCGGCGCAATTCAATTCGATTTGCTGTTGCTGTTGTTGTTGTTTTGTTGTTGTTGTTGTTGTTGTTTCTGCTGGTGGTGGTGCTGCTGATGATAATTTACTCAGTTATATTTCTTCGCCTTTTAAAATTAACTTCTTCACTTTCTTTTCCTCCAAAGCGAAAACCTATGGCTGGACCTCATGGTCGGGATGGACACCATGTGATGACAATTGTTATCGAACCCGTGAAAGGTTCTGCTACAACTCTGGTGATGTGACATCTTGCCGTGGAAGCAGTATTTCTAATGTGTACGGAGTGGATAAACAGAAAGAAAAGTGTCCGTCGTCCATCTGCCCCGGTAAACCTGTACAACCCTAAGACTATATAGCAGTGTGACACAGTTCTGGTATTTTGTTTATTTTGAAGTAAATATGCAACACTTTCGAGTGATATTCTATGGAATATCCTACTAGTCACCTGTATTTAAGGCTCGTGTGTATACGAAGAAAATACAGAGGGATTCCACAAGAAAGTGATGCAGAACAATTTTATACAATGCCATAGAAAATACCCTTACGTATTTCCGAGTGGGGATTAAGATCGCAGACCACGATGGGAAGGTTGGGTTTAATACGGTCGAATAAGCAACGGCTTTCCTGTATTCTGTCTGGCTGTATTTTTTGTGGCATGTTATGAAGAACAAAATCAACCGTTCGGTTGCACTATAACAGTTTGGAGCTGTGTAAACTCGTTGATTAACCGATAAGCTTTTTTAACAATATAAACGAGAGATAAAATGAACGCAGGTTTGATATAATATGGCGTTATCAATTGCTTACACACGCAAATGGTAATGATTAGTAAGGACTTCGGCAGATTTAAGACTTAGTTGTCGACAACTATCTATGTTTAAAAAGGCCACACTATGCGCAAGTTAAAGATGTAGTCGTCAACAACTAAGCTCTTTTCCAACTTAAACGGAAAGTTAATTTTATTGTTGACAACAAGTTTTACCTAAGCTTTGAAGAGGTAGTCAGCAACTTATCTCTAATCAATTTGTTGCCGGTGGCTTGAGCGTCAAGCATCTAGTTCAGCGAGCGCTTTTTCAGGAATCTCCAGCTTCCCACACTCCTCAGACGAAGATAATAACCGTTGCAGCAAAGTAGTTTTAATTTTCATATACTATTTCCGCTTAAAAATCCCCTGCAGCTTTGTTTTCACGCTGTTTCTTTTCACCTTTTCCAACTTTTGGCTGGTGAGGATGCCTGTATTGTTGTAGTTTATCGACAATGTATGACATCATCTATAACCCGTTTAAGGGTAGTTATGGAGGTAAAAAATCCTAGGGTGACGAATTAAAAACGCTTTCTGCCGTACGCCAGTAGAATCTGCACGTTTGAGGAATGGCATCGTAATTATAAATCCCAACACACCTTACGATGGAAACTTTAAATTTCCGATTAGATTACTTTGCCATGAAATAATTACCTTATAGCTCCTGTCAATGGTCACTGGGGTCGCTGGTCGGAGTGGCAGCCTTGCAGTAAGACATGTGATGATGGCGTCAGGACACGTACCCGGAAGTGCAACAATCCTCCGCCAGCTCATGCCGGGAAACCTTGCCCGGGCAGTGCAAGTGAAAAGAGTTTATGCATCATGAAAAGATGTGTCCTTGGTGAGGGAATGTTTGTTATTCCAGGCTATAATTTGGCGGTTTGTAAATTATGCAATAGTTTACAATTTCTAACAGTAGTTGAATTATCACACAATTTTTAGCCAACATGAAGGACAGTATGGTAAAACCATCGCTTGAGTGAGCCTAGCTCGACAAAAGAGAAAAGGAAAGGAATATAAGGGCTAACTAGTAAATGTAGGGCTCAAATGCAGAATTTATCTTAAACCATTGTCAACATAATAGCATTACATTTCATATACATCACATGGATGACACAAACACTTAAACATTGTCATAGCGACCCTCGCGTTAATCATAGTCCATTCTCTCGACCCCTCGGGTGAGGTGGAATAAAATAACAGTGTCAATGCCCATGGCAATCATTATTTATAAATATCATTACATTTTAGCATTTATTACATGTGTCAGAGACTACTAACCGTTCCTCAATGATTCTTTTTTCTGTGATAGACGCTGATGATACAGACTTCGAGAACTTCCGTTTGGGAATGTGGAAACAATCAAAGGAAGACGTCCTTGACTGGTATTTTAAAAAAGGATTTACACAAACGGCAAAAACAGGTCCAGATAGAGATCATACCTCTGGTTCAGGTGGGAACCATTGTTACAGATAAGTTACGAATCACGTCGCATCTTGCCAGCAAGTTGCTCTCTTAGATATCCCTTCCTGTTCCATAGAAAGGCGAAATAAGTATTTTCTTTTTGTGCAAATATTGCCCTAGGCTATTACCTCAGAAGAGGAGGAGTGAACATTTAGCGTAGTTAGCAAGATGAGCGAAAATAATTAGACAACACGTCTTTTGGACACGTTCGACGAACGCAAAATAGAACTGTAGTTTTAAAAATAACTTGAAAAACTGTTATATTTCGCTCTACGAGCCTCTTCAGTCGTCCGCCATATTAAAATAAAATGATTGAAACAGTCCTAGTTTTCTTAGAACTCATGTAAGTCATCACGAGATATCTTACCTCGGTGTGAGAGCGTGCGGCCATGGGTGACTTACTTCACGTGGAGTGTGGAAATCGATCTATTTGTTCTTGGAGTTCGTTAGTGAGCCTTTCTGATGTCTCATTCTGCTCATTGTTTGAACACCGTAAAGCGGCATTTCGAATTTCTCAGTTTCGCAAGATGGGATTTAATAATTAATTAATTAATTTAATTATACCGGAAGGGCAAATATAGCTCGACCTTTTCCAACAGTTTCCTCGGAAGTAGAAATGCCCGCTTTCCACCTTTCGCGCGATCATGTCATGTAATTTAAACATCTTATGTTTAGATAACTTACACTTGCAATTATAGATAGACTACTTTCTTAAAAAAACTCAATAACAAATTTATATTCTCAGCTTCCGGAGGAATTTTAAGCCATCAAGTTTATAGGCTGACATATACAGCGGCTGTCATTTCGTGTATTTCTCGTTTACTTGTAAGAACAGTGCACATAAAAGCAATGGCAAATCGTTTCTCACTGATTTGCATTATTGTAACAACAAATTAGGATATTACCTATACCTGGAATCTTCCTCGCAAGGGATTCAAGCTGGTCAAAAGGCTGACTTGATAAGCCCATGGATGAAACCGAAACCTGGAGGCCAGTGCCTTAAGTTCTACTACACAATGTACGGAAGGACAATGGGGAGCCTGGATGTCAAACTCGAATTAAATGATGGAAGGGCTTGGCTGATCTTCCTCAAGGAAGGAGACCAAGGCAAGGAGTGGAAGAAAGGCCAAGGAAACATTGACATTCCAGCAGGCTTATCATATCGGGTAAGAACGGAACTTATATAAACAATCCAATACGTTGGGGCGTATAAATTCAGAGTGTAAAAGTTATAAGTGGCCTTCTCCAAGCAGATCATGGCTCAGTTGCTATATCGGTACCGCGAGGGTGACCAGACTCGGAAAATAAGCTTAAACCTTGCTGTCATGGCCAATAATAATTAGAGATATTTATGACCAGCGCGTAGACCCCGGCTTTCTTGCTTAAGGTTAGCACTCAATAGAAAATTTATGGACATTTCCAGCACTTGAAATTACACTTAGACTTTATTAACTAATTCGCATTTTTTCTTTTACCAGTGCTTAGTGGCTCTACATTTCATTGCATTTGATCCCTTCAAATCTTTTCCAGCTTGTAATCGAAGGAAGAATTGGCCAGTTTGGTTATTCCGACATAGCTATTGACGATGTGTACATGGACCCAGGGTTATGCAGTAAGTAAATATACTAATTGCCTGATTCCATGGAATTGTGGGCATGATTTGGGACACTGAGCCTAGCTTGCGATGAACTCAGCTGCATTCCGTTCAGAGGGAGAAACAATACTTCGATTCGCTTTACGTTAACCGGAGTTTAAAAAGCACCCAAATTTCTTTCTTCCAAATTGAGCTGGTCATCTTTTCTACAATCTTGGACAGAACTACAATAGTTAGAAAAAGTACGTTTCACATACCTTTTGCAAATGTCTTCACTTGCAAACGGGTAAAAATATTATCCCCCTCCCCTACTCAATTGTTCATGGGGTTTGCAGTTTGCCGGAGCTTCTTTTCACAACACCACTGCATTGCCGAACAACATTAGAATGGGAAGGGGTATGAAAAACTGAACTAACTGTAGTACTTAAATAAGTGCACATTTGGCCAAGTGTTACAACAGTTCTGTCCAACATTGCAATACTTATTTTGAGGTTGGTTCCAATCCAGTCAGGCACTAACGTTTGCTTGTTACTACTGTTTAACCGAAATTAACGAGTCCTTTAGACACATTTCTTCGGAGATATGTGTACGAAGTTCAACGCTGGATCGTAAAAACAGAACGAATACAATAAAGATTACTTGGTACATACCAACCTTTTTTTGCGTGGGTGAAGAGAAGGGAGGTAAAGTTAAGTTGAGAAAACACTTGTATAGAACGCTTCACTATGCTAATTTGAAGCGAAGGTGTCATTTTCCTAAAATGTTTATATTTAACAATTATTCCACGAGCACGCGTTGGATATGAAATGGTAGATAGACAACGAGGTGCGTAGCGCCGAGTGGCTATAACGATCTCATATCAAACAAGCGCGAGTGGAATAATAGTTTTATTAAAACGCCCAATAGAATTAGAATATTTGAGCTCCCCAGCTGTTTTCGTTGACGCGTATCGGCTACGATATTTGTGGTCAATGATATATAAGCTTATATAGCGTTACCTGTTAACCAATCAAAGGAATTAGAATTGCAATATACCATTGCTAATTTTTAATAACGTGTAATGTGTCCGCAGATTGTCAAGATGAATTCGTTATATGCAAAACCTGGGCTTCAAGAGGCGAGTGCACCAAAAATCAAGAATGGATGAAGAAAAACTGTAAAAGAAGCTGCAATGCTTGCGGTGAGGCTATGTCTAACTTCCTTACCGCTCCATATTTGTTCCCACCATTTTTACTCGGAGAATGACACTTCATATAAAACATATTTGTTTAATGTAAACGTTTATAATTACTCTCTTATAACGTAGTTTAATAGTCTATTTTGAACGTTTTACTTCGATTAACTTTGATTACTTTAAATTGTAGAGAAATAGTCCTCAATTAGTTTCGATGAGGGTGAATTGATTGATACTTCAATAGAGGTTTACTTCCTACCTACCTATCTGCACCCCCTCCCCCCTATTACCTTCCTACCTGCCTTCCTACTTACCTACTTCCCACCTACCCACCTAAACGAGTATATCGCATTAATTCTGAAAGCTCGTGTTGATAATTATCATACTTGGAAGATTCAAATATGCAGACTCACTCGTGATACACTATTTGCACCATAGGCAAGGTTGATGGACAATGGAGTCGGTGGTCGGAATGGCAATCTTGCAGCAAGACATGTGATAATGGCGTCCGAATACGAGAACGGAAGTGTAATAATCCTCCGCCCGCTAATGGGGGGAAAACTTGTCCAGGCAGTTCAAAGGAACGGAGTCTATGCATCGTTAAAAAGTGCCATCTTGGTGAGAGAACGTAAAAATGTCTGTTACATCATGTTGCATAATTTACCTATTTATTATAGTCTCTAGTTAACACATTGCAAACTTACTCTGAAGGCATAAATCTTACGACGCACCCTTTGCACTACAGCTAAGGTTGATGGACAATGGAGTCACTGGTCGGAATGGCAATCTTGCAGCAAGACATGTGATAATGGCATCAGAATACGAGTACGGAAGTGTAATAATCCACCGCCCGCTAATGGAGGAAAAACTTGTCCAGGCATTGCAAAGCAACAGAGTCTATGCATCGTTAAACGGTGCCATCTTGGTGAGCGAGCGTTAATTGTCAACTGTTAATTGTCTATTAGTTGCCTTCTACTACTATACTACTTTCCATATGAAATGTTGAACAACAGGACCCGTCTTCAAACAGAGGGAAAAAACATCTCGGAAGTGGCCGATTACAGAAGAAGTGTTCTGTTATGTATGAGGTTTACTAAGGTTTTATTTAGTGAGAGAAATCCGCCCTACCTAGCTTCACCACTGTTAAGACAAAAATGATTTTCATGGTAGTGGTACTGAAACCCTGCACACACCAACCAAATTATAAAATGTGGCTCGCAGTCCTTTTCATTTTTTTTTTTTGTTCCTTTGAATGTAAAAGACAGTGCTTAATTTTTGCAAAGCTTGACTGTTTCCTTTAACCAGTGGTACGTCCTTGAAAGAAACCCAACTCAACTCAGATAAGTTAGATATCTTTTGTATCATAGACGCCGATGACACAGATTTCGAGAACTTCCGCATGGGAATGTGGACGCAACCCAAAGCAGACGCCTTTGATTGGCAGTTTAAGAACGGATTCACACAGACTATGAATACAGGACCAATGAAAGACCATACTACTGGCTCGGGTAACAATTTACATAACAATTACAATAACCCGTCAAAGAAGTCGTGTTTAGAAAATTCGAAGACCAGTAATTAAAGGAAGTCAAATTTCCCTGTCAAACATAATTCATTGGTCTGTGATAGCGAACACCGATAACAAGTATTGAATTGGGTGGACATTTTTCCCGCCTTCTAGATACTACCTCACTTCTTCAGGCTCGTGAAAAGACAATAATTGGTCCAAATTTGCCCACCTTTAGTATGTGTTAAGTTTCACTGATTAAAATTGAGAGTGCTACGTAACTAAAGTATTATACAATGTTAAAAAACATGCCAAGCATGTTTATTTCTCTTCTCAAACCTTTCGATACGGTAGGATATTATCTCTACGCGGAATCTTCCTGGCCAAGAAAGGCTGGTCAAAAGGCTGACTTGATAAGCCCATGGATGAAACGAAAACCTGAAGGTCAGTGCTTAAAATTTTACTACACAATGTACGGAAGGACAATGGGGAGCCTGGATGTCAAACTGGAATTAAATGATGGAAGGGCTTGGTTGATTTTCCTCAAAGAAGGAGACCAAGGCAAGGAGTGGAAGAAAGGCCAAGGAAACATTGACATTCCAGCAAGATTATCTTATCGGGTAAATACGTGTATAACAGAAAATATTTGCTTTTCACGCAATTTGAACATGGATTATTTGAACTAAACTAGAACTCAATACGAAAAAAGAGCCACAGTCTATTGCGTATTAAAAAACGCTTGTCTTGAAAACAAATAAAACACTGGAGACATGGAGAGTGGAATATTTAATATAGTACACTGTGGAGTACACTGCCTGTGGAGCGCCCAACCGCTATCTGGGAGGCCATGGGCTCGATTCCCGTCGGGCACTCAAAATTTTTCTTTGTTCCATGCTCGTTAATTAAAATGAAAATTTCATCTTTATCAAAAAATCAGCTGTTTGGTGCTTTTTGACAGAGCCCGAAGTTTTCTGGCACTGTTTTCTCTAAGAACGTAAGCGTAACCTGAGTGGCTATAAAGACAATAAGACAATATATATCACTGTAGGATTGGTGTATGTTTTACTGTACGCAGGACTCAGCACGAAGGGAAGAGTGTCGGCAAACTCTTTACTGGGTAAAGATAATATTTTGGTCATCTCTACCAGATGCTTTAAAGAAACCTATGTCGTGTTATATTTTTAAACGGAATATTACAGACTTCTTAATATAATAACAAAGACCTTTTAGCTTTTTATTGATAACAAATTTTAGAACTTGATTTTTGCATTTTTAGAACATTATACTCGTAATCTTATAATTTATACCTTTCAACTTCAATTTTTGACATTGTAAGTAGTTTTGAGGACCTCCCTGAGTGCCACTCTGTGTGACGGGAGCTTCTTCGTTAAAAAATATATATTTTCTTCATTATCATCATCATCATCTGGTGAGCCGTATAGATCTATTTTTACCATTTCTTATATATCTGGCGAGGCTGAGCTTAATGTGATAGTGAATCTGTAGTTACACTGTGAATTACTTTACAGCTTGTCATCGAAGCAAGAATTGGTCAGCCTGGTTATTCCGACATAGCTATCGATGACGTATACCTCGACCCAGGCTTATGCAGTAAGTAAACGGTTTCAGAACACAAAAGAAGCTGATTCATTTGGAAGTAAAAATCGATTACTTTTAACGCCTCTCCACGTAAACTCTTCATCTTTTATATTGGATTATTTTAAATAAACCCTAATCTAATTTTCTTAAAATAACTCTTGGCAGACTGTCAGGACGAATTTGTCAGCTGCAAAACCTGGGCTGCAAATGGCGATTGCACCACCAGACAAGATTGGATGAAACAAAACTGTAAGCGAAGCTGTAAAGTATGCGGTGAGTTGTCTTTTCAATAGCAAGTTGCTTAAGCAGAAGGACAACCGTCCCCCAGTTAAATATAAAATGCTAATTTATATGATATTTTCGTTTTGCTGAAGGATTAATTTGTCCTTCAATGCCAGCTCCCATTCGCTAGATTAGTTTGGACTTTTCTCACTTGACAGTGAAAATCGGACCACCTACTGTCAGCTGGCCTCATCAACACCCCTCGGCTGGGAATATATGTTGAGTTGAAAGGAATGTATATTACATCAAAATACAGAAATGCTTGTATATTGCCAATACAGTAAGGGTCATCGAATACAAACGGTGCGGCTGTTTGGTATTATGTTAATAGTTTCAGAAGTTTAGCGTTAATCCGTTGTTCCTTAATAACAAGTCGAGTTGCTTTAGGATCGCTACTTTCAGGAGGTTGTTTCTTTCGGAATATTACAGTACGTCAATCGTATGTATATAATCTTTCGGGAGGGTGCTCCCTATAGTGGACTAAACGGAGAGGCTCCGCCCGAATAGGGGGCCTTTATCAGGCTGTATTTACTTGAAAGGCCGTTGGACGAGTTGGAGTGCACAGATGGGTAGTGAAAACCGCCATTTAGGTTTCAATATATCTTAAGGACCTTCGCGCTAATTGTTTATGCGCATCCTTACTGCGCACGTAATTCCTGTCGCAACGTTACGCCACGTCATGCATCGAGCGCGCGCGCTGAGGAAATTTTCCAACCACATATAGGGTGAGTAGCCGTTGCGATAACTTCGCTTGCAGTTTTCTAGCTTAAATGGTCGGTGACCCCTACTTTTTTCTTAACAGATCACTTTTGTTAACGATTATCTACGTTTTGTGAGAAAATGAAAAAAATCTGTCGATTAAAAGCTTGATTTTTTTTTTGTCCCTCGCACGTTCGAATTCCGCTTTTTTGATCTTTTCGTTTTGTCGTACGACGGGTTCAAATGCCTCTTCCAGGGCTAAGTTTTGCATAAAAGATGGCAACACTTGAAATTATTTACGCAACACACGCACTTCTTCAAAATATCACCAAGATCGTTTGCCTCCGTTTTCTCATCATCGATAATTTAAACTACAAACCTTGAAAGCCCTGCGAAATTACTTGCGCCAATTTTTCAAAATCAGGGTAGTTTTCTACAGACTTTATCTCTGAAACGAAGTCGGTGACCCCCACTTTTTTTTGTATTTCTGACACCAGTAACTCATTATCCGTCCTCAGTAAAAATTTCAGAAAAATCTATCGACTAGAAAAATTTCGCGCGAAAGTCCTTAAACAGACAGACTGAGCACTCGATTCATTTTAGTATTTTAAGAGACTATTAAAATAAAAAAATTAAGAACAGATGTAGCAAATCTTAGGTATGTGTTTGGGGAACTATTTTCTATGGAAGTAATAGGATAGGCCAACCTTTTCTATCAAAATTGGTATTTGGAAGTAAGGGTTTGGTCTTTTATGGACAAGCACCTGAGAATAAAACATTTTTTAGCCTACCCCAACCCTCACCCGCCTGGGTCTAAAAACAATTATATCGCTGCGTTTGTTATTTTAGGATTTACCACCCAGAGCTGTGTGGACAGTGACAAGATACAGTGCCCTTTGTGGGCAAAGAGGGGTGAATGCCAAAAGAATCCAATCTGGATGAAGGAAAACTGTGCGAAAAGCTGTAATTCCTGCAATATGTAAGTACAGTAGAATACAGCCGCACCTGCGGTCACTTCGACACAACCTCCTATGGGCCCGAACAAACCTTGGTCACTCATTTTGTTCATATATGAATCTCTTTTATATGACCTCCCCATTGGTCAGATTAAAGGGGTTCCACTGTATATATTAAGCAAAACTTGATATAACTTGTCTTTTGCAACAGTATGTATATTTCATTTGTTCGTTTGGACGTTGGGACATATTAAAAGATTTTGCCAATGTATTATAATCGCCCTGTTTATTTAACTTTCTGTTAACGAGAGGTTGCTAGTTCGCTGCTGCAGTAGCAGTTAGTATTGTTACTGCAGTTACTGCGTTTGCTACTGTAGATGCTGCTACTACTGCTGTGCTATAGCCGAAGCTATTGTTCCTACTACTATAGGAAAATCCATTACCTGACGAGGGAATTCCACGTTAAATTTCACGCAAAAAACCGATATCGCACGAATCGCGAAGTGATGAGTGCGATATCGGTTTTTCAAATGAAATTTCACGTGGAATTCACGAGTCAGGTAATGGATTCTCCTTGAATCGCAGAACCTTTTAACCGTATCAAGCTTTTGGTTAGGATTGTCGGCTTGACTTTTATCAGTCTTACTCCTTTTATGGCATCTCATATTGTTTGAAGGAAAGGGCTGCTATTGTTTGTAAGACAAAGGTTAGGAATCATCGACGCGTAACTAGCTCACCGAGCGCGAAATTCAAAAATCTTCGGAAGCGATAAGTGTTAAAAACCCAGCCTTTGCGGGGGAGGGTGCGGCAATGATTGTTGTAGATTGTTGGACACATCTATAGCTGGGGAGTGGGGTGGGGAAGTTTGTGACAAGAAGAGCGATGTCTTGACAGTAAGGAAGTGAAAAGTTACGCGATATAGTTCCCATAAAAGAACACTGAATGCTGATCAAAACTTTCGGAACGTTTGTGAGCCATAACAACCGCAGCTTCTTCCTGAATTCACTCTCCTGAGCTAAATACAACTTATATAAGTTATGCGATCTTTTTTCTGGCCACAATAGTGCTTTTGCAATCGAACTTGGAAGTTATTTAACTAGTTCCAGTTAAGTCGTTTAAAATTCGCGCGTTATTTTGCAATTATCTTTACGGTCATAAATTATCAACCGCCGCCTAAATCCCTTCCAACACATCGTTTAACTTTTTATTCATATTTATGAAGATACAAAACGAAGCGTTGAACACAAAACCTCGCTTAACTTTTTACTTAAACTTGTAAACATTCAAACCGCACGACGCTTTGAACATGAGCCACGCTTAACTTTTGAGTCAAACTTGTGAAGATGCGAACCGACGCTTTCGCAATCGAACTTGGAAGTTATTTAACTAGTTCCAGTTAAGTCGTTTAAAATTCGCGCGTTATTTTGCAATTATCCTTTCGGTCATAAATTGTGAACTGAATGCGAGCAGACGCTTTGAACATAAAACCGTGTTTAACTTTTTATTCAAACTTGTGAAGACGTGAATAAATGCTTTGAACATGAAACGTCGCTGTCCTCGCTTAACTTTTTATTCAAACTTGTGAACATTTGAACCGCACGACGCTTTGAACACGAACCTCGCTTAACGTTTTATTCAAACTTGTGAAAATGCGAGCAGACGCTTTGAACATAAAACCGTGTTTAACTTTTTATTCAAACTTGTGAAGACGTGAATAGATGCTTTGAACATGAAACGTCGCTGTCCTCGCTTAACTTTTTATTCAAACTTGTGAACATTCGAACCGCACGACGCTTTGAACACGAACCTCGCTTAACGTTTTATTCAAACTTGTGAAAATGCAAGCAGACGCTTTGAACATAAAACCGTGTTTAACTTTTTATTCAAACTTGTGAAGACGTGAATAGATGCTTTGAACATGAAACGTCGCTGTCCTCGCTTAACTTTTTATTCAAACTTGTGAACATTCGAACCGCACGACGCTTTGAACACGAACCTCGCTTAACGTTTTATTCAAACTTGTGAAAATGCAAGCAGACGCTTTGAACATAAAACCGTGTTTAACTTTTTATTCAAACTTGTGAAGACGTGAATAGATGCTTTGAACATGAAACGTCGCTGTCCTCGCTTAACTTTTTATTCAAACTTGTGAACATTCGAACCGCACGACGCTTTGAACACGAACCTCGCTTAACGTTTTATTCAAACTTGTGAAAATGCGAGCAGACGCTTTGAACATAAAACCGTGTTTAACTTTTTATTCAAACTTGTGAAGACGTGAATAGATGCTTTGAACATGAAACGTCGCTGTCCTCGCTTAACTTTTTATTCAAACTTGTGAACATTCGAACCGCACGACGCTTTGAACACGAACCTCGCTTAACGTTTTATTCAAACTTGTGAAAATGCGAGCAGACGCTTTGAACATAAAACCGTGTTTAACTTTTTATTCAAACTTGTGAAGACGTGAATAGATGCTTTGAACATGAAACGTCGCTGTCCTCGCTTAACTTTTTATTCAAACTTGTGAACATTCGAACCGCACGACGCTTTGAACACGAACCTCGCTTAACGTTTTATTCAAACTTGTGAAAATGCGAGCAGACGCTTTGAACATAAAACCGTGTTTAACTTTTTATTCAAACTTGTGAAGACGTGAATAGATGCTTTGAACATGAAACGTCGCTGTCCTCGCTTAACTTTTTATTCAAACTTGTGAACATTCGAACCGCACGACGCTTTGAACACGAACCTCGCTTAACGTTTTATTCAAACTTGTGAAAATGCAAGCAGACGCTTTGAACATAAAACCGTGTTTAACTTTTTATTCAAACTTGTGAAGACGTGAATAGATGCTTTGAACATGAAACGTCGCTGTCCTCGCTTAACTTTTTATTCAAACTTATGAACATTCGAACCGCACGACGCTTTGAACACGGACCTCGCTTCACGTTTTATTCAAACTTGCGAACTGAATGCGTGCAGACGCTTTGAACATAAAACCTCGTGAAACCTTCGTCGTGTTTTATCTTTTACTTTTGCTGGCTCACGATCAGGGGTCAGCCTAACCAAGAGGAACGTCAGCAAGAAATACTGCTCAGGGAACGACATTTATCCTTTGTAGGCTCCCGTGAGAAACCAAAATGTCATCAGTGTAAATTTGCCGACTGAATCCGACTTGACCCGAATCTAATTTCGCGACACCGAGTAGAAAAATCCCTGCGGACGGATAACAAAGGCTTCATTGTGTAAAACAATCCTAACCATAACAATAGGCAAAGTTTGATACGAAAAATGAAAATGTGGCGAATGTTGCGAATTTTAGCGCAGCCTCACTTTCAAGTCGCTATACCGTGCTGAATACCCTCGCATCTCTAGCCAATCAGAGCGCCAGAATTCTTTGAGCTATGCGATTCTACACTATATAGCTGCTGCTGCTGCTACTACTACTGCTGCAGCTACAACAGCTCGATTGCTGTTACTTTTCCTGTAAAGGTTGTTGATGCGGCTGGCGCCGTTGCTGTTATTCTACTACAATGTGGGTCTTTTGCAATACAATTGTCTTGAGGCGCTCAGAACGTCCCGCGCAGCTAAGCTTGTAGCAAAGCTGCGAGAATAACGGACGGAGGGAATGAGGTGGTTTTAAAATGACGTTGTCTAAATGTCCATTTCAGCCAAACTAATCTTAGTCGTAATGTGTGTGAAATGCGAAACAAAACTTAAGTCAAAACTTTATTGCCCATTTCTTACTTTTATGAACAACTTTAGTGTTTTAGTGCAGCTTTCAACAGTAATGTCACAACAATAATCAGTACTTACATCTACTTACTCGCTCCTACCTAACGGTTGACTTACTTGTGACTCTAGCTGAACTTGAAATCTGATATGTACGCCCTTTAACCCCAGTACGTTTTAGAGCTCAGTTGAAAGCAAAAAAAAAAAGATTACATTGAAAAAGGGTTCTTACAGGCTCTAGCCTAGCATGCTTACACCTTGATTCCCTGTGATACCTCGTCATGTTAAATATTTTTTTGTTACTTTTTTGCCAGGTAATCAAGAAGGATATCAAACTTCGTGTCAACTTGCAACAAGTGAAAACTAATTGCGTTTTCCAGTTAATTTCCCTGATAAGTTAAATGATTTGTAAATTATTTATGTATTTTGACAAAACATTTGACATCAGTACATGATTAATTTTTATGACCTAAAATGAATGAATAATATAATAAAGGAAACTTACCATCGACGGTTAGTCATTTGCTTATTTGCTTTGCTTTTTGGTTGGTTGCTTCCACTGTTTCAGTCGGAATTCTAGTAAAAGCTAAGGATGAAGTTCTATCCAATACAATGGATTGCAGCTGAGAGCAGCTACGCCTGCAGCGAAGCTAGAAGAATAAGGCGGAGGGAATGCTTCTCGTCCAACTGGCTTGTCTCAATGCCACTGAAATCAGCTCTATAAATGGCATTGCTTTTTTAGTGACTTCGGCTAACCATCTACACGCGTGTGAACAGCGGCGAGTTGATACGGCAACCTCCCAAACTAACATGTTATGCACTCTTTTTTATATAAGAACGCGTAATTGTTTTTTTTTTTTTTTTGAGCCCGAGGTTGTTCTTTGGGGCAAACCTCAGCCTCAACGTTCTTATCAAAATGGTTCTTATATAAATAAGCGGCAGGCATGCATGCAGAGGCGATGACGTTTACATTTGACAACGATCCAAGAAATTGCAACTTTTTTGTATTTGAATTTTTTATCTGCTTAAATTTCAAAACAAGAGGCGAATACTTTGCATACATACAGTGTGAAAACAACAAGTTCAAGTAATGACCTTCGTCATTTAGCAACAGAAAGGCATAGGATTAATTTCCACATCATTGTTAAGGCGATACAGTAGATTGCGTGACATTTCCGCCAGTGTAAGGGTCGCATAAGGTGTCGTGTGAATTACTCTGAATCAAATCAATAACGCTTTGAAATAAATATTGCCAGTGGACGTTCAAGAAAAAAAATTTAGGAAGTCTATTTCTTTAAACTTTTTTTTTTTTCAGGAAAGAGAGGAAACTTATATCGGTTTACCCTCCGGTACAATACAATACAATACAATACAATACAATACAATACAATACAATACAATACAATACAATACAGTACAATGCAACCATAATGATTATTAACATGGTCAGCGCGCTTAGCTAAAAAGCTAGTTTACAGGTGCGCCACGAAATAAAAATACAAAATAGAAAAATAAAAACTTCTTGGAAGTGCATAAATTAAGTTAAGCTATAATTAAGAATGACTACGTGTTACAATATTTTGTCTATATAAGAATAAAGTATAAAAATATAAAAGTATTATTAAAAACAGTAAAATAGTAAAATTGTGTTTGTACTTCACGTGTTACTTCAAAATTCAGAGACTTACCTTAGCACGCGCAGTTGTAATACAGAGAAAATGTAGTAAACCGCTTTGAATTGTGCAATAAAATAAATGGCAAACGCCACAGCGCACACTTCTGAGTTACGGATGCTCTTGGGAGGTTTGCTAAACACTCAAGACTTTCGTGGCTTAGCAGCCTCCCACGTCAACCTCGTTTCCAGGGTCTCTCTCTCCCCGCCTCCCTCTCTTGCTCTGGGGGGCAGGAGAGAGGGACCCTGGGAACGAGGTTGCCTCCCGCGTATAACCATAACTCAATAGCGTACGCTGTGGTGTTTATCATTTGTTAATTTAAGTGGCACTTATATTTAAATAGTGTAATAGAGCAACACATTTTCTCTCAGGTGCCCTTTTAAATCTTGCCAACCACACAAGATCAATGTTTGTCGTTTGTCAGTTTCGGTTCACAAAAAAAAGGATTTACGAAAAGTAAACAGTCACACATTACACTAGACCGGCAATTCTGACTGATCACAGCCAGATTTGAGCTGCAGACTTTCTTTTGGCTCGTCACGCAATCTTTTTTTCCTCACCTGCCAGATTGCGTGACGATCCAAAAGAACGTCTGCGTAGGAAGCTAGTACGTGTCACGCTCCATTATTTTTTAAAAAAGAAAAATCACACGTCACGCAGCTGCATAACACACGCGGATTACGTGTCCAGGAAATTTAAGATGCAATAACATATGATATATATAACAATACTTTATGGAAACCGCCACACGAATTCAGCATAATATTAAATGCGATGGCGTCGTTATGGTTTCTCGTCGTCCTTTTGATAAATTAATATCACTTGCTCTGAGATGAAACCGACTAACAAGGGGCACAACAAAGGTAACTGTCGAATTCATTACGACGATATCACCCTTTATTTGGTACGACGGTCGTGTGAATATGGTGATTACTGTAACAATGCCTTGTGGTGATAATGTGTTATCGTACTGTGGGTCTACTGTTACTCACCGCTGACTGGATGCTCCCAGAATATCTTTACTAAATAGCAATAAGAAATATGCAAGCTTTGTGGTTGATTTTGGACCACGTCTCACGAAAAGTTAAAGAACATCCAGCAGTTTGAAAGCACACCGAATTTACGTAATCGTAAATGATTTCGTGCAAACCCAAAGGGTAATTTTCATTGGGTTCCAGCTGGGCTGCCATCTGAGACGGTATAGTTTTGATTGAAAATCTTATCCTATTCACGACGGTCGATATTTTGTGCTTTATAACGCGAAAGAGAAGGAAGATATTATAAAAGATAGGTGTAAATGAAGACTTTATTCCACAATTCCAAAAGACAGATAGACCAATTAAGTACGAGCTAGTTTATAGTTCAGAGCACTTTCGAATTGACATTAGAACGATTTCACAAACCTCGATTCTTACTTGATCATGAGAATCGTTACTGCTAATGAGGAAGAGCAATGATTTTTCTTTCCGCACCAGTACGCACACATGTGTCTCGCATTACATGTCAGAAAGCCAAAAAAACGTGAACTTGCTCGAGCTCTTTTATTGAGGGTCAGAGTGCAATCTAAAGGCCCGTTAACACAGACGGCTGTTGATGCGATTTTTGCCCCGCTGTCCAATGCAACTTGTGACTCGCTCGAGCTTGCAATGTAAGTCGCAAGTGTAAACCAACGGCGATTTTTTTCTCTCCGTGTTTAAAAAAAGAGTATGTCAGCAAACATTTAGATTTTGCAAACTAGCACGTGCACAACTGTGGTGGGCGCGTTTCTTTTTTGTTCTTCCTCATTTGCATTCAACGATTCACATTCCAAGTAAGAATCACAGTTTGTGAAATCGCCTTATTAAGCAGCGTAATAACCTCTATCCTAGTATTTTATATTTTAGATAGAAAATATACCTTCTGTGGGGGATCGTTGGGAACGCGTGAAATGTCGATTGTCAATTACCATAGAAAACCCTTGTGAACCCATCTGCGTCTCGTCTTTTTTTTCTTTTACAGATTCCATATTATACGATTTACATTCACAGAAACTTGGTACAGTCAACTCTCGTTATAGCGGACAAGCTCGGGATGACGTTTAGTGCCCGTAAAGGCGAGACTCCGTAATAGCGGGGTGTGAGAAAAAATACATACATTACATGCAACACTTATAATGTAATTTTATATCGTGCAAGTTTCCTTGGTTGATTGCAAGACGCGTCTTAGTTATTTGGGTAGAGTAGGAATGGCAGATCACTTAGGAGACTCCAATGTGATTATTTCGTTTACCTAAACTGTTCATTTCGGCCTCCTTGCCATTCAGCGCCAACGCGATTTATTAACTTAACTTTCAAGATTCCCTCCACCTTCCCAGGTCCAACCAAATATCTTGTAAGTTGATTTTCCATTTGTCGGTTTTTTGTGCCCCACTTTTGTTGAAGGTATCATCAAATGCTTGTTATTTTAAGGTAGGATACATGAGAAAATAAACCCCATGCAAGTGGCCATATTTATACCAGAACGGTGTCGTGGAACTTCTCAACCGAGCTCCAGAAAACGAGCCCGACGAGAGCAGTCCCCAATCCCATCCGAGGAGTAAATGCGTTATATAATACAGACTGGGACGAGCTTATCAACAGTGGTGAAACTACTAAGTCCAATTTGGGAATGGAGGATGAAGGTTTGTTCTCTCGTAAAGAGTCTGAAAGGAAAAGGAAAAGCAAAGGAAAAGCTGAAGTGAAAAAACAAAATCTGTTACACAGTGACTGAAGAAATTGGTGCAAAAATCTGGTATCCCAGAAGTCGTTTGAATTGTGTTTTGACAAATAATGAGCAACAGTTTGCAATTTGTCGTGATAATGTTATATGAGACGTTCACGGTGTTCGATTTATCAAGAGTCAAAACAATAAAATTATTATTTTGGTACCACAAAACTGTCCTTAATTCCGTAACAGCGAGTGACCGTAATTACCTCTATAACTTTTCCCGGGGATCTGGATTATGTCCGTAAGAGCGAGTGTCAGCGGGGTGTCCGCAAGGCGAGAATTGATAATTCATCATAATTCCATTCAAAGTACATTCGTTTACTTTCTCGAAAAGGACTGCCGTGCCTTGTCGTTCATACATCGTGGCCTTTATAAGGAGATTTTGATAAGGAAAAAGTCTGACGGTTAAATCATCGGGTGCCCACACAAGCGTGATCGGCATTGTTGAAAGAGACAGAGAGAGCAAAAAATAAATAACGGGTATCAGAAAAGATGAGAAACAATGAATGCACCAAGAGAAACCCTAGCAAGCTAACATTTGTCAGTCGCATGTCTGCATTTTCTACAAAGGAAATAAAAATATATAAATATTACGAAATTTAAAATGCAGCCAGCTGGGCACAGAAGTTGTTTGTGATAATCGCTCGAATCTTAGATAACGTTTCATGTTTGCATTACAATAGTCGCCATTGAGATGTAATTTCGAGCAGAAGTAACCATATGTTCTTCAAACTGTCTCAATGTACAAGTGCTTGGCTTCTTTCGTCGTTTAATCAGTAGAAAGTGCTGCTATATAGCTAGATTTCCAACAAACCATGACGACAACGGCACCGCAATGTCGCTTCACAAAACGTTCGATTGTTTAACCATTTTCATGGCTATTCCCTGGTATTTTAAACAACAAAAACGAAAGAAAGACAAAAAATACCAAATTATGCATGACGCGTTAAGTGTCATTCCCTTTAACGAGATTATGAAGTTATTATATTACAAGTGATGCTTTACGAAAGAGCCTGTCGATCTCTTTTGAGAAGAAAAAAACAATTAACAAAACAAGCATATTTCTTGGGACAATACCCAGAACATGTCTACTGCTCATGCTACTATAGTTTAGAAGAAATGAGAATATCAATGACAAATTTTATTTTGCTGGTGTTCCTATCCCATACATTACTGAATAGTGCAATGACAAGGGAACTCAATCGTTCATGAAACACTCAGCTAATTTGTTGACTGATTGGCCTTTTATCCGGGTCAAAGTTCTTCGAATTAAATTTTATAGGAGGAAATTAAAGAGCACAAAATGAACACTATCGCGTGTTAGTTGTTGATTTATTTGTCTTTCACGTTTTTCCATAATATCTTATAGCAGAATGATAAGGTTTACTAATTACAATTTTTACTTCTAAGTTTAGCATTCGTATTTTGTCTGCCAATGACGTCTTCTTGTTCCTCAACTGCAAACTAACTTGACTTATTTGAGTCAATGCCTTTAATAGAAGGTGGGAACTGAGAGGACGGGACTGCAACGCTTACCTAGCAAAATAATGTAAATCATACTCAATGAGATATACTTCTCTATAACGTTAACTCAGTTAACCGCTTCATTCTATGTCCTAACTTAAAAAAATACTCATTCCATCATTTTTTGTCCTGAACATTTGGTTATAAAGCATATTAATATCTATCTCAGCCTTAGCTTTTGTCACCTCAGTCAAATCATGCTAGTCATCAGTAATCATCTAGTGATCGTGTAATCTAACTGTTAGGGGCTAAAATGTGTTTTCGCTGTGATCGATCATGTTTGGTGCCCACAAAAATCACCAGGGCAAGCATTTTTGACCACACTGCATGGTTTTCATCTACCCCTTAGCAAACATGTAAACAAGCACACACTCGCATTTTAACGTGAATCAAGTGGCAGCTGCATTTACCTTTAGCAGTTTCTACGTACATACACTGCCCGCAGCTCAATTTGCAGTTGGGTTTCATCCAACCTGAATTTTTAGTGCATTCGCCAAGCTTCGCCCACGCGGGACAAGACCTGTCGAGATCTGCACAAACTGAAAAAGAAAAATGTGTTACGAATTTTCAACAAGGAATAATTCAGGTATCGATGCCACCAGTGACCTGTTAACAAAATAGTGCTCCATTGTTTTTAGTACGTTCAGTAAAATCAGAAGTTTCGTAGTCAAAAGATTATTTATTTCTTTACCGTCTTAAGCTAACATTTCTGTTCTAGCCGAGAGAAGAACACTGACTGTATGCAAATACAGTCCAAACCTTATCCTAATACAGTAGCCGTTCTTAAGAATTTGATTATATGAATAATAGCCTCAATTGGCGCGAAAATATGCACGGATATTTGTTTTTTTTATTTTTTTTTTCTTTCTCCGGTTTCTTTCTTACAGAAAAATCAATATTTTTTTTAAATCATAGATAGACGTTTCCCTGACTCACAGAGTTGTAATTGAAGCAAGATTCTTGATGCACTTACAGCAACTTTTTGGACAGTTCGCTGTCATCCAAATCGGATTCTTCCCACATTCGCCATTTTCAGCCCAACGTGGGCACTGGACCTTGTTGCTGTCCTCATAGTTTGAGGGAGTTACACCTGCATTAATTATACATGGAATTAGGGTACCTAAAATGCTTAATGGCAGAGAGCTTGGATCCTAGGTTTACTGGTAAACGGTTTTTTTTTTTATTTTCAGTGTACGGTGATATTTCTTGTTGGATATTTGTATTCGATATATCAAAATCTGAAAGTCACGCGGGACAAGAACCAAGGCCACGCGGGACAAAAACTGTTGGAATCTGTTCATACAAAAAAAAAAAATACGTTGCGAATTTTAACAATCAATCTAAGTTCCGATGCCAGTCGTGACTTGTTAATAAACGTTCCAGTGTTTTCGGTATTTTCTGAACGTATTTCAAAAGATTGCCAAAAAAAAAAACAAAAAAATAAGAGGAAGATTTGTACATCTTAGCATCTATCGACGGTATTTCATCCGATTTTGCTTAGCACTGACAGGTTTTCAGTCATCAAACTTAATAGTTAGATACAACGAAAAAGGCTTTCAATAGATCTGATTGGCTGTTTGATATTCTCGCGTTGTGAGATAAAAAGGGATATATTTGCCTACGTACTTAATTCGCAGTTCTTTCCAATGAAGCCTTCATCGCACAGGCACTCATAACCATAACCGTCCTTGTCGCGACATTGGCCGCCATTACATATGCATGGGTTTGAACATGGACTGCTGTCTTCCACCCTTAATGATCGCCCTACACAAGAGAAAGAATAAAAGGTGTTTTCTGAGCGTTTTTTATTTAGACCGTGAGAAAACACAATTAAACATCTTAGGAGCAAGCAATGAAGCCATTATAGATAGTCTAATCCTTTTTCTTAAATCAATATCAGAGGAAATGATTCCTAGTTTTGCCGCGGTTTATGTAATTTTACTCAAATGCGTTCCCTACCAATCAAGAAGCAATGTTTTGTTGTTGTACTGTGGTTCATTTTGTTACCATGTTTCATTTTTGTTTAGACCGTTTCTGCAGTGGTAATGCCCAAGGAAAAATAAAGGTAGTAAAAAGATATAAAGAATAAGGTGAAAATGCATATGGAAGAAGTGTCGACCTTCTGACTCTTCGTGGCCACACGGGTGGTTGATCGAAACTCTCCAAACAACAACAACAAAAAAACGATCACTTCATTCTTACCTTTCACCGAAGCAAGAAATTGTCCAAAAGCAACAAGGACGATGATTATTCCACCAGCACGCATGTTACTTGGTATAAACTGGATAACAGTATTAACTTGTACAGTTACCGTGAATTTCACTCTTCCTCACAAACTCGCTCTTTGTTGGGTTGAGTCGAAATCGAGCTTAACCAACAAAGCATATGCACCCCTTTAACTTGGGTTTGAAAGTTACTATATGCAAATATATATTTAAAAATTAATTTTTAATACAACGAACTGATTAACATGAGTGACATGATGTCATTTGCAAATGTGCGATATATATAATTACATAATTGTATATTGTAGTCACATGGAAACTTTTTTTCGGTCTGAAGAACTCGATTTGTGACCATTGACTATTATATTCTTGTAAACGTAAACGACGACTACAACATGTTAGAGGGCATACAAGGAGCTTCTTTCATTAAACAGTTAATCTATTTCGTGACCGCACCTCTAATTTTTAATTTCCTTGAATTGATGCCTGTTGACAGCTTGCACAAATGCGTCAATCGGGTTTTTTGGAAAGCCATCTTTCCTTTTTAGCAAAACCCGGCATTGGATCTCAATAAATCGCATAGATCCACAAAATGCAGTAACTGAGAAGATTTTTATTTGCTATAATCGGTCTCAATAAGCTAACAGTTTATACATTTGAATTATAATTTAGACACCATAAGAGCACTCTGAAGTACTCGGTCCGTGTTTAATTCACGGTCACAATTTTGTTACAAACGTAAACTAATACTACGGCATGTTAGAGCGTATACAAGGAGCTTTTTCGCATTAAACAGTTAAAATATTTCGTGACCTCGAATTATACACACCCACTCTTTTTATTTTCTTGAATTGATTCCTTTTGACACCTTTAACGACCAATCCGTCGCTAACGACAATCGGGGCCTTGAAAAGTCATCTTTCTTTTTCTCTTTTTAGCAACACTCATACATAAACCACATAGAACCACGAAGTGCAGTAAAGAAGAATATTTTTATTTGCTAAAATCGGTCTAAATAGGTTAACAGTTTAGACACTATTGCATTACTCTGGAGTACTTTTTTGTCTACTAACCGTTATGTTTCTGTAAAAGTAGACTAATACCACAACATGTTAGATGAGATACAACTAACAGGCAACTTCTTTCATTAAACAATTACAATTTCGTGATCACGAATTATACACACGTTCTATAATCATTCTTTCCTTAATTGATCCCTGTTGGTCTAGCTGTCACTTTAACAGAACAAACACAGATGTTAGATTATTCTCCCATTCTTAATTAGCGTTCGTAGCTGGTGGTCTGAAGTACTGTCAAATTATAGCGGTGAAGCCTTGATAGCGCTCGAAGGGACGTTTTAGCGGGGAAGTCGCAAAAGTCTAGGCCGCGGAGGTGAAAAAACCTGCTACGCAGTATACTCCCATTCCTGGCTACAACAAAGCGAATTAACGATACCTTTTTGCACCTAAGTTGTCTCAAGTGACGGTGTAGCCAGCATAGCCTTGATCGGATATTTTTTTTTTAAATGTATCGGATATTTTTTTTAATATATTTCATTTTTTCCTATAAATTTGTCTGTACGCACCTTTATCCTAAATTTTCTTCACATACATCTTTCTAAATGACGTTATATAAAACGTTTGTTATATAAAACATCAATTAATCCTTCTCAAATTGACAGATTGCATGCTGCTCACGACAATCGGGTCTTTGGAAATTTATCTTTTGTTTTCTTTTTAGCATAACCCATGAATCTAAATAAACCACAGAACCATTAAAGGTTCAAAAGTGTAGTATCTCAGAACACAGTACTTTTTATGGGCTAAATGGTTGTAAATAGGTTAACAGTTTATATATTAAAATTATGAAAAGTGATTTATATCATTAACTTAATATTGTAGTTCTCTTGGAAATAATGTTTGTATCATGAAATAAAGCATATGTTTAAAAAAATCATTAAGACACCATATTTTTGAAGCCGTAACATTTTTTGTTTGAAACACTCGGTTTATTTATGTCTATTGATTGCTGTAAACGTGAACTAAAAATAACGATGTAGTCTGTCAGAGGATAAACAGGCGACTGCTTTAAAAAGAGATAAAATATTTCGTGATCATGAATTATACACACCTACTTTTTTCTATTCTTTTCTTTAATTGATTCCTGTTTGGCTATCTGTCACTTTCATAAAGACTCCCACACAAACACCTGGTATTTATTTAATCATTTCTTTCAAAATGCATTTGTTCACTACCTCGAAAAGGACATTACTGGACTAGCCTGCCTCTTCTCGTGACAATCAATGCTTTTATATGAATTATAAGAAGTGTAAAATAAGCCTGAAACTACAATTCAACCATTGCTATGCTAACAGACTCCACACAAGTTGTAGAAAAGATTGAGTTATGACTTTTTTTTACGTTTTATTATCGCATAGGTGGTGGCATATTTGAAAAAAAGCAAAAACATTCCAGCAACAGGAAACTACAAAGTAGGCACGAAGGATACATAACAGAAAAAAACCCTAGCATGGTAGCATTTGTCATCGATCGCATGCCAGTGTTACAGCAAACGAAACAAAACTAAACATGATTACGAAATTTAAACTGTGACAAGCTGGATAAATAAATTGCTTTTTGTAATAATGGATCGATCGAGTCACCAGATAACATTTCATGTTTGCATAACAATACAACCGCGCACAAAAGCGAGGAAATTCTGGACAGAAGCTATTAATTTTGAGTTCCCCGAACTGAAGGGGCTAGCTCCTTACATAACGCCGGGTGTGTATGTAAATTTATGGGCAACCGTATACGCTTATAAAAACTATGGCCATTTGTTTGGAAACAGGGTAAACTCAAGCAAATAATTAAACAATAAGGAGGTCCGCCTTTAGGCCTGCCTAAATCTGTATATTGTATCGAACATGGCCTATTACAAGATACAATGTATGTCAGCTGCAAAGAGATGTGAAATACTTTTGCGGTTACTTACAAGCATGAAGAACCGTCCTCTATTTTGAAATCGCCGAAATCAATTTTCATTTCTCTGCCATGTGGAATATTAACTGAATAAACGCAGTGCATGTTATTAGGATATTTCTCCTTTGGATAACCAAGACTTTTCAGCGAGTCGTTTTCCAGTGTCCCACATTCTAATAATTAATAACAAAATATATTCACCTTGTTTTGGGCCCTTCTGTGATAACTGAGACGAGAAAGGCTTTCATTGAAAAGAAGTACACACTTCATTTTTGAACTCATGAGTTTGGAATATGCTTTTGTGAACACTTTTTCATTGCCGTGTATTATGGAGAGGATCGGCCACTGCTAATCAGAAGATTTTAAGAGCTTCAGTACCCTATTTCGTTTAGATAGCCAAAGAAAATACGGTGTAAAGGTCTTTAACTAAAGTTCAAGTTTTTCCTTTGTAGTGTTAAGCTCCAAACGTTTCCAATGATTGCACTTTCAATATTCAGCTGGTAAGCTCGTGTCAGGGCAGGTGTGCGCCGTCCACAGAAGCGCCAGAAGCGAGCAAGACCCTTTTGAGGTCTTTTGAGGGCTAGAAGAAAGTGATCTTTCCTGTTGTCACATCGTGCTCAGTCATGCTCTATACTTCGACTAGATTCATTCAAGAATTTGACAATTATTCATTTCAGCTGGCCCAATCAGGATAAAGAAGCACGCTCGGTTGATTTTGCATATAACTGGCTTCCTTTATTTTTATTTTTTTTTTTTGGGGGGGGGGGGGGAGGGGAGGGCTTCGAATCATATAATAAATCCTTTATTGACCAAGCTTGTTCGGTCCGAAGATGGCGGGATATTGGCCTCGGTTTTCTTTTTTTCTTTGCGTGTTCATGAACACGCAAAGAAAAACTTGGCTAATATCCCGCCGTCTTGACCTTACCCACGGTCAATAACCCATATATCTTATAACTAAATCTATATAATTTTTGTAGCGTAAGTAGACCATAGTGTTGTAGATAGTTTAATCAGTGTACAGTTTGTAATCGTAATAGTGTAATCAGTATACAGTTTTCATTCATGTTGTATTGTTTTCTTTGTGTAACTTAAAATAAAACATAAGCTCTTTAAGTCGCCTATTTAAGGTTTTCCTCATATTTTTAAAGCTAGCCTGACCATATTGATATAAACCAATCGCTAAACATGGCTCCGAAGTGCTCGCCAATTTCATTTTGTCATACATTGATCTAACGGAGAGCAGTTTCCTTGTCTGAGTCTTGTCTGAGTCACCCCAGGGATCAAAATTTGTGACGTCATCAGTGCGCAGCGCTATTAACTCATCAATGAAGACCGTTCTAAAGAGTATGCAATTTCAATAATTAACTATGCAGGCCACAATAATCCCGATTTCATCAAGTGCATGGATTTTCCAGCAAGTAAAGTTATCGAGTAAATATACATATATTTTGCTCATATTTCAACTAGGTGTTGTGTTTTAACATTGTGTTTTGTACGTCGTAGATTCAGTCACCACATTCTCAAAAAATCAATGAACCAAATTGAATTTTGAATTTAAATAGAGGATATTACATGGCCGTGCCGGATACCAATTATATCTTCGAGTGCCAATAGTATCATATATACTATCAGCGCGAGAAGGTAAAATAAGTATCAAGCGGCCATATAGTAATGTATTTATTATATAGAAACTGATGAAATGTCCAGATTAAACACGACTTTTTTATTAATTTTCGAATCAGCGAAAAAATATCGCAAAAAAATGCCTGGCATTACCATAACGACATCAATATCTCCACGTGTTAAAGATAAAAATAGTATCTTCGCTGCGCGCGATGAAGATATGATTTTTTTAGTTAAAGGACAAATCCTGGTATTTCATTAATGTCTATATAATAAATGAGTGTTTTAAACGGTGGTTGAAGCAAACTAACCAAAAAGCTACATACGTCTCTCCTTCGCACCGAACGGGACGACAAATTAATCATGTAATTTATCCTCTAGTTCCCTTTCTACAGCACATACGGTGAGATGTTTTGAAAACTCTTTCTTGTACGAATTTACTCGATTATGGGCCGCCAAAAAATTATAATAAGCTGTGATTGACCTAAAATACAACGTTAACGCCTAGGCGTGAATGGTCACGTTGCATCTTTATCAAATTTTGCACGCTTCGCGTCGCTCAAAAATATTTTGCCAACAATTTCTTACAACAATTAGGAAATTGAGCTTCAAAACTGTCATGAGCAGCTTTCGAAGTTAAATTATTTTTACAAAGCACAACACCATATTAATTAAAATCACGGTGGGAGTTTTTGCACTTGAATCTGTTAAACGCGCTAAAGCAATTGCGACCCCAAATGAATATTTTAGGTGGAATTTCGAAATTTGCATTTTTCCTTGAAATAAAAGAATATTTTACAACAAAAGTATCGAGTGAATATTATTTCCTAGCCTGTCTAACATTAGACTTTTTTGACTTAAAAAAAAATTTCTCATGATGATGGTACTCGTACACCAAGCGTGGATAATCTTAAACAATTTTCTGTTGTTATAAAATCTTACTTTGTTTTATATTTTTTTATCCAGCTAACCTTCCTGTTTTGTCAGAACATTTTCCTGTTTCCTGGGGGTAATGTTTTCCCTATCATTAACAGCTTTTAAGACGCGTGAAATGTTATGGCACCAAGTTGAAGTTGTTGTTTCTGCAATGAAGTTGTTGTTTTCGCCTTGTGTGACATAGGAGGACTGTTAAACGTGGGGCGAAAGACTATTTTAATTTATAATTTTACCTTTTGTTTTGTTTTTTGAAGAAATAGTATTGCTTTGGCTTCAAGGTTGAACTATTGTCATAGTGGTTATATTATGCAATAAGAGTAAAGTTCTTTATTGGTAATGCTAACATATCTACACAAATAAACCTGGGGAAAAGTTGACAAATTTAGGTATCGCTGAAAATATTTGTAATGATCGTTACGGACACAAAAAGGAAATGAAAATGTATTACAAATATTTGACAAGTGAGGTGATTCTAAGCTAGTTTGAAACGAAGTATCGCAAAAAAAAAAAACAAGAAGAAAATAGTACGTTGTAAGTTCTCGTTTTGTGTTGTAAGAATGCGAAGGAAAAAACGCTGCCAAACTGCGCGACGTACCGATTAATGTTATATTTAAGCCGCCCGAAGCAATTTTCCAGCTGAATAGTTTCGGCTTAAGCAAATTTTAGCATGAGGTGACGACTTCGTGTTGTTTTTGCACGTGATTCGCAGCCGCTCGATTACCCTCGCCCAGGGTATTATGCAGCATATACTTAAAACTAGGTCTCGTTAAATTTTTCGACACCCTTCTCATTCTGGAGAAGAGTTATTTACATTTTCCAAGCAGCGATGGAAACTTCTTGTCGTCGAACTCGGTCTGGTGATTTAACAAGTCGTTGGCCTGATTTCGTTCGTCGTCGTACACATATGATCAAAGACTATAAAAATAATTGAATTGAACACCACTAAGCCTTGTTACCATAATATCTTCTTATTAATTAATAAGAAACCCGCTGTGAAGTTAAACTGAAAATTGAAATTGGTCTCAAAGAACTGTACTATCTGCTTCTACTGTCCGTCGATGATAGCCTCTTACTCGGCCATGAATGCTTCTAATGACCTGTAAAATGTATGTCAATATTTTTAGTGATTTTTAACATTAAATATCAAGTTTTTGAAAGCATATAACAAACATTCAGTTAATATGATGAAAGTCACGTTTATGTAACATTTTCTAATCCTAAGCTTGCCTTCTCTCTTTCGATTTTTAGGATAGAAGATGTCGATGGCAAGATAATGGTGTAAGAGGATTGAAGTGTATCTTTCAAGCATCTTTCAAGCTAGTTTGCATCTTCAGGAGAAGATGGAACTCGGTCCCATAGAAATATGCAGCTGCCTGTTTCTATTGGGGTTAATAGTGTCGGCAACAAATGCTTACGACGGTAAATATATATGTGTTGTTATTATTATTTTTTTTTTGCAAAACCAAAGTGCTTAGTTGAAATACCTTCATAGCTAAAAGCGAGCTCGAGGCGCCGAGACAAGACAGGTTCGCATTCCTGACTTATGCGTATTAGCAAAGAGCGGCTGCTTGTGACTGAAAGCGCGCGTCTGTTGTTTTAAAAAAAAGACACTTATATTAAATTTATTACAGTAAAATATCAAACTTAGCTTTGTTTTCACAGTTTGGGTATTTCATTTTCCAATCTTTCTTCTTTTTTTCTCTTCACCTATATTTCTTCTTTACTTTCCATACCGGAAGTTGTTAATGCTGGTGGTAAAGCTCTCAACCGTGAAACAGATAACAGAATGGTTTATGCCAAATTTAAGGTTCACAAGTTTTCCTACCTCAACATCACAAGGATTGCCTCGGAATACGTTCTCAGAGGCACCGAGTGTGGACTAGCGTGTGTCAACATACCTTCATGCTTCTCCTTTAACCTGGCTGCATACTCTAATATCAACGATAAAGTGCTGTGTGAATTACTCCAATCTGATATTTACAACAACTCGAAAAAGTTCGTCGCCAGCCATTTATTCCATCACTATAGTATCAAGGTACGGCAAGGTTTTTTAAAATGTTATTTGTTACACTTATTCTACTTACAATAAGAACCTTTAGCTTGATATTTTTAAATAGTTTTTTTGTAAAAATACAAGCAAAGAAATAGACCTACTCGTAGTCTAGCACTTCGATGGCGTTCTTTTGTATTCGCGGATTGTGGGTAGTCTGCTAATATAAACGCAGTCTGGACGATCTCGCATGCGTTTTTCGTGGGTGTTCCCAAAACGTTCATGTCAAGTCATACCAGTCCTACACATATTAAAACCAAAATTCACTTGTTCAGATAATCGTTAACAAAAAAATTATCGGTTAGGTTCCTCAGGTACGCACGTAGGCGCACACAACAAATCTTAGTAAAACTTTTTACAATGTTTACTGTACACTAATTAATAAACCTCTATGTAAAAAGGACCTTGACCCTGTTTTGATTTACTACAAAACAGTCAGGGCAAAGAAATCAACTCAAGACAAAAACAAAACACAGAAAAACAAAGTGAACTCGCTGCTAAACACGGGAAACAAAATAAACTCACGCCACGGCGAACTAAGAAAATCACGGCGACAAATTGATGGTGCCAGTCATTTTAAAGCAGTTTTTGTGTCAGAATTGTATAGTAGTTTGTGATTTGGGAAGTGGTGCACGCTAACTTAGAATAGGCTTACAATGTTGTTTTGAGCCATCCTCTTTCCGTTGTGGTTTGGTTGCATGATTAACTAATCCTGTTTTATCGTACGCATTGCTAAATACCTCAGAGAACTCAATGAATTTTCTTCATTTCTGGTAAGCAAATATAGGGTAGGGCCGTAAGTAAAATCTTAACTAAAAAAGCCAAGTTCAGGTAACTCGCAACGAAGCCGGCGAAATATTTTTTCTTTTACGCATCTAAAATCACGCGTACGAGATTGTAACACACTCACTGATTAGAGAAACAAAACAAATGCAAGCAAGTATAAAAATAAAGCCGTCGTGTAATACATTTTGGTGTGCAGTATTGCTGAGTAGGTATACTCGTGTTTGATTGCGGGATTTTTCTGTACGTGTATCAGCGTGTATTTTTTAATTTGTAAAGCGAAAATCGTGATTTTGATCCGTGAAGCTAAATAATTTAAGCTTAAAATTGTTTTCAAAATTCAATGATGAATATCACAGTTAACTCCACTAACTAAAACACAAAAATAATTAGTCTAAGCGAAATATTTAATAAACAATGTCTGTATAAAATGTTCCAACATGAACAGGTTTGAAAGCAGCATAATTGAATTATAAATGTAAGCTTAAATATTCAAGAGAAGATCTGAAAACCGACTCAACTTCAAATTCGTTCATAAATGAATAAATGAACTAGTACAAACAGATTCTGACAATAAAATTAGACTTATGCTTAGTGTATACATTTATGTTTGTTACCTCATTTTGAAAAAAGCTTGTAAATTCTGCAGGGCAAAGCTTTCAAACCAGCCCAATAATATCGGAGACGAACACGGCAGTTTCGTTGTAAGCTTACTCGGCGCTTTCTTGGTGTTGCGGATCATCAAATGATGCAACCTCGTCGCAAGTCGTCCCAGGCGAGTTGGAATGTGACAAGTGCATCCGCAATAACTACGGAGTCACCTAAACTATCACTAAATTGTCGGTGGCCTTTGTCCACCTTTATCAGAGAGAAAAGAAGTTAGTTACAACGAAGCGAGCGCTAAACATGTTAGTATTCAAAGTAGATGAACGGGCTTTCTTTCATTAAACGCGTTTGAATCCACTGTTGAGTGCCATGACTCTAAAAATATTCTCGCGGTGTAAGTCCTCGTTTAA
The DNA here is from genome assembly GCA_963693305.1 of Meandrina meandrites. Lineage (NCBI taxonomy): Eukaryota > Metazoa > Cnidaria > Anthozoa > Scleractinia > Meandrinidae > Meandrina > Meandrina meandrites. The sequence goes on along the minus strand of OY855907.1, from coordinate 25,691,253 downwards.
GAATCGTGGCAGTTCTTGGGTGGATGTCATGTTCGGTCTCTTCCACATCTCCATTGCAAGCGCGGTGAGGATCGTACTCGGGTCCGCGTGAGCATAGTTACGACTTTTTTTGTATTATTTTGTTAAATCTACAGCCATTACAAGAAAATACGCCTTCTTTCTCCTAACATCAGAGGCCTCACTCATAATTCGTAGCCGCACGTGCGTTACAGCCAGTTGGTTAAGCAAACGTTTGCACGCAAGTACTTTCAAAACACAACAAATTAATATGCTTGATTAAAAAAAGCGACATTTAAAACGTGTGATCCTTTCCTATATTTATTGTGCCACTTGTTCTGAAAACAACTTTCTCTTTATAATTTCCCCTGGATACAAAATTTTGCAGTTGTTGGGTGAAATGTTTCGGTTGTGCAAATGCATTTTCAATAAACGTATGAAAACATTACATCATGTTTTGCTTGTTTGCATTTCAGTCCCCTTGCATAAGTTGGCCTTGTCAGAACAACGGAATTTGTGCTGCGCACTATCATAGAAATGGCTATGTTTGCGTTTGTGCGGACGGCTTCACAGGAAAATATTGTGAAACAGGTATGGAACTCTTTAACTTTCTAAAATGCAATTATTACGAAGATCCATTTAGATGCTATTTGTCACATTAACATCACTTCTGGCGCGATCGCGGAAGTCAATTTCCATGCACGTTCAAGAACGTCGTGTATTTCTGGGCTGGTTTGTTCAAAGCACGATAAAGCTAATCCAGGATTAGCGTGAATTTTGATGTCAGTATTTTACGTTTTCAGTGAGGTTTTCTGTTTATATTTCCCCCTCCAGTTTTGACAATCTCGAACTTCGCTGAAAACATCAGCACCAAAAGCTGTTTTAAACAAGAGAAATTGAACTCAAGATTTACTTTCAATCCCGGGTTAGCGTTAATCGGTTTTCGAACAACCCGGCCCTGAGATTTAGTACTTCATTTGTTTTTCTTTGTTAATTTGTCCTGTGCTGTGTTGAACAGATATTGATGAGTGCGCCAGTAATCCTTGTTTGAACAGTGGAACTTGCAACGACCATGTTAACAGATACAGCTGCAGCTGCAAACCGGGGTTTGCCGGAACACATTGTGAAGAAGGTTATCTGTTTAAAGTATTTCTTTAACACGATGTTCACCTTTCGAGAAGTAACATTGTCTTGCTATCTAACGCTTGTCTTTGATAACTTTATATATCGACTTTATGGCGCCATTAAAAGTAGTTAGCTAATCAATGATGTCGACTTGAGGACTGTCAAATCTACCACGTCATTGGACTACGTGTGTCACGTGTTACGTGTGTGGTCATAATGACAGCAAGATCATATTTATGCAACCGTTATCCAAGCTGAGCTTTTTTAATGCTTTTAAATAAGGAAAGTTCCCATTTTATCAACTATTTTTCTATGCTCGTGAAATATGTATTTACCAGGACGTATGAGACCGTGAGGTACCGCTGTGAGTGAAAACATTATTTCTTTTTGACAGATATTGATGAATGCGCCAGTAATCCTTGTTTGAACAGTGGAATCTGCAACGACCATGTTAACGGATACAACTGCAGTTGCAAACCGGGGTTTGCCGGAACACATTGTGAAGAAGGTTATCTGTTTAAAGTACTTCTTTAATACGATGTTCACCTTTCGAGAAGAAACGTTGTATTGCTATCTTACGCTGATTATTCTTATAATTCACATCACTGAGTGACTTCTTGTGTGGAAATTAACAGTAGAGTATTTTCTCTGCCCCATTAGAAGCCCTCCCATCGACAGCCTCGATACTTTCTCCAGAACACGACGCCATCTTTGTTTACGGTAGAATTAATGACGTCATTATTCCGGATATTCCGATTATTCTGCTTCCGGGAGCAGAAAAGCTGAAATGAAATCAAAGTATTCCGAATTGAAAAGAGATCCGAAACAATCGCTAATATTCTCATTCTAGTTTTGTCCCAAACCAACGCGCTCCAGAAGTTTTATAAATTGTTTAACTATCTATGTGGCTTATCCTGTTGCCTAGAATAATTAACAATTATTCTTTGAAATCGAGGTAAATATTCTGCCGCTATTCACCGAGATTGAAAAGAATAATTGTTTTAGTATATACACACGAAGTGATCTCAAAACAGACAATCTAGACATTTTCAAAAGGAAACCTATGAAAGGCAATTTTATTGACGTCTAATTTGACGTCTCAATTCATGCGTGAAACACGTACAAAACCATTTACAGATTCTTTTAACATGGCAAATACACAATCTTCGATAAAATCCTCGTCAAAATGGTCCTTTTACACAGTTCAAATCGGCAACTTTAATCGAAAGTCTGCTTGGAAATCGATAACTGATCAAACAAAGTTTTTGAAGTTATCGAGAAAGGCTTGTTGTTTGGCTCGTTGCGAAGGTGCCTGTCAATGGCGGCTCGAATTGAGGTGAGTGTTGCCTTGTTGTAATATCACCTGTCTTGTTTTCTCGCGGAGATATAAAACTTCAATTCTTCTTTTTCTATTCCTCGATTTCGGTGAGAAATTCGTTCTGTCCGGCAAACCAGTCTACAAAAATACTCGTAATCAGACAAATTGTAGTCATGAAGATTAATTGCTGCCTATTTACAGGACCTGCTATTTAGCGATAGGTCGAGTTGATCACAGTAATTATCTCGATAAACAAACTGAAAAACACTTGTTTGCAAAACATGACTTCTTCACTCATCTTTAAAAACTTTTAGGTGAGAGTTCGTTGCCTTCTTGGTGTTTTCTGGCTCGCTGTCGTCTTTTATTTTCACTATTTTTGATTCTGAAACGCTAGCGAAACGCGAGTTTACGCCGGCCATTTTGTTTTGTTTTATGGGATAACGCATTATCCACTCGGTAGCGAGTGAATAATGCGGCGTTAGCCCGAGATAGCGAACCAATCAGATTGCTGGAATAGCCAAGATCACTGAGTGTGTGTATACTAATTGTAATTACTTTGAGGGACGGTAAAACCGACAAGAGAAGAACAAGGGTGACTTCGGGTACCGTTGTTTATTTGCTCCACCTAAAACCCTGTCCACTGTCTAGATGTTCTTTATCACTGCCACGCGATGTCATGTTCATTTTCCTTTAATCAAGAAAAAAGTATGACATCGTTATCCCATACATTATGAAGCTTTTTCGTTGATTTCTGCTAAGAGAGGATTTTAACATTTTAACCAACTCTCGAGATCAGTTCTTTTTTTTTTTTTTGTCACATATCTTTCTTCATTTCCTTCTGTAGCTTTTAGGGTTATTTGATCTTTTTTTTTGTAGCTAGCTTATCAATGATGTCGCAATCATTACTAGGACGTATGAGACCGTGAGGTACCGCTGTGAGTGAAAACATTATTTTTTTTTGGCAGATATTGATGAGTGCGCCAGTAATCCTTGTTTGAATAGTGGAACCTGCAACGACCATGTTAACAGATACAGCTGCAGTTGCAAACCGGGGTTTGCCGGAACACATTGTGAAGAAGGTTATCTGTTTAAAGTATTTCTTTAACACGATGTCTACTTTTCAAGAAGTACCATTGTCTTGCTATCTAACTCTTGTCTTTGATAACTTTATATATCGACTTTATGGCGCCATTAAAGGTAGTTAGCTAATCAATGATGTCGACTTGAGGACTGTCAAATCTACCACGTCATTGGACTACGTGTGTTACGCGTGTGGTCATAATGACAGCAAGATCATATTTATGCAACTGTTATCCAAGTTGAGCGTTTTTAATGCTTTTAAATAAGGAAAATTCCCATCTTATCAACTACTTTTCTATGCTCGTGAAATATGTATTTACTAGGACGTATGAGACCGTGAGGTACCGCTGTGAGTGAAAACATTATTTCTTTTTGACAGATATTGATGAGTGCGCCAGTAATCCTTGTTTGAACAGTGGAATCTGCAACGACCATGTTAACAGATACAGCTGCAGTTGCAAACCGGGGTTTGCCGGAACAAATTGTGAAGAAGGTTATCTGTTTTAAGTACATGATTTCTTTAATACGATGTTCACCTTTCGAGAAGAAACGTTGTATTGCTATCTTACGCTGATTATTCTTACAATTCACATCACTGAGTGACTTCTTGTGTGGAAATTAACAGTAGAGTGTTTTCTCTGCTCCATTAGAAGCCCTCCCATCGACAGCCTCGATACTTTCTCCAGAACACGACGCCATCTTTGTTTACGGCAGAATTAATGACGTCATTATTCCGGATATTCCGATTATTCTGTTTCTGGGAGCAGAAAAGCCGAAATGAAATCAAAGTATTCCGAATTGAAAAGAGATCCGAAACAATCGCTAATATTCTCATTTTTCCGATTATTCTCATTCTAGTTTTGTCACAAACCAACGCGCTCCAGAAGTTTTATAAATTGTTTATGACTTATCCTGTTGCCTAGAACAATTGTCATAACTTTGAGGGACAGTAAAACCGAGAAGAGACTGGAGGGAGAAAAAAAAGGGCGACTACGAGTACCGTTGTTTATTTGCTCAACCTAAAAGCCTGAACACTGTATAGAAGTTCTTTATCACTGCCACGCGATGTCATGTGCATTTTCCTTTATTCAAGAGAAAAGTATGACTTAGTTAACCGATGCATTATGAAGCTTTTTCTTTGATTTCTGCTAAAGGAGCTACCCAGCTTTCGAGATCAGTCCTTTGTTGTCACATATCTTTCTTAATTTCCTTTTGCAGGTTTAGGGGTCTACTTGATCTCTCTTTCCTTTTTCATTTTTAAGTTTGATAACTTCATATATCGACTTTACGGCGTCAAGGAAAGTAGTTACCTTATCAATGATGTCGCAATCGACTTGAGGACTGTAAAATCTACCACGTCATTTGACTACGTGTGTTACGTGTAATAATGACAGCAAGGTCATATTTAAGCAACCGTTATCCAAGCGAAGCGTCATTAATGCTTTTAAAAAAGGAAAGTTCTTATCTAACCAACCTTTTTTTATGCGCGTGAAATATGTATTTACTAGGACGTATGAGACCGTGAGGTACCGCTGTGAGTGAAAACATTTTTTTTTGACAGATATTGATGAGTGCGCTAGTAATCCTTGTTTGAACAATGGAATCTGCAACGACCAAGTTAACAGATACAGCTGCAGTTGCAAACCGGGGTTTGCCGGAACACATTGTGAAGAAGGTTATCTGTTTAAAGTATTTCTTTATTCCCACGATGTTCACCTTTCGAGAAGTAACATTATATTGCTATCTTACGCTTATAATTCTTACAATTCACATCACTGAGTGACTTCGTGTGTGGAAATTAACAGTAGAGTGTTTTTCTGCTCCATTAGAAGCCCTCCCATCGACAGCCTCGATACTTTCTCCAAAACACGACGCCATCTTTGTCTACGGTGGAATTAATGACGTCATTATTCCGGATATTCCGTTTATTCTGCTTCTGGGAGCAGAAAAGCCGAAATGAAATCAAAGTATTCCGAATTGAAAAGAGATCCGAAACAATCGCTAATATTTTCATTTTTCCGATTATTCTCATTCTAGTTTTGTCCCAAACCAACGCGCTCCAGAAGTTTTATAAATTGTTTAGCTGTCTATATGGCTTATCCTGTTGCCTAGAATAATTGTCAGAACTCTAAGGGAGAGTAAAACCGACAAGAGAAGAACAAGGGCGACTACGAGTAGCGTTGTTTATTTGCTCCACCTAAAAGCCTGTTCACTGTATAGATCTTCTTTATCACTGCCACGCGATGTCGTGCATTTTCCAGTATTCAAGAAAAAAAAGTATGACTTAGTTATCCGATACATTATGAAGCTTTTTCGTTGATTTCTGCTAAGAGAGGATTTTAACATTTTAACCAACTTTCGAGATCAGTTCTTTTTTTCTTTCTTTCTTCATTTCCTTCTGTAGCTTTTAGGGTTATTTGATCTCTTTTTTTTTTTCATTTTTAAGTTTCATAACTTCATATATCGACTTTACGGCGTCATCGAAAGTAGTTAGCTTATCAATGATGTCGCAATCGACTTGAGGACTGTAAAATCTACCACGTCATTGGAATATGTGTGTTACGTGTAATAATGACAGCAAGATCATATTTAAGCAACCGTTATCTAAGCTAAGCGTTATTAATGTTTTTAAAAAAGGAAAGTTCTTATCTTACCAACCTTTTATTTATGCTCGTGAAATATGTATTTACCAGGACGTATGAGACCGTGAGGTACCGCTGTGAGTGAAAATATTATTTTTTTGACAGATATTGATGAGTGCGCCAGTAATCCTTGTTTGAACAGTGGAATCTGCAACGACCATGTTAACAGATACAGCTGCAGTTGCAAACGTGGATTTGCCGGAACACATTGTGAAGAAGGTTATCTGTTTAAAGTATTTCTTTAACACGATGTTTACCTTTCGAGAAGTAACATTGTCTTGCAATCTAACGCTTGTCTTGTTAGCTAAAAGCATTGCACAATGAAGAATTCACGGTACCCTTGTGAGATCAGGAGGTATACAGAGAAAAGATGAAGCTTATTACTTACCTTACAACTGACCTTTGCAAATACCTAATAATCTATCTATCTCAGCATCTAACTTTAGCATCCATTGTAACATATACCTTAGTTTTTGTCTTAGTCCCCATCTGCGCATCCTCTTTTTACCCTGGTATCTATTTTATAACTAGCTGCATAAGCATCTGGCTTTTACATCCCTTTTGCCATCTCCGTAAGCTTCAGCATCCACCTTAGCTAAGCATTTACCGAAGTATTAATTTTTTCTTAAGTGTGTACGTTTGTATCTTCTTTAATTTTGCAAGAGCGAAAGTAATTGTGGTGTCAACAAATGGATTTCTGAAAGACATCGGCCAATTAAGAAAATATTAACTGGGACACTGCTCAATGCTTGACCACTGGAAATGCATAAGTCGGAAGAGGGGGCGTTTGCAGCATAAGAACATATTTAATAGAGGGAAATGGTTTGGAAGTCCGGCTAACATCAAAGGAGCAAACAAAGAGGCCAAGATTGAGGTTGGAAGGTCCATGACCGTGCACATCTTTTGTTTTTCGCTCATACACTATGCATGAATTACGTAATCGCAATGTTTCTATTGGTTACTTGTATGAACACACGTAACCACGTATTGTATTTTTTTCAGGTTTTGTGCACAGTCAACCCCCAAAACAGGGAACAAAAACCTATAACAAAGAGCTTTGCCAGGCTTCATAACCATTTCCCTCTATTAACTATGATAAGAATAAACAAACGCTTATGAAAAGATGTCAGCAAGTACAGAAGACGTATTCACGACCTAATCAAAACCGGCGAACAGACTTCAGTCAGAACAAATCAATGTGTCTAAAATTGGACGGATCGAAACACACTTTAACCGACCAACCACAAGTTTTATGTTAGTCATCAGCAATCAGTTCTTTATCTCTGCTTGATAGCCAATAATGTCATGCCAATCAGTTTTAAAGGGGCTAACTTGATCTTAGGTCTGAAGATAATTGTACTTCCATCCAGGTCGTCAAGACGTCAGTTAGTGGCATGTATCACCGCTAAATGTAATAACAACGCTAAATGTAATACCAACCGTAAATGTAATAAAAATTAACTCTAAATGTAATACTAACCGCAAATGTAATAAAAATCAACCCTAAATGTAATAACTTACCCCACCATAAATGTAATACAATTTAACGCTAAATGTAATAAACTGACCAACCGTAAATGTAATACAAGTTAACCTTAAATGTAATAAAACGTTACTAAGGGTGGCAAAGGCGTAAATAACGGTCAATATCACCGTTAGGCGCAGATTACCCCCGGGGAGTTACTCCCATACAATACCTATACAGGTATGTGCCGCCCAACGGGGTCGTGATTTTGGAGCTCCTGAGTTAGAGCGGGGTATCCATTTTAGAGACGTTTCCTAAAACGGGGTATAGTATTTTGAACGCACGAAAGGACCAGTTTTGTAAGCAGCCATTTGAAATTATTCAAGGAGAGATTGCTTTTAAAAATACGATTCAAAATTGTTGCATCCTGTGTTGCGCATCGTTAGCTTACGAGCATGGTTCTGTGTTTTAGTTTACAACAGGGTATTAAAATTTCAATTGCTATATCAAATTTAGGGCAAATTCTTTCTAAAACGGGTCCAAATTTGGAGTCCCGGGCGGCACAAGCCCACCCAAAAAATACCCGAGTGCCCCCCCCTCCCCCCCCCCCCCCCCCCGAGCCCAGGCTTCCACTATTTTCGAAAGTGAGCTATGTAATTGCGTGATCCGCTGCAAAGAATTTCGGGAATGATGTTTGCAAATGCTGGACATCAGAAGGGCTATTTTCTTGGGAAATCTTCAGAAGTTCCCAATTGAGCTTTCACCGGAACTACGCAGAACCTCGGCAATGTTCACAGAAAGTCACCGAGACTTCAAGTGATGCCCGGTAACGATAAGGGAGCTTTTAACACCATGTTATTACATGTGAGGTTAACTTGTCTTACATTTACGGTTGGTCAGCTTATTACATTTAGCGTTAAATTGTACTATATTTACGGCGGGGTAAGTTATCACATTGAGGGTTGATTTTCATTACATTTGTGGTTAGTATTACATTTAGAGTTAATTTTTATTACATTTGCGGTTGGTATTACATTTAGCGTTGTTTATTACATTTAGCGGTGATACAGTGGCATCCTGGAAGCAATTATTTTTAAACCTCACCCGGACGATTACGCTATACGAATGTTTACAATCACACGGCGAAGCAAGCTATTAACCTTATCACTTATAATCTTTGTAGCTATATAGAACTTTTTTTTCACATCTTCTCGTTTTAAAACTTTTACAATTTTGAAAATGTTAATCATTGTAATGTTTACAATACCTATTATTGTAATTGGCACGATTGAATTTATTCTTCCTGCTCTTATTGCAGATCCAATGACCGTTACCATTTGTGAACATAACACCAAGACAATAGCCTGCAACAGTGGAAGAACGATTGATGTTCTGGAAGCGATGTATGGAAGGCAGAACAGTTACACGTGCTCTAATAATGGTAACAGATGTCGCGCCGCGAATTCATACTCTGTTGTGTATAACAAATGCCAAAACAGAGCCAGTTGTGTGTTGTATGCATCTAACAACGTGTTTGGAGATCCATGTAAGGGAGTTGGCAAATATCTGTTTGTCAAGTATCAGTGTATGCCATAGGTAAGTTAGAAAACGCGCAAGTTAGTAAGAAAAAGCTTTTGGCGAAGAATCCGGACTTCAATCCGTTTGTCCATGGACCGTCTCTCTTCCTCAATCTTCTCATTCATTAGCCAGAGAGAACAAAAATAAACAATTCTGAAAAGAGGCACATTTCTCCCCCAGCCTCGTCTCTGTCTATGTTTCCCTCGCTAGATCAAAGAAGAGTTCTTTATGGAATTGCGCTTAAAAGGGGTTTAGATATTCCTGTCTTTGGTTTTCTATTGCAGCTACACCAATAGCGTTGAGGTTAAACTTTAAGTACAACTTTGTAATGGTTTTACCAGTGAACAAATTGTAGTTGCTATAACGTCCAAATTCGTTGTCATGGCAACGTCATATGAGGTGAAAGATACCTTATTTTTTTTTCGTTTGAAGCTAATAACTTAAGAACTAGACGGTGAAAGTTTTTTCTTTCATATATTTTTGTCTACTGGGCAAAACAAACAATCGAACAATGTTTAAAATAATTCTGTAGGTAGGGTTCAGAGCCACTGAAATTAGTGAAAAAAATGACGTAGCTTCGAGAATCCTACCTAAAGAATTTTTTTAAAAATTTGCAAAAATTTGTAATTTGTCAGTTAGATAAAAGTATATCAAAACAAGAACTTTCACCCAGCAGTTTTTGAGTTATTAGCCTCAAAAGGTCCAAAGGGTATGATGGTGCCATGGCAACGAATTTTGACGTCACAATGACCTCCATCTGTTCATCGTCAAAACTTGTACAGGTTTGCACTAAAGGGTATTCCTAGAAATTATTGGTGTAGCTGTGATAGAACACCTAAAACGTGCATGTCTATTTGTGACTAAACTGTTATGAGCCACCTTAAAATGTATGGTACTGAAGCATGATGTTCTCTCACATCTTTACTCATCGTAATAGTCAGTATTTCAAATATTCTCTAATCTTTTTTTTTTTTGCTTTCCACAGAAATTTCTCAAGAGGGTGCAGCTGGTAGTATCAGTGAGAAGTTTCAATAGTGCTCTGACCGTGGGTTAATTCGAAGCATGCAACGTGATCACCTTTCATTGCTATAAACAGTGTATTTGACCGTATTTGGCTTGCCGTAACTCACGGCTTCGCCACTCTCGCGAAGCATGTATATGTTTCTTTCGACGACAGAAGAGCAAGGACGAAGTTCTTGGAATCGAGTTGAGCCAAAGGTCGGCATCGAACAACGAGTTCAGGGGGTGGCACCTGTCACATTTTAGACCAAGCGCAAAATGGTCACAAAATGGTCACAAAACGGTCACAGACCATACATATCTGACCCTAAAACGGGCCTGCCTAGGGTGGTTTTAAAACTAGCCCCTTATTTTGAAAGTCCAAAAAATCGGTCACGATAGGGGCCGGATAAGAGGCATGGACAGCAAACCACACGTGAACCCTTCAGAAAGACTCTTTCGGAAGCGGTCCCCCATAATCATAGCCTTGGTTTTCCACGCAATATAAATAATTCGTTTAAGGTGCCAAATCGGAGGTTCGTTTCAAATCGGCCATATTTACCCATCGTCTATGCGCTCTAATTAAACTAGAATTGACGCCATAAAATTTTTAAACCTTGAAGTGAAACCGCAAGCGAAGCTGACTTATTCCACCGATTGCAAAGTTTTTTTTACGCGTTTATCATCCGCAATCAGTTCTTAATCTCTCCTTGATAGATAGATTAAAAAAACAAACAAAAAAACAAGAAACACAGATGTTCACCTTTCGAGTATTGTGTTAGGAAATATTTATAATTAAAGTACTTGTTTGCTCTCGTTTAACCACTTAACACTATGTATCCCGGGTATGTATTTGCTGTTTGTTCAATCACTTCCAATTTACTTTCTAATATCACAATACATGACCCGCCTTACATTAAGAAAACTGAATTTTTTTAATGCACAGGGGTTACATTATTTTAGATTTCTTTAGTTACAATACGAAGGCGACTGAAAGTAAAAATGTTTAAGACCTCAAAGTCATGGATTGCCTTGGAGATTCAAAGTCGTTTTGGGTCGGAAGGTTACTTTATTTAATTAACGTAGTGAAGAAATTAATACAAAAAATGTTGCTGAAGAAGATAATTTACACTTAAAGCAAAAAGCAGGTTCATAAGATAAGTGGAGTGTAAATAATACACTGTAACTTAAGAATAAAATACGGTAGAAAAAATTAACTGCAACATATACCCTGTATACGAGATGGTTTCCAAGTTTATTTCACTTCGTGAATTGTCTGATTTCAAAACTCAATAGTATTCTACATTTTAACAGATCTTGATACAAGTTCTTAGTTTTAGTTCACTTTCGTGAATAGCCAATTCCCCCTGAGACGCGCCTGCAGGGAATCATGGAAGTTGTATTCAACAAAACATAACGAAGACTTGGCAATGCTGAATACAGCTACAAACCATGATTCCCTGAAGGCGCGTCTCATAGAGGGAATTGGGACTTAGCTAATAAAAAATACGTGGTACCTCTTTGTTATTCTTTTTCATAGTAAATATATTACATTCTATTAAATATACAGTTAAAGCTACATTTTAGTTCACCTTCGTGAATAGCCAATTCCCCCTGAGACGCGCCTGCAGAGAATAATGGAAGTTGTATTCAACAAAACATAACGAAGACTTGGCAACGCTGAATACAACTACAAACCATGATTCCCTGCAGGCGCGTCTCATAGAGGGAATTGGTACCTCTTTGTTATTCTTTTTCATAGTAAATATATTACATTCTATTAAATATACAGTCTAAGAAAATATAAACCACGCTATAAACTATTCTAAAACTATGCTATTCATACTAACACTATTCTAAAATTTACAACTTTTTTTAATAAGATAAAATCTGTTTTAATACCAGTTTCTTCACTGAACTATGCACGTGCGAATGTGCCAAAACGTGAAATTGTGGACTCTTAATCGAAGGAGTACTCTTAGCTTTTAAGCTGTCGCCTTTGTCGGTAACGTTCTTTAAATTTATTTTAAACACATACATATCGCGTACAGGAATGCACAGTAATTTACAATAATACTTACAAAAGCCCCGCGTAAGCGCCGTACTTTCCTTTCATGAGTCGAACGAAATTCAGCTAAATAAAGGCCCGGTAATACGGGCAACACTTTTTTCAACTTGGCTCGCAACATTGTTGCATTGCAAGTTGAACGAGTTGTTTCCCGTATTACTGCCGCGTGCTCAACTTGTCTCGCAACAAATTTCAGTGTGGCAAGTTGCACCAACATGTTGCACAAAGTAGAACCGAGTTCTACTTTCTGCAACAATTTTTTCAACTTGCAGCAATGAAATTTGTTGCGAGACAAGTTGAGCACGCGGTAGGTAGTAATACGGGTAACAACTCGTTCAACTTGCAATGCAACAATGTTGCCAGACAAGTTGAACAAAAATGTTGCGCGTATTACCGGGCCTTAAAAGTTTCATGTTTAACCCAGTTAATTAAGCATGGTAATATGTCGGTTTGTTTGTTCTTTTCAAATATAACAATGATGACGACGACGACGACAGTGTTGTAGAGTTGTAGTGGAAAATAAGCATTGTACATCGCTACGCAGTGTAATTTAAAACAGCAAGAATGTAAACTGTATGTTTCTTTTTGCAATAAAGCATTAAAAAATACCTAGCTAAGATTAAGATCGTATTTGGCGATATTTCAAACGGCTGAGGTTCACCTTCGCAGAACTAATAGGAGACGACCATCATGTGTATCTGTTCTTGAAAAGTACGGCGTTTAATCCGGGCCTGAGATGTATATGAGATAATTTACAGCAGTTGACTCACGTTTCGTTTCGTTTCATTACACTTTATTACTGCTATTAGGCACCTTCAGATTGGAGTACGAATACGAGTGCGACATTCAAATTTCAATCCAGTTACATTCCCAGAGCCCTCACTCTTTTCTGTTGCTGACCAGTTGCAAACGAGACTATCGGTACGAGATTGGAGTAACACGTGGCAATCCAATGTATGAAGTAGTACTCGTAATAACTCTCGTACTCCGATCTGAAGGTCCCTAATTTTTGGTCGTCGCGGGCCATCATAGCCCATGCTCGTTGAGTCCCGAGCATTACATACTTCATGTTCTCTCTGATTGTGGCATGTTTTCTCTTGCAACAAGGCTAAGGTCTCTCATTATATGCCAGTTTACGTTAGCATAACCCATGTTTGTTAAACAAATCATGATCTCTCTGGTTGTGGCACCTCTGGTTGTGTCACCTTCGGCTGTGGCACCTCTGGTCGTGGCACCGGAACCTTTAGAGTCGTGCCACCGCCTAAGAGCCTCCTGACAACACTCCTGGCCTTGGCGTTCTTTTTCTTCTTCAATGGCATCGAGGATAGCATCCTTGACTCCTAAACCGCTAGCAAGTCTCCTCCACAAACGGCCCATTTTCTCAGCAATCATGTGTCGCACACTTTCATCAGGCGGAAGTTCGACCACTGCTTTCGCTGATGAGAAAAAAATCCAAATTTACTTGAAGGTCAAATGAACCAAAATTTAAATTTTTCTTTATTTTTGCCCAATATGTTGAATAAGAACCAAATAAACATATACTGAAGTTTTAAAGTAATTGGACTTTGCATCACAGAGATATTGTAAGTTGAAAAATGCGTATTTTTGGCCTTCATAATCGCCTCTGGCTTGGCAAGTATTGCGAATTTCAATTCGTTAGTTCAATATCGATTCAATATCCTCACCAAATAATGTAGCTTCCACGGACACGTTTTTTTTACGCATGTTAATATGTAACAGCTAAATGAAACTTACGTATCTGCGGCCAAAATATGGACCATAAACGGGCAATAGAAACAAACCTCACAGTGTCCGTGGAGACGGTCGGTAAACGCTCTGTATTTATTATTCACCACTGAATTTTCCTTCAGCTGAAAACGACACGAATTCATTCACTGAACGTTGTTTTACACTGCGAGAAGCTTTGCGGTTTCGAGTTTGCATTGAGAAAAATCCTTTGAGTCAAATTAAATTTTTCTGTACAAATCATTTTTGTCCTTCGTGTGACTCTCACGCGAGTACAAAAAAAGAACAGTGGTTTCAAGCCGTACAAGTCCTGATTATAATTACGTGCAAATCCAAAAAACGGCATTTCAGTTGGGGTATACAACAGAACTCTTTGTTCCATACCAAGCTGAGCGGACTGATGATTTTATACGCCATGTAGTGGCTGTTTACTTTTAAATTTGATTCCAATGTAGCAAAAATAAAACTACCATTTTTTTGTTAAAAAAATAGGTCTTTTCAAATTACTTGAATTACTCAGACTCACTCACACTCTCAAACTTTTCATTATTTCCTCTTCAAATGACGATCGCCTCTTCGATCGCAAAGCCGTAAAAAAAATTGACGTCACAAAATTCAGAGCTCGATCCATTCCTTCCAGACCAGTGCGCGGTCATTTTGGAAACGTTTTCGTGAAGCCTTCGGAAATCTTCGTAGTTTTTGGTGTAGTTCGCGCTTTAAGGCTCAGAAAGCAAAATAAATGGATTCTTGTAGCGTTTGGTTTAGTTTTACACACGACCCTACAAGCTATGTAGCTTGTTACTCTATCGTGTCTAAATAAAGGTTTTGACTTGATTTGATTTGATTTGATTTGGTTGCTTTAAAATGGCTAAAGAAAGAATGTCGAAATTTTGGTTCATTTGACCTTTAACAGCTTCAATTCCAACGACATCAACAGCATTAGTTTATCAACTCGTGCAACGTCTAGGAGTGTGAGTTCATAAACAGACAAAAGGCTTAATTTACGTAAAATTAAGAGACAAAGAAAACTTGTTAAGAGGCAAAAAGATTGTGGCTGAGAACTACAATGCGTGTAGCGGGAAGGTGGCGGGGCGGAGGGGGGGTTAAGGGTTAAGGAAGGAAGTGGGGGAGGACGTGAGAAAGCTAGGTAAGGAGGTCGAAAAGGAGTTGGGGGAGAAGGAGAAGGAATGACGATAGGGGTGACGTGATGGCGGCGAAGGAACTAGAGGTCGAAGTGGTGGAATGGTAATACATGTAACATCAACCTGGCTAACAAGTTCATAAACATAGCAAACTTACACTTATTTACAACACGGTTAAGGAAAAGATGAACACCACTGTACATTAGCTTACCACAGTGCATATTATCTCAAGATGTCTCGTCCTATATGCAGACTATACGATACGTACTTGCATTTGCCATGAAATATATTTGACAAAATTGTAGTTTTGCATCGTGCACGCGAATCGGTTGTGACTTCACGTTTCACCTTCGTGTCCTAATTTTATACGAAAGAAAACTGAGCAGTGCATAGATATCCAAGTAAGCTTAAGGGAACTCAAACCATAACTCGGAACGAAATACCAAAAAAATCCGCAAATGGAACATCACAGAAACACGTGATACCGTTGCGAACACGTGTTTTCGATCACGGAATCGTGACTTTGTCTCATGGAATCGGACACCATTTCATGATTTCATCAGTTTTCCATTGGAGGAAACAAGTGTTTTCTTACGCGTAATTATGTGAAATCACTCGCAGAAACTGAAGGCAACGGTCTTATGCAACTAAACGTATCGGAACCATGTTACTGCAAAATGTCTTCTTCGTGTAGATAAGCCTTTTTCTAATTTGCACTCGAAAGTTTGTTTGAAGCCATATAAACACACGCGTGAGTTTTTCTCCAATTTTTATCTATTTTTCTCTTTTTTTTTCATCGTATTTGCTTGGCCAAACCAGATAACGACACTTACCGTTTAGAAGACGATTTACGATATGTTCCATCCCTTCTTTTCCCGGCATCGTTTTCAGACGATTAACAATCGCATCAAAGCACTTTTGTTGTTCCTCCGGTGCTAGTCTTGCGAGAGCCGTGAAGAAACCCGTTACAGCAGCCTTGTCGGTGCTTCCCTTATAATTTTCATAAATTTCCTCTCTCTTGATTTCCACTAAGACCCCCCTACATGCCCCTAGGATATCCATCATAGGGGCGTCGGTTAGATCCGTGTCATCCAAAGGCACGCCAAAGAACTCTACAGGAGTTTTCTGCAAACGGAATATGTCCTCAGAAGTTAAGAAACATTCCATTAACAAGACAGTGGTCACATGAAAGTGATTATAGATTATAGGTCCTCAAAAATTGAATTGAACGTCAACATCCTCGCCCCCACCCCATCAAAATAGCATTAACTTTTTCTTTTTCTTTGTTGTTAAGAATGCAAGCGCGGTTAACAATTTTATCTCTCTCGTTCTAGCCAGAAGGGGCACGAGATCAGTAGATGGAATGGATTCTAACCCATAGAAAGATATTCCCAAAGAAATTCCGCGAAGGACGTTTGCATATAAAGCGTCTCAAGCCACAAATTTGATCTGTCGAACGAAATAGTTGAATCGAGAACGAAGCGTTTCAGAGTCAAATTTTAAAAAAAATCTTGTTGGCTTATACTTGGGAGATGGGACGTCTTCTGCAACCTACACGAGTAGTTGTCGGCGGAAATGATTGATCATTATTTATTCATCCATTCGTCTCTTTTTTCGGAAGGAGAGGGGAATGTTATAAAGAGTTAAAGTGCAGAAAACTGTTTGTTACAATAAAGGAACATGAGTCGAACAAACCAAAGTAACCACGTAACCTCCGAAATTTGACTTTATTTTGCTTGGCACTCATTGGAAAAAGTAACTTCCTATCACAGCTCTCACCTCTATATCTCTTGAAGGGGGAGGCAGTTCCATTTCCAGTCTACACAATAGACTTTCTTCTTCCAAATCCTGGCTACTGCAAAACTCGATGGTTAGGTCTCCACTGTTAACGAGCTGCACTTTCACGTTTCTCTTCATAGTATCGCGGCCTTGAAACCTGTAAGAGTAACTTCAGTCAAGAGAGCAGAACAAAAAATACTAGTGTTTGTGCATATTACTTTAACGCAGTGCCGTCTGGAATTGACAGAGCGCTTTGACCAATCAAAATTAAGCATTAGCATAGTATGATAATGAGACATTACGTCATTATCACTTCCCATGACAATGCTAAAGGAATGAAGAAGAGCACAACGTAAAATGCAAACAAATTCTAATTTTCTCGTACTTTTTAAAGGAGCTACGTCACGAACAACGCATCTTGAAAAAACTGGCAAGTTTTTTCAAGTTTGTTGATTGTAATCGCTCTTAATCTTCGTCAGTTGAAACCATCCTTGGTTATTTTCGCGTTTTCATTATTCCGTTGGTGTTTTTCTATGTTAGAAAACTATTATTTTAAGGTTTCCTTCAATTTCAAAGTAATCAGAAAAGTGACTAAAACATCGTGACACTGCTCCTTTAATACAGTGATGCTAATTCGCGTGTTATTATGGTCATGTGAGTAAGCTAACAGAAATTAGGTATATAGAGGAGCTAATGTTTTCTACAGAAAAACAAGATTCCAAGCACAAAACTAAAATGCAAATAAGGCAGTGCAGCAAACAGGGGGACCAAGCCGCTTTTGAAGTGCGCTTCGCGTTTCTTCCAAACAACGATACCTCAGTTCCAAATGCACTTTGGATAACCAGTGCCGTTGTTGACAAATCCTCTTAGAAATGTCTAAAAGACCCATAAGTTTCAGATGGAATCAAAACCACTAAAATTAAATGTACTTCGACTAAGTAATTTAGAAGAAAAAAGCACCTCAAATAACCTGTAATAGCCTCACGGTATTAACAGAAGTTCCGTGGTAGTCCTTTCTCTACAGCCTTACCTGACGAAAAGGTTTTTCAAGTGTTTATCATTGACTGGTCTAATTACATCTCCTGATAGGAACACATAGGCCTTATCACCCAGCTTCAGCAGTTCCCAGGCACTTTCCTCCTCTAGCAGGAATTCGTCCTCCTGGTCAATGAACTCCCTTCTTTTGTCATTTGGACTGCAATAAAGAGTCAGCTTGGTAATAGAGCCAAGACGAGTGTTTGCTGGAACACAAGCTGTGAAAACTGCCGCTTGCCTAACACATTCTGTGTTGTAATCACCGGCTATCCGAATAGCCTGTGAGCTGGTTGTCGTTTCCTCTCTTGATGCTGTTGCTGCTGCTGCTGCTACTACTAAATCCCCTGCTTCTACTCCTTCTTCTTGTTCTCCGTCCCCCCCTCTAGCAAACTGAACGACTGATGTTGCGATCCACTCTACCCAAGTCCAAAATCTGCAAACAAACAAATAAAAGAGATATTTGAGAAAATAATGGTTACGAGAAAATAACGTGGTGACACTTGCACAACACTTTCGTTCGTACGGAAGCAAATACTTTCCCTTTAGTAAGTGCCTTCGTTTTTCGAGGCGCCACAGAAGTAAGGCAACGCATATAAAGAGCAAGGCGTGTTAGAAAAGGACCTGCCCTGCCCCATTTCTTAATAAAATATAATACAAAAACAAAGTTGTAAAATCCAACAAGTATTTGTAAAAAGAACAAACGGGACATACAAAACAGCTGCTTGAACATACCCAGAGAAGTGTTTAACATTGAACTTGATTACAGCTCCATCAAAGCTTGGTGGAGGCTCGAGGCTATCCGTAATCTCAGTCCATTCTCTGTCTTCTCCTTCAGATTGTTGAAATAAGACTCCAACACGAACCAACGACAAATCGGGAAGATTGATGTCCGGTTTCTCTCTCAAAGACAACGGCAGCTGAATAGTTACCGGCTCCTGAAACTCAACTTCTCTGTCACATGAGATTCTAAGGATAGGCCCAGCCAACAACTCCTTGCTTTTTATTTCTTTGCTTGGAAACTCTTGTACCTAAAAAGAAAACAAAAACAAAAACAAGACAGTAAACGGCAATGAGTATTTATCCCAGGTCAGGTGTAATAAACTGTAAGGCAGAATGCCCAAAGTCTGTAAACCAGAGCTGGTTTATAGATATTTTCTCGGAATTATAACATAACCAAGCTAGAGAGGCAGACACTAGTAATTTTGACGAACCATGTGCAGACAAAAATCAGCAAGGCAGCAGCTTATTTTCTTAGTAAAGTTATTCATTCATTTATCCGTCTGTTCGTTCATTGGCTAAAATGTATTTTATATGGTTTCTCAATGTTTTCAGGGTGAAACAACACGTTTCAGAGAAACGTTAAATGGTTGCCAATTTCCAATTGTCATTGGTCGTAACCAGCTTTGACGCATTATTCAAGCAGTGTAAGCTAATCCAGAATGAGATCATCACTGATGAAGGCTTAAGTATTAGCCGAAACGTCTAAGAATCAATGAAAAAGAGGCAGTCACAAACCATTTAACGTATAATAAGCTAATCAAATGTACGGGCTGGATAGACACTTTAAGTTATAAGTTAGCATTTCTCTAACTCTTTGTCTCTTCTTTGACATGTTTAACTTTGGATAATGTAACATAAGCCAAAATTGGCGGTGAAAAACACTTTGGTGAACCGTTGGTCAAATTTCAATTCCAAATTTCAACGTTCAGTTGAGTCCCAATCATTCCAACTCTCGATACTTGAACTTACCGCTAACTCGACCCCTTTCTCCTTTATTCTCTCCAGGCCGTTTTCTTACTAATTTTACCCTCGATTACTCGAAGCACCAGATAATTCGAACCTTTTTCGATTTCTCTTGAAGGTTCGAGTTATCTGGATTCAACTATAGCATTGATCGCTTTTTGAGCTTACAGACCTAGATTTGTCACGGCAACTACTCTGTTATGCTTTGGCACTCTGTACTCTTAAATGGCCTTGCTAAACTCTCGTTTTACATTCTGACAAATAGGCAACAGCGACATGACGACATTGGACGCTAGGTACTGTACAGCAATTTGCTCTGGAGTAACGGGGCAGAAAAGGCTGCTAAACTTCAGGCGAGACTCGAAGACGATCGAAAGGTCCTTGGCGTCACAGATGTTCATTAGGATCACACGCTTACCTTGACAGTGACATGAAGCTCTTCGTTGGCACGTACAGCATTTTGGGGAATGACAACCCCGACTAAGGGATAGTCGGGTAAGGTGAGGGTGGCTGGCTCAGATGTAATGGCAAACACGTGAGACTTGAGACGACAAACTACCACATATGTCGAACACTCAGTGATCTTGGTCTCGGCGACAGGAAGAAGATAGTCAGGAAAATCGCTGCCATAAGCTTTCTCGAGATCTGTAATGGACAATATGCAGATGGGGAGTTTAACACTGCCACAAAGTGAAACATCAACACCATTTTGCTTTACAAACAAACACAAACCTGCCCATCTCTAAATCTATCGTGCACGAAAAGAGGTGTAAACTCCAACTAGTATTTGTAAAATGAACAAACAAAACAATAAAACACTTAATGGAGGTAATTTACATATCACACTTTGGACAGCGACGCTGCTAACGAACGTAAGGCGTTCCCTCGCGCCTACGTGTCGCTAATTCAAAATTAAAAACGTGATCAAAAAGCGCACGGGTTGGTAGCGCGAGCGCCAACGGACTTTTTATTTACTAGCTCTGATGAAGGTGAACAGAAGTCACCGAAAATTTAGAAACAAAAAAATCAGATCGGCTTAAAAAAATTCTTTTTATTGTAATGTCTTCTACCGATCGCAATACTGGTTCCAGTATTTCCAGTGATATCAAGTCAGGGGGAAGTTTTACATGAATTGCGAAAACAAATAAAAGAAATTCTGGCTGTTAACTCAACGCAAGGTTTTCACATGCATAAGCCTTGCTCTTTACCTGACAGGAATCGAATGTCAACTGTTTTGTCAACGTCCACCCACAGATTGCTGTCCCTTTCAATCAACTTTTTCACCACCACCTCATATCCCTTAAGATCTGCCGCACTATGCGAAATGGCCAGTGTAATTTCCTTATTGAATGCAAGTTCTCCAGGAATGTCAGTTGATAGTTCAATGACATCGCTAACAATGGCTTCATTCTCCTGGAGAGGAGGAGAACACACTGAAGGCTTCCATCTATGAAGGGTCACTGGCCTGTCCTCAGACACAGCATATGGTGGAAACATCACGTACACTGTCACTTTTTTGAGGTCCCAATGACAGCCTTTGTTGGTTACAGTGTCTCTGAAAATTCAAGAAAAAAAATAATAATAAGTGATTTGGCTTTGTGTTTTCCAATTGTCTGCAATCAAGCACTAAATATAAAATCAGGGATTATGTATAAGTTTGTTGGATACATGTACAGTGCCCCCGACAAAATAAATATTAAAATTAATAAGTGATTTGGTTTCGTGTTTTCTAACTGTCTGCAACCAAGCACTAAACATTACAGTCAACTCTCTCTAAGACGGACACCGTTAGGACCGGCTCCAAATGTCCGTCTTAGAGGGCGTATTGTTAAAGTAAAATGACTGAAAATAGGCAGGGACGAACCAACACAAGAGAGAGAGTTTACTGTATGTATATACAACTGAAATGGGACACGTTGTTTACCAGAACGCACTGCTCGTTGAATCCAGAATGCACGAATTTTGTTATTTCTTTGCTCCAGTCACTTTCACAAAACATTAATCACTTAAGGGGGGTGATTCTTAACTACCAATTTGTTTCTAAGGCAGGTTTCTAATTGCTATATTTTGGAAGCAAAACCTCATACAGATAAGCTGTTTGCACGAGTTTGTTCTATTGAAGATTCCTCCAAGAGTTTGAAGTCACGGTGGTATTTAACGCGTCACGTGACCAGAACAGAATAAACCCTAAAACTCAAACGGCGGATAGATTTTAAAATTAAAATGAGTGTCAACAGATAAAGAACGTCCACATGCGTAATGTGACGTATCGCTTTTGTGAAATTCGCATTGTTATAAGAGTTATGGCGTAATAAACACTCATATTTTCAGACTTTCATCAGTAGCGTTTCCTTTTTCGTGTAAACGGTAAAAGCATACGTCAGATTATAAGGACGGCTACGTTATCTCTGATTCGTAAGAGAAATCGGAAATTTACCTTGTTTCCGTGGAGTTTTAGGGATTTTAAATTCTGACGCGCGGTTTGGGACTGGCACTAGTTTCGCACGCGCAATGATATATTTTTAAAGCAGGTGTACCCCCAAACAAAATTCACCATTTAGCGTTACAAAAAAGCTTCAAAATCGCTTGCTTCAAAATACAGTCTTCAGCAATTCCTTAGTAACTGCTCGAGATCTGTAGTTAAGAGTCTCCCCCCTTAATGACTGTTCCCTCGGGAAACAGTTAATTTTGTTTCCCGAGAATCTCAATGTTTCCAACGAGGACATATAGACAACGCAGACGAACTCGGTCAACATTCGCGGGTAGCAGTGCACTGTTACCCTCTGACGACATAGATTTTGCAATGTTGCCCGCTCAGAGATTTTTGGCCGGAAACAGTTTCATTGTTAGATGTCATGTGACCGCAGTTGCCAATGAGAGCGCGCACTGTTGGGGAAAAAAAATCCAGCTATATAAAAATTCAAATTGATGGCAGGCTAAAGAAATACACTGAAATCAAACTGGCGTAAGCTAAAAGCAATTTCTTCAAGACTTTTGACAGTGAATTCAGTCCACAGAAAATTTGCACCAAGGCCTTTAAAAGCCATTACCTATCTGTGACACAGGCTACTCCAAAAACAAAAACTCTCAGTTCTTATCCAAGGAAACGAAATTATGACCGCTCGTGCACTAGTACGTAAATGTACGACATAGTTATAGGAATCTTGTGGGAGCTGGATTGAAATGTGACGATTTGCATATTGCTAAGAACATTGAATTTCTTCTCAGAAGCCTTGGCACTGACTGATGAACATCGTTTTCATGAATGTATATCATAATAAAACTATACAATATATACTACTTATTAACCTCGTCCGTTCGGTCATTACAGGGAAATCTCAGACCGAGGCCTTGATGCATTGACCGAGCGATAGCGAGGTCAATGCATCAAGGCCGAGGTCTGAGATTTCCCTGTAATGACCGAACGGACGAGGTTAATAAGTTATTTATTATATGGCCTTTTTAGCGCTGAAAAAAGGGAAACATTTTCAATATCCGCTTGCGCGCGCAAGAGGTCATTCGAGGTCATGCGATCGAAACCTGAAGAAACGGTTTCTTTGATAATGAGGCAATTTTTGTCTTCATTACACCAAGATCTAGGGCAAATTTAACCACTTTAATTTTCACAAAACAAACTGACCTGTGTTTACAAATGTTTGACCCTTAAAAAGTTATAAAAAGCTAAGGCAAGAAAAATTTTCATAATGCCCGGTCATTACAAGAAAATCTTGCCCGCTAATCAGCCAATCAGAGTGCGCGTACTATTGTAGCCATATAATAAAGTAAGATAAATAGCTATTTACCCGAATATGAAGCTCCTAACTTCACTGTCCTCAGGTCCGATTTCTGTGTCCTCTTCAGATTCGGCTTCAATCTCCTCCTCGGACACGACTACAACTTCCTCCTCTTCCTCCTGGGATCCGCCTTCAATCTCCTGTTGAGACACGACATCAATGTCCTCCTCAGATCCCACGGTAATCTCCTCCTCCGATCCTTCAGATTCCACCTCAATTTCTTCTTCCTCTACCACTTCCTCCTCTGATTTCGTAGCAGGCTGTTCGGCTGAAGTAAATCAAAAGGAAACAAGGAATATGAAATGCAATAGAAAAAAATGAAATGCAATAAACACGAAACTAAGATACTACACTCGTGTTGTTTGCAAACCCACGTACAGACTTAAGAACGTTTGCCCTTCTTTACTGCCCACGTAGTTCATGCCGCAACGGCAAGCCACACCATGAATGGAGTAAGCGCGCTGAGAAAACGTTTTAAACAATATTGGGCTGGTAGCTGGTTTACTCCCTCAAATGGTCGGTGACCCAAATGTTTTTTTTTTTACGATAGGCAGCTTTGTTTTGCGATTTTCAACAGATTGAAAAAAAAAAATGAACAAAAAGTCAACGTCGGAAGTTTTCTATCGAAACTTGCCATAATTTATTTCAACTGTCAGGTGAATGCAAATGTTATCCCTAAATGGTACGATTTTCTTAAGGAACATCACCAATTGAATTAATTTGCTTAATAGATCTCCTTAACCAATATTTCGACTAGAAAATTGCATTTCATGGATTTATTCGTGATATTTTTGGGCAAACAGACACTGTCGTGATTGTCAGAAACGAAGGCCAACTTTTAAGATCAAGGCGATATTCGGACATGTTATCTCCGAAACGAATTTCTGACATGAGTAACCCATAAACTCACAGTGGTGAGCGTTTCAGAAAAAAAAAGTCTATGTAAGAAGATTTTTACCCGAACATCCTTACATCTATGTAAATTGAACCAATGACGAAAGGCATTTTCTTTGAAAGTTCACATCAAGGATTGTAAGCATAGAATCAGCATGTTTTAGAACATTATCTTCTTCTTCTTTTTTTTTCAAGTAAATGTATTACCTTTTGGTCGTAAGGTGGCCCCTGGTCGTTCTCCAGCCTGTACCATCTAAACATTTTAATAAAGAAATGGTTAGATACATCATTAGCCAGCTAAACTGCATGTTGAAATTGATTATTCTCACTTCGGGCAAGAAACGATTTTTGATGGATAGTCATTCAGCGCTATTGATTCAACCAACAAATTTCAACGAGTTAGTGGCAGTTACTGCGTAAAACTTTCTCTTTTCTTGCAAATAAAATTCACCTAACTAGTACCAATACCTTTATTGCATTAAAAAGGACTTAAATATTGAACAAATTTAAAAAAAAGCAATGCATGCTTCGCACATTTAGCTGCGGGATCCTTCACATTACTTGCCAAACGCTGAAAGAACTCAAGAGAAACTTATCGTGAATGTACGTAGTGCTTACCGCATACTTATCACTCTTGATTATCATGGACTTGGTCCCTTGCTTTCTACTTTAAGGACGCCAGTTAAAACTGGCATGAAACATTTGTACAGAAACAGTTAACTTACAAAACAAGGCACTTGACATAACGATGAATCATATGAAGGATTTTGCAGACCAAATGTACCCTGGATGTAAAACAGTCCTAATAATGCAAAGCAAGCAAGCACCTACCTGTAATGCCTCCTTATAAAATTTCTTTCTTTCATGATCCCCAATTGACGATGCTAACTCTCTGCGGTCACGGAGGAACTTCTTCATTTCACGAAATGTCATATCAGCCTGCTTCACTTCCCATACGCTTTCATAAAAGATCAGTGCTTCTTTTGCATATCTTCTGGACATTTCCTTCTTCTTAAGTTCATTGCATAACTGAAGAATTCCATTGATCATTCTCTCCCTAGCCACGCCAGTCTCCTTCGTCTTCTCTTCACCTTTTCCTTCTTCCCACTGCTTTTGCCAAGCACGCAACAGGTTCTCTCGGAATTCTGGAATCTTTTCTTTCTCTCCAGCTTCTCGGTACAACTGTTCTACCTTGCTTTTGAGCGTCGCTTTGTCATAAGCGGAGTCCTTACCGCCGACAAAGTCTGGTCTCACAAGGAATTTTTTGTACAGTGTCATCTTGATGTTTTTGTGCTTTTTGAGTTTTTCATGATCTGAAACTTGAAGGCAAAGCTCAGTTATCTTGTCCAAGATCTCATCCATTTTTTTCAAGATATCATTAAGCAGATCGTTGTCTGTTTCCTGGTCAAATTCCTCTTGAAACTCTTTCTCAGTAGCACTGTGCATCCCCTCATAAAACCACAAGGCGTCCTTTGCTGCTTCATACTTCTCCTTTTTGTTACCAAGTAGGTACAATATGGCATCGATAATTTCTTTGTTGTGTTCAGTGAAGCCAAACTGTTCCGAACGTTTCTGTTCCTGCCAGAATCGCTGGCAAAACTTCAATGCATCTCTCTTAAAGTTTTCCTTCTTGGAAACCGGAATTGGTAGAAGTTTTTCGATCTTTTTTCCTTCCCACGAGAAATCGTACATGTCCTCAACACCAGTAATGATCTTTCTCCACACTTCACTGTGGTTTCCCGCTCCAAGTGTCTTCTCCATTTCCCAAGCTTCCAGGAACAATTTTAAGGCTTTCTTATGTTCTCCGAAATTGGCCTGAAGCACTGCTCGTTGGAAAATGCTTCGCACCGTCAGTGGGTGATTCCCAAGAATCTCCATCCGTATGTTGTACGCCCTGTCAGAAGGTTCAACCGCTTCATCATACTTTTTTTGAAACATGAGAGCATTAGCAAGATTTCTCTGGAAATGCGCTTCATCGTGAAACCCTGAAAGTTTGAGTTCTTCTAAAAGGCTCAGTGCACCTCTGTACCATTCAACGGCTTTGTCATACTCTCCCTGACTCTCATACACTGTGGCAATTTGATTCTTATACATTGGCATATCAAGATGATACTCAGAACCCGCCAATTCTTCTTGCATCTTGTATGCTTTGTTGTAAAACTCAAGTGCTTCCATTGGCTTGCCAAGGTGGTAAAGGCAGTTTCCAATAGCATTGTAGCACCTTGCAACATCAGTATGAGATTTAAGCAGCTCCTCCGTAAATTTTAGTGACGACTCCAAGCTTTTTAGTGATCTACTGTAATCTAAGCTTCTGTAATAGATTTCCCCCTCATGATGCAAGTAAAGTCCCTTGCTGAGTTTATAAGATTCACTTGACGTGTCTTCAACTTTTTCCAGTGAACAAGAAGCTTCTTTCAATACGTCAAATGCCTTCTTAGTTCCTTCGACATCTAAAACCTGGCGTGCTTCCCAGCTTTTTAACTGTGCTCGGCATAAAGAACCTGTGCAGAAATAAATTAAATTATCTGAAACTGACTTTTCTCAGTTATAAAAGGTAATGCCTGCACTTACACTGTGGGAGGCGTGGTGGCCTAATGGTTAGTGTACAACCTGGGAACGAGGTTGGTTAGTGTGCTGAACTCCGGTTTCGTTCATTCGACTTCCCTCCACCCACGTGCATAAATGGGTACCGACGAATTTAATGCTGGGGGAGGGGTGAAAGGGAACCCAGCGATGGACTAGCATCCCTTCCAGGGGAAGTTAAAATACGCCAAACCACGTCACCTTACCTGCACTTGCACTGATGTACTAATAAACACCACTGAATTATTTTTTCCCCTGAAAGAATTGCTAGTTAATAGCAGGTAGCCCCCGCCACAATCATCCTCTTCCCTACAACATTTTCTGGAGTCAGCATTTTTTGTGGGAATGGCATTGTTTTAATTATAGTGGGACTGGTATTGGTTATATTTATGTGGGAGTGATGTTGAATGGTATTGATTTTGATTTTAGAAGGAATTTATTTTATGTTTTAGTGGGGATGGCGTTGTTATATTTATGTGGGAACGATGCTGATTTCATTAATGTGGGTATGGTGTTGATTTTAGGAGGATTTAGCTTTATGTTGGAATGGTATTCGATTTTAAATAGTTTAATTTTTTGGGTGACGGAATTTTATTTTTATTTTTATAACACTTTCATGGGGATGCCTTAAATATTATGCAACTGGAATTAAATTGCATGGGTGGTAAATAGTATTTCTGTAGTGCTTTACATACTGTAAAAACAGATGTTTCAGGGAAAACCCCCTCATCAGTGTTAAAATAGCCCAGTTTCAATATATGAAAATTCAGCCTAAAACAATAGACCTCAGTACAAGGCTCCAGGAAATAAACTAAAGAGTTTGTGGGGTTTATTCCCCAGAGCCTCGTTGTGATGTCTGTTGTTTCAGGCTGAATTTTTAAATATCGAAATTGGGCTATTATGTTTTAGCAATGATGAAGGGTTATTCCCGAAACATCTGTTTTTACAGTATTTAATTAAAGCACTCCAGAAACACTATGTACATGTACCACCTATTGTTAACTATTTGGGTGCCACACAGCAAAATCCCTCTTTAGATTACACAGAGCATAGGGTGGCATGGTGTGGAGATAGAAATCCTAATAGGGGAGATCATATGATAAGGAAAAAAAAGGGGGGGGGGGGTGGTTTGTTAGCTGGTATCCATTAAAAGTCCTAAGATGGAAGAGTTGCAATTAACTCAACACAGTGACTCGTGTTTGTACATGTGTCCAAAGGATGAAAGCTTCACCCGGGAATTACTGAACACACTAAACATTTGGCAAGATTGAAGAGCACAATGGCAACAAGCACACTCTAGAATGACCAACAGTACTGCCAAAAAGTAAGTTACCACCCTGGTTCATCCAACTGGAAAATTCCTGGAAATAGTGGAATTGCTCAAAGGGTAGTCCCGTTTGCCTAGTTGAAACGTCCTAACTGGTTTCTAGCGTTCCAATTGCATCTCCCGGTAATCTTTACCAGTTCCAGGCCCACGGCAATCAAATTTTCACCACTTTGCTGCCATTTTGTTTACACTTGTCATGCTCCTTCGACAAGTAAAATTGAAGTTTGAAAGCAATTAGCAGTGAAACAAAACTGTGTCTGTTCAAATGACTAACAATTATTGGACTGTTTTGACATGATTGGTCAGGTTACCAATGAAAAAAACCCAGATTCTTTTGTTTCTAACTTGTACAGGCTGATAACTATCACTCAGCTGGCTGAAATGTCAGTCACTAACAGCAATTCTGTTAAGAACTGCTCTCACTGGGATGATCACACTATACCTAAACAACATCGCAGGGGGTTTATTGTTAAGGAAATTTGGGACATACATTGTCCAAGCAAATCCAGGCAGAGGGGGAGGGGCTTAAGCAACCTTTCCATGCCTTATTTATATGTTGTTACAGTATGCTCAGAGACTTTTTATGTCATGCCGTAAAATTTCAGTTATAAGCCTTGTGCTTAAACAACTTCATAAGAATTAATGTGTGGGCTTATGAACTGAGCCAGGGGGGGGGGGGGGGGGGGGAGCTTATAAGTGGAATAAAAAAAATGTTTTGAAATGAGCCACAGCAGTGTTTATCAAAATATGTTATTTAGTTAAAAATCCATAACACGGTAACATTTAGCCCTGTTTAGTACAGTCATCCAGCAGAGGGGGGCATCCAGATGTATTTGTTTTTGGTTTCCAGGTAGATGGGCCTATAACCGGGGGTTTATATACGGAATTTTATAGTAATATGACTGTTAACATGACATGTTCTACACTACAGAAATCCCTTCAATATCTTGCGCTGTAGATATTATCTTAGAATTGCCAATAACAGGGCTGGGGTATAATTATTAACACCTCCCGTCAATATAAGCCCACTGAAAAAGCATTTTTAAACAAATCATTATAAAGTCAGAGCTCATTATTGGGAGGTGCAGTGGCCTAATGGTTAGTGGGCTGGATTCGGGATAGAACAGTCTGGGTTCAAGCACTGGCCAGGGCACTACATTGTGTTCTTGGGCAAGACACTTTACTCTCATAGTGCCTCTCTCCACCCAGGTGTATAAGTGGGTACCAGCGAATTTACTGCTGGGGGTAACCCTGCGATGGACTAGCATCCCATCCAGGGGGGAGTAAAAATACTCCTAATCGTTTCATGCTAAGGAAACCGGGATAAGCTCTGGCCTGATGGGCCACTAGGTTCATATGCAGACTTTACCTTCCCTTAACTATTTACTGTTCCATAAACTTAATGTTAAACAGTAACATCTGCTACTCACAGTGACATCAACATTTCATGTACACTCAGTTTCTCAAACCTCCCATTGATCCAGATCAAGTTATTACCATTGGTTTCACTTTCCTTGTTTGAACACTGCATTAATTTATTAATAACTTAATATTGAACCCATTTTTTTCAAACTCCCAATTTTTGGAACCATATTTTAGTGAAACATATTAAATGTTTTAGAAACTACATATTGATTCAATTGTATTCAATTATATGTATACAGAGTTGTCGCTAAGCGCTGGCTGCGGGCGAAATTCACCGGCTGAGAAAGAGGTCATCACCGGCTGAATTTTGGTTGGCGAACACTCGCTTAAAAGGCCATTCATGAACAGTTCTTTGGTTACGCACTTGTTCGATTTAGAATCATATATTCTGAGTGAAAAGGTTGAATAAACTCCTGACTACCTTGAGTATCGATGCCACAAAGTAACTGAAATAAAGTCTTGTTTTGAGAACTTGTTTACTGTGTCCTCTTTCCGCTTTCTGCTTCCGCCATCTTGTCAACACGAAGTTTGGTAGCCCCCCACATTCAAGGCGTTGTGAAAGATTGGGAACGAGTTTGTTACCAGGTCTCCAGGATCTCTCGTAAACGTGGGACATTAGATAGTTTGTTCGATCCACGAGTGAATATTGCAAAGTCATCCGACAGTTGTTCGAAAGTTGTTAATTTTCGATCTGTCCATTGATGGAATCAGCAGATGTAAGCTTAAATCAACGTGAAAGAAAACGCAATAACGACCAGCATTTTTTGCTCTAAGACCACAAGGTAATTATGTACAGCAACAGAGCACATTAAACTTATATTCCCATATTCAACATCCTGTGTCAGATATACACTGTATTTTTATTTGCATTCATATTTAGAAATAAAATAATATGATATATAATCCCAATATCATGGGATGGTAGATAACAAAATGCCTACGCATGTACAATTTTTTCTCTTTAATGGTTGTTTCTTTTTGCATAGAAGAGCCTCCTAGATTTCACCAGAGTGCCCCAAATTGAATTAAAATTTGGAGACCCCCATACCCCCCCCAATGGAAGGGGGGTGACCCCCTCCCATACCTACCCCCATGTCCGCTCCGCTGACGACAGAAGGCGCTTTGCGCCTTCTTTAGCTGCCTCAATTTCCAAGATAACTGGCCAACAAATTTCTTAGCTACAACCCTGTGTATATTTAACAATTATCCCAAGATCGCATGATTAAGATTCATAGTAGATGATAGCCAAGGAGAAATAAGTATACCATTAAAAACACGTAGTAAACAATTGCAATATTTGAGCTCCCTGGATGTTCTTTCTGACCCATTACTCTACCATATTTGTTGACAGTACTGTAAGCTCATGATCAGATACCATAGCCTGTAAACCACAACCTTGTTCCCAGGGTCTCCCCATCCTGCCCAACAGAGCAAGAGAAGAGAGACCCTGGCACAGGCTGGTCACGTGGCTTTCAAAGAATTGAAAACATTAGGGAGGGGTCCATTAACATCAAGTATTTTGTCGCACTATACTTTGTCGATTTAAAAGTGAGGTCATCACACACCCTCCAACCACCATTACATGCCTTGTTTTGACATGACTTGTTTTATAACAGTCTTGCACAGTATCTATTCGAACTTAAATTTGAAGGTCAAGCAAGTAGTGTGCCTTGAAGCAATTTATCGTGGGCAGCAGAAGTCGAACGGCTCACTACATAAATATGAACGACTGACGCTAACAACATTCCCGCATCCGTTCAAATGTCCCATGAAGTCAACACTTTCTGCTGCTGGAATTATTTTATCTGACGGTTAAAACTTTCAAAGACGCCCATGTGTAAAACAATGCATGCATATGGTCGTGATAGTCTTATGAATTCGCTGTATGGTTCTCCTGCATACTTTGTACAACAGAAAAAGTTTCTTGCAGCAAAAAAAAAAATAAAATAAAACGCCAATCAAGAGTACCAGGATGTTGAACAGCGAATGAAAAATGCTGTATAGCCACAGAAAACGAAAAACGGCACTTACTGATAGCACTCTGTTTACATTTGCTTCGTCGGGAATGTAACACAATCGGATGTTGTGAAATGCAAATACAAGCAGAGAGAATACCGGAATCTCTTGAATTTGCTTGGGTTTATTCCTGTTATTTCAAAGAAAAATACACATTGCAGGACAACTTGACAAAAAGGACAACTAAAATAAAAATTAAAAATTAATATAAATCGTACAAGCTAACGTTTGAAACAACTCGGCGTGCGCTGGTCACGCTCGTGGGAATGTGCTGTTGGGCTAAAGCTGTTCATCACGAGAAGCTGAACTGATAGCACTAGCCCAAAGGGCTGACATTTTTTTCTGAATGGATAGCTCTAGCCGTTCGAATAGCCTGCGAATATAGCAGCCTCTCAATGTTCCAGCCAGTTTGCTTCCGATAGCTCAAATGACAATTTTTTGAACGGATAGCTCAAGCCCCCAAGCCGTTCGAACGGGTAACCATTTTTTTTTTTGAATGGATAGCTCGAGCCGTTCGAATGGCATCCTGCCCTTTTTGGGCTTGCAAACGGCTATGCATTAGAATAAAGGCTGGCCGTAAGGAATGTTGTTGCGTGAGAGGTCACTATAAAAAAGAACGCCTGATCGTGCAACACTTTCCACTTCCCGTAGGCTTATTATTGACAAAATACGTTCCAAGCTGCCCCTCCCTCTGACGATCTTATTGTCATCTCCCAGTTTCTGGGAGACACGTGACCAGCCTGTGCCAGGGTATCTCTCCTCTCGCTCTGGGGGGCAGGAGAGAGAGACCCTGAGAACGAGGTTGTGTAAACCAATCAAAACTCAGGAATTGCAATATACATGTATCATGGCCAGTTTAAATAATTATTATTAATAATTTTTTTACCACGTCCCATCTGACCTTGTCAATCATAAAGTATAAGCCAAGTTACAACATTGTATGTCGAAGATGGTAGCTTAGTATAATTATATGCATGCAACACTGCAAGGGGCCATTAAAACATCAGTGCATTTTTGTAATACATTTTTTTATGATTGACAAGGTCTGATATTGTGGGAGGTCCAGCAAAGGGCCAAAATGAATTTAATACCAGTCCCCTACCTGATTGTCCATCATCTATACACATATCAGCCCAGCAATGAAACAGCTTAATCTGTTTGTCTTCTTTCAGCATGGCACCGAAAAGTGATGCAATCAAGGCATTCTCGTGGTATTCACCAGGAACACTGAAATACTCTGGCTGCAGGGACATGTCAACAGTAAACTCATAGTTTGCTCTGTCCTTCTCAAACAGTCTGAATGCTCTTACATAGTCAGGCTCTATCAGTTTTGCAATTTTTTCCATCTTGGCCATAAAGTGTTGATGGAATCGTCCCTTTGCTTCCAAGTAAGCTGCCCGGAATGTTGCAACATCCTTGATGCTGTCAGCATACTTTTTCAGGAGTGGATGAATGTCATACATCCTCTCCTTTGCTTCTTCATCAACTACAAAAATGATCTCACTGGTTGCTAATCCCTCTAGCTGAGCTAGAGTCTCCGACAGGCTGATGTCAAGAACTTTGGCTGCTGTGGAAGCAGAGAAAGGACCACAGAACAATGAAATTGACACAGCAGAAACCTTTAACCTGTCAGTGGGAAGTGTATCAAACATTTCTCTAATTGCCGAAAGCTGGCCCACATCAACTCCTTCATCTTCAAAATTAAATGGCCTTTCTCTAGCATCCTCTTCTGCTTTCGATTTCTCTGGAGGGCCAACTTTCCCTTTGTGAACACCAGCAATAAGTTCTTCAGCAGATTTTCTTTCCTGTCGCAAGATAGCAGCTAATCCTTTCAAAAGAAGTGGTATTCCTTTGGAGATGCCAATTAGCTGATCCTTCTGGTGGCTGTTTACACTGGCCATTACCTTAGAAACAAGGATTTTCTCTGAAATGGAACTCTCAAGAGACTTCACCTCAAAATTGCCCACCTTTTTTGCATCTTGCAATTGAGTCCTGGATGTTAATAGCACTTTTAATGTTTTCTTGTCCTTGCCATCAAATTCTAAAATCTTTTCTAAAAACTGCACAAAAGCTGTTCTCAAGTTCTTGCCTTCCTTTCCCTGTCCTGCAGTGAACTGGTCAACATTATCCAGTAAAAACAGAACTGGTTCCCCCTCACTTTTAAGTTGAATCTGCTCGTGAATTTTTGAAACAACAAAATTCTGATCGATAAAACCGACCCGGGCTGTAAGTCCAACTGAACTCATCATGTTCAGATAAATCGCCCTCATATCTTTAGCTTCTCTTAGATCAAACACAAAATGTTTTCCTCTCCATTTCGAACAAACTTCGTTTGCAAGTGTTGTCTTTCCGACACCAGCCGACCCAAACAAGTTGACAGCCGACGACTGTCCGGTTGCGAGCCTTTTCGTAATGTTGTTTATTTCATCTCGCCGTCCTTGCAGTTCTTTCCTTGGTTCAACTCGTTCTGGAAGAGAGGCCTTGAAGCCCTCGATCGATTTCTTGATGTCTTCTTCTTTGTTCGATTTCGGGGCAACAAACTTTTCGATCAGAGTGAGTTTGTTGTCAGCTACATGTCCGTGTTTCTCTAGAAGTTGCAAACACGGAAGCAAGTCTTGATTATCTAACAAATTAAATTTTCCTCCGTAATTCCTTTTCAATGATTGTACAACATCTTGTGATTCTGTTGGACTAAACTTGGGAGATATGTTTGTAAAGAGTTGTTGTAAAACTGGCGGTCTTTCGACTGCCACGGCCGCCATCTTTGATAGTATTGCTGCTGACCGAAATACTGGGGCGCAGGTGAATGCGTGAAGAAAACGTCACACGAGCTCGGCGCGGAAAAAAGAATAGGAGTCACGCAACGTCGACACTTCAATGACATGATCGTCCAAAAGCGGGAAAAAGATCTGCAAAACTTTTTTTTTGTCTTTACATAAGATGGTTCGAAACAACTTTATTTACAACTTTATTTTCTTAGCAAATATCCGAAAACGCTAGCATGTTTTTTTTTAGCGTCTCAGGATAATCCTTAGAGGAAGAGTAGGCAAAGAGAACAAATCCAGCTGGCGATGAAAACGACAACTTGAACTCCCATTGCCTCCATTGCCTTTTTGAGTAGCTCAAAACAGTTGCCTGAGGTCTGAAACAAGATGTGCATCACCTTGGCGTGTGGAAAATACTATTGATCAAGGTAATACTGACTTTCCTCCGCTCGCATATACATGTACAGATGAAACTTACCAAAGATGATTTATACGCGGAGCTTTGTTGCGGATAATCAATGATGTGTTTCCCGACGTTACTAATCGAACCAAATCGAACTTAATCACGCGATTGGTTTCGGTTCAGTTCGCCAATCATGACAATCGGACCAATCGAACTCTCACAAAAAAATTTTGAGCAATCGAACTCAATCGAACGAACCATTGAGTTCGATTGGTCTCGATCAAGTTCGATTAGTACGATTGGGTTCGCTGATTTGATTTGAGGGGTTTGCGAAACGTCAAGTAAACTTTAAGTTTTTTTAAACATGCGCAGTCCATGTGTCAAGTTCGTTGCCGCTGCTTGCAATTTATTTCTAATTAAATTGAAATGGCCAAGAAACAAGAGCGTTTATGATGTTACGAGCGCCGGGCTTGAAATCCGGATGTCCCGGGTTCAAGTCCCGTTCTGACCACTAGCAGGATTTGTTCTCGGTTGTCCCGAGTTCAACTCCTCGGTCATGCTTATAAATAGCCAACTGGTCTGCCTCCTGCCAGTTGGGGTTTTTAACCATGTTATGTTTGTTTAGTATTTGATTCATATACTCAACAAGAACCGTGTATAAATACCATTATGGAGGTTGTTAAAAGTGAAAATTCTCAATAAAAATGGCTTACCTTATTCCATACGTGTGTTGCTTGCTCCTGGTGTGGTAATTTAACAATTTAACTTGATTTAATTGGGAAAATAACCACACCAGGAGCAAGCAACGCACGAATAGAATAAGGCAAGCCATTTTGTTTTTTGAGAATTTTCACTTTCAACAACCTTCATGGATGCCTTTAGAACACCCCATACAAACACTTACAATTCGACGCCATATTGTGTTGTTTATTCGGTTCAAAGTGAGAGCTTGGGCCGCCTGCGCTCAGACCAAATGTTGTTTCAGTGAGTGGAGAATGATTGCACAACATTCGTTTATGTAGAACTTTTAACAAAACCATTAGAGCGGGGTACCCTACTAGCCCTCCCCTCTTTATCATTTGACCTTTAAAAAGGGCAAGATTATGCTCCCGGCGTGTGACAATTTTTGCAGTTGTTCCAATAACCGCCAACAGGACCGACCGCTAATAACCACCAACGAAAACACACGTTTACTCTAAACAAGTTCCGGTGATGGTTTGAACGCGGCCTAGGTGAAAAACCTCGTCTTCTGAAGTAAAACTCGCCTGATATGAGCCCGGTAAAGGACAAGATTCGCGTCTCAAATTTATCCGTCTATTTTTCGTCTAAGGCGGAAAAAAATCTCACGGAAAACTTGTCTTAGGATAAAGACAGCGCATATCAGACTAAGTACTTGGTGTCGTACAATTTTCAACACAAACTGCTGTAAGAAAAAAAAATCTTAATGCTGCACTGTATATTAGATAGTTTCTAAGTTTATTTTCACTTCGTGAGTTGTCTTATCTAACTGAATATTTTTCACATTTTTACAGATCGTGATACAAATTTTTAACTTTTACTTCACTTACCAATGATAATAATTTATTTCTGGCGCATTACATTGAAAAAATCTCAATGCTCTTACAGAATAAAAATTTACAAGTAAAATAAAAATAAGAAAACGAGAACGAAAAAATATAAGGGAAATAAATAAAATACATTAAATTACAATGGATGATAAAATACTAAAATTCATTGAAATACTAAAATTCATCATAAGATACTAAAATTCATTATAAAAATACTAAAGATCATTATTAAATTCACTTCGTGAATTAACTAATTTAACTAACTTGGTATTTCATAAAAATATCTTTCTCACGGCAGAAATACAACATTCTATTTACATAAAGTCTAAGTAAAATAAAACCACGTCATACTTTTAAATAAACGTCATGCTCTCAAAATTTACAACTATTAAATAAAATTAAATATAATATCATAAATCTCATTTTGATTACCATTTTTTTGGACTGAACTGTGCACACGGAAATGTGCCAAAAATTTTGGGCGCCAAACAGTCAATTTGTAATTCCTACGTGATATTAAGGTGGTGGCAAACGAGGACACATTGTGGCGCACACATTGTTGCTCATGATTGTTTCTATGCTGCACAAAACAGGAAACATTTGTTGCGGACACAAAATGTTTCTGAAAGAAATCAGAAACATTTTTGTGTCTCGGACACAAATTTTGTATCCGCAACAAATGTTGCCCGCACGGGCAAACAGGGAAACATTTGTGTCCGTCACAATGTGTCCGCAACATCGTGTCCTCGTTTGCCACCACCTTTACAAGCGTCGTCCGTCACAATCCACTACAAAAATACTTCAAAGGTTGGTCTGCGAATCAGCGTCACAAACAATGACCATCGATGCGACACGAAAGAACAATGAAAAACTAAAAACTTGAAATATCGGAAAAGCTAACTGATTCATTGAAGTTAAAATATGTGCGCACACAAATTTGTAACACTTGGGGCAGGGGGGCGTCACAAATCTTTTAAATCTTGAAAATAAGACCTAGTTCGAAAGGCGAATTCATACTCATGATCTGGGGTAAAGTTGTAGTGCGTCTTCCATCGTAGTAAAAGATCCTCCTTTTCATACTCATACTCTTAATCTGATTCTTAATTATTTACAATGTATTACGTTCCCTGCCCGCTTGCGCCACTGTAGCCCAACAGTCATGTTCTCTCTGATTGTGGCATATTTTCTCTTGCAACAAGGTCAAGTTCTCTCATTATATGCCAGTTTACGCTACCATAACCCATGTTTGTTAACCAAATCATGATCTCTCTGGTTGTGGCATCGGAACCGTTGGACTTGCGCCACCTTAGAACCGCGCGGCAACATTCTTCCTTATCACCTTTCTCTTCCTTTTCAGTAGCTTCGATGATAGAATCCGGTATCTTTAAATCTCTAGCCAGTTTCTTCCACAAACAGGCCACTTTTAGTTTTTCAGCAACCACAGAACACACACTTTCACTAGGAGGTTGTTCGACCAATGCTCTCGCTAACAAGGATAAATTGCAATTAAAAAGAACTAAGTATTTCCCTCATTGTTTCAAACTCAACACCGACGCCAAAAACGCGGTTTAAATTCCTTTACTCATGTTACGTCTAAAAGCGATAAAGCGTTAAAATGGCTTCGTGAAAACAAACGATACGGCCAAATTTGCACAGTGATCAAGAGATAAAAGATATACAGACCCCAGTTAGGTCAGTTAAGAACTACCGTGTAAGAAGCTTGAATACATTTGGTAGGTAGGGAAAGGGGTCTGGGAGGGCTAGAAATCTCAACAACATCTCAGGCCGGGGAGCAGGAATAGCCCAGTGGTGAGAGCACTCGCTTCCCGCGAATGTGGCCCGGGTTCGATTCCCGGGCCCGGCGTCATATGTGGGTTGAGTTTGTTGTTGGTTCTCGTCCCTGCTCCGAGGGTTTTTCCCCAGGTTCTCAGGTTTTCCTCCCTCCGCAAAAGCCAACACTTCTAAATTACAATTTGATCGTGAATTTGAGGGCCACAGGTTTGCCAGTCGCAAGACTGTTACGTGCAACCCTGGATAAACAAAGTCGATTTATTTATTGCTACCCGTTCCCGTTGTCAAAGGTGTCATTGTAATACATTAGCTGGCAGTGCATATTACCAGGATATATGAAGTACTTTATGCAGACTGTAGGGCTGCAATTCGACTTTTGCAGGAGAGCAAAATTATCAAGGCCTATATTTGTGTTATCTGTCTCAGTCCTTAGCTTTGGTAGATAACAGAAAACTCTATCTTAATCATTTTTGCTAACAAGCGGCTCAACCTCATCGAATTAACAAATAAATTCCATTTTTCCGTGCGTCTGTTTGGTTACAGATGACGTCAAAATGCGGTTAAAACAAAAACGTGGCCAACAAACCGCAGGCAGAGGATCAGGTAGTTTTGTTTTTGTTTATTTTAGTTAGTTAGTTAGTTTTTTTTTTTGTTATTTTCAAAACAAATTAAAATACCTAACGGTAGGGGACTCGGGGGAATTCAAACACGAAAGAACGATAATAAAACGAATTAATACGGATAAATTTCAAAAGAAAAAAAAATGAACAACTAAATACCTCTTGCTATTCCATTTTTTTTCCTTTTGAGCTAATTAAATTCATGATAGTCAATATAGTATTAGCTCGCCTAGAATAGCTTGGCTACTTGCGAGCTACTAAGGTCCGAAAATAATCATGTGCTGATATACGGTTACTGTTAACGGTGACTGTTTACTGTTTACTGTTATATGGTCAGGCGTTATATACAAGCCGCTAACACTGTTTAAGCTGTAAAACTCGATTCCAATATGAATCTCACAAACAACTGTGCTTTCAAAAACCTGAAAATGTAACCACCACTGGGGCGGTCCGGGACTCCCATAAAGAGATCCAAAGGGTGATTTTCGTGTTAAAGAAAAAACAACAACGGTGAACTCACTTTCATTTAGCGGCCAAAGTACAAATTTAACGCGCGTCCTCGTTCGTCATGTTGTGGCGTCATTCCATGGTCTGTGCTCTTATAGACAATGGCTTTCGGCTAATGAATGTGCAGAAATTCCAAACTAATTGTACAATGATTGTGAAAAGGCGCTTACCATCAACAAGACGTTTGGCAATGTGCTCCGTTCCTTCACCTCTCTCTCTCAACGTACTTACAATTTTATCAAAGCACATCTGTTGCTCTTTCTGTGGTAGTCTTGCCAGAGTCGTGAAGAAACTCGTTAGAGTATTTCTACTAGTGTTTTTTGACAACAGCTCAAAATGAGTTTCATAAATGTCCTCGCGGTTTATTTCCTGTAACACGCCCCTGCATCCTGCCAGGATGTACACTATAGGAGCGTTATGGAGAATTATATCATCTAAAGGCACACCAAAGAACTCCACGGGGATTTTCTGCAAAGTAAACAAGTAATTAGAACTTCAGCGGCCTTGTGTTCGAAAGGACGTGGCCATATTAAGGGGGGGTCCTTGTTAACTACTAATTTGTTGCTAATGAAGGTATCTAACCGACATATTTTGGAAGCTAGGCTTCCTATGGATACGTTTCTTCACAACTTATCATGGCCATATTTGACAACTGACGTAGGAAAACCCTAAAACTGAAAGGGCCTAAAAATCTGAAAGTTAAAATTAGTGCCGATAGATAAAGAACGCCCATGTGCTTACTGCTCCGTATGGGTTTTATAAAATTTAAACTATTGTAAAAGTTATGACGTAAAAACTCCCATATTTGCAGACTTTCATAGGTAGCACTCCTTTCTTAAGTGTAAATGATTATTCCATAAGTAGGATTATAAAGAAGGATATATTATCTTTGATTCTTACAAAAGTTCAGAACTCTATATTCTTTCCTCTAAGTTTTAGGGTTTTTAAACTAAAACGCGCGGGTTGGGAACCCCCTTAAAAGACCACTAGTCAAACTGTAAGAAATGCAGGTTATTTGGATGATGGTCTGGATACAACAATAAATAACAGATGTCACAGAAACCGAGAATATGTTTTGCGTAAATACTCGCGTAGGACTCCAACACGGACTCTGCTCCTTCGCCGTATGTACATATACGAAGGCACGGACAATCACGAAACCAAAATTTATGCCATTTGTGGCAGCCGCTGTTTGTTCAGTTTTAATATCTCACAACCAAATGTCCCCTGTGCAGGAGGAAAAGTCAACGGCTTAGGTGGCTCCGTAGTTATTCAGGGCGCTCTCGTCAATGACAAACTTTGCATCATAACTTTTTCGTCTTTTACACGATGGCTATTAAACTTTAAGAAAGCTTTCACTTGTCATTCAATAATAGCATTATAAAATTCGATTTAACTGGAGAAAAATACTCTTAATTCCATGTGCGTTTAACTGAACCCCACTTTTGCAAAAAATCGGAGACAGTAAAAAATTTTGCTCCCATAACTTTTCCTAAATTTCTGGAATCAGCTTATATCGACTTGATGCTTACCATAGCCAAGTTTTAGAAAAATCGTTGGAGAAAAAGTGCGGAAATATCCAGCATGTCTCTGATGCCTCCCTTGTAAAGGTGTGAATTCTTAGAATAAATGACGCAAATGCTCATTTCGTATTCGCAATTATATAAACAAAGCTGCTCGTCTGCTTTGCCAACGATGAGTCGCGGAGTAGTTTATAGTCGAACATAAATTCTCCAATTCACAGCACTAAATATAGCAGCAAAAATCGATGCAAAAAGATTGCTGTAGCTTTAAATTCACGTGGAAGGAGTTTGGCAAAGAACTGAGGTATGATTTGCGAAAAATGCTGGAAAAAAGCATTAACTTTGCACGATTGAGAAGATTTTCACGATAATTTTATCGTGAAAGACTTTATTCCTGCAATTTTTGCCGCTACCAACGTCTCAAACTAGTGGAATACGATACTTGTAGTCACGCTCCTTTATGTGCTAATTATAATCTAATGTAATTATCTAATTTACATAGCGCCTTAATATTGATTTCTTTTTCTATTATTTCCGACTTTTTATTGTTCACATTTGTAACGTTTTCCAATGTATTGCAGTTTTTGCTATGTTTTGTCTATTCAATAAAGTATTATTAAAAAAATTATATAATGTTTAACCCTTTCACTGCTGAATTTCGCCCAAAAAACGCGTTTTTTTAACCGTTTAACCCAATTTTTGTTGTTACGATGCTAATTTTGCCCAAACTTTGCTATAAAAACACTTTTTTTACATCGCAGCAACATTTTGATAGAGATTCCGTGTAACCATGTACAATTTTTCACTTTTGTTTTTTATGCGGATAAGCCAAAATTTTTTTGCTGAATCCGTTCCAAATTTTCTCTTGCTCCTTTTCCTTCTTTTTTTTCCTGCTTTCTTATCCTCTTTCCTTTCTATTCTTCACATCCTTCTTTCTGGCAGGATAAGTTTGGACAAAATCATCGGTAAACCCTGAAAAGGGGACGTTGATCAATTACAGGTGTGTTGGCCTGCTTATGCACCAATTTTGCACCAAAAACGTAGCCTGTTTTTTTTTCGATTAGCTCCATCAGAATGCAGTCGATATAGCAAATGCATGGTCCTATGGAAAGATCAATCCACGCTGTATCAGTTGCTTATCTGAAAAGTTGATTGACGTGTAAACTGATGACGTCACAAGTGGTTCAATGACCACTCCTCCAAATGTCGACAAAAGTCGACTTTCGCACTGAAAGTGTTAAAGAACTAGCAGATACTTTTTAACGGTTCGCACCATGGTAGCCTGCGAGCAGGCTCCTGAAGAAATAGACGAGCGAAGCGAGCCGACAAAGGCCTGGGGGAGAATAGAGCCTGTTCACATGCTACACCATTGACAATCGGCTAGACACTCTGATCTAGTAAGCATTGGAGAGGCGTGTCACAGAAATTTGGGCTCGTGGCTTTTTTCGTCAAACAACGTCAAGTACAGAAAATTTCAATAGAATGTTAGAGTTGAATTTAGATGACCACAATACATGTAAGTTTGTACTTCCGCTCCAGCGATTTTCCTGAAACTTGCCTATGATATGTATCAAGTCAATGCAAGCAAATATAAGCTGATTTCAGAAATTTAGAAAAATATATCAGCCATTTTAATTTTTTTCTGGATGTGTCTTTTATCCCAAAAGTGGGGTTCGGTTAAATGCCAATAACTTAAAAATATTTTACTGAATGATAGGCGAAAGTTTTATAGCAATCGCGTCAAAGCCGAAAAGGTTATGACGCAAAGTTTGTCATGGACGAGTGCGCCCGGATTAACTACGCAGCTACTTTAACCAAGGACGTGATCACTGAAACGTCGTTTTACAACAAAAAGCTTAAAGCTTTTGTGCGAAGTCTGCGTGGTTACTCTTCAAATGAACAGAAAGTCTTGTGATCCAAAGATGTGAGGGATCAAACAAGTTCATCGGTCACTTATTGCCATCAAAAGTTCCTGAACATAATTGTAATGACAAAAAAAAAGGGCAAGCTAGGCACAAGGGGGCTTATAATCGGCACTACATCGTACCTTGAAGGTATTCTTTTATCTTCCGTCTGTCTGTCCGTTCTTTCACTCGTTCGTTCGATTACAACTTTTAGTTTCCGGGGAGGCTATTTCTGTGGCAGTTAACATTACATGGTAAAATAGGTTACTGCGCAAATGAATATACATAAGTCGCACGAATTCCTCTACTATATAT
Organism: Meandrina meandrites; assembly: GCA_963693305.1. Taxonomy (NCBI): domain Eukaryota; kingdom Metazoa; phylum Cnidaria; class Anthozoa; order Scleractinia; family Meandrinidae; genus Meandrina; species Meandrina meandrites. The sequence continues at coordinate 25,648,101 of OY855907.1, read as the reverse complement.
TTACAACACACTTACAATTATATTGTAAGTGACTGTAGAAGATTAGAGCATTCAATAAAAGTAACAAAACTTAAAAGGTAACACGAATTCCTATGGAAAAAAACGAATTTCACTTTACAATCTCGTTCACCTATCTCCCGAAGCAACTTTTTTTATTAATCAGCTTACCTCCGGATCTTTTACAGGAGGAGGTAGTTCCAAATACAATTTACACAACATCTGTTTTCTTTTTCGCTTTCGACTTCTGCAAAACTCGATTGATACGTCTCCCCTGTCAACGACATACACCCTCAGACCTCTGTTGAAACCAACATCATCATCATCATCTTGAAACCTACGAATGAAGATCATCTTGATGTGAAAGCATTTTTCCTAAAAGTCCACTTATGTCCAGAAATGCACGTAAGTATTGTTTACAGAGTACTTCATAACCTACTGGGCTTTTAGACATTCTCATATACTTCATATTTGATATAATTGTGTGTGTTTTGGTGGGCTTTCATTAATGAGGACACTTTGTGATGCCTGTTATGAGGAGCATAATTAACTTGCATATCTGGACATATCTCTGAAAGTCATGGGCACGCATCCACTTCTTACTTCTAGGGACTTCGCGTTTCCTTGTAACACTGACAAAAAACAAGGCTTTAATAATCCTCACGGAATAAAACCGAACCAGAGCAAGTATCTGTAACATTGTTAATGGCACTTGTTCGTCTAAAGCTAAACATAAGAAATTTCAAATGGATTGCCTTACCTGACGTAAAAGTCTTTCAAATCTTCCTTTTCGACTGGTGTAACTACACCTTCTGAAAGGAACACGTACGCTTTGTCATTCGGTTTCAAAGGCTTCCAGGAACTTTCCTCTAACAAGATATTATTCTCCTCTGATTGACTGTCAAAGAGATTCCTTCTCTTGCGATTTGGACTGCAATAAAGAGTCAGCGTTGTCCTGTAACCAAGGCGTGCATCCCCTGGAACAAAAGCTGTGAAAACTGCTGCTTTCCGAACGCATTCTGTTTTGTAACTACCACCTAAGAGAACGCTTGGTTTTGCTAAAAAGCTCCAAAATCTGCAAACAAAAAAAGAAAATGTGAAACTCCAACCAAAAATAAAAGCAAGATAGAGAGAGGTAACTCCGAAAAGCTTGTGTCACTGACTGATTAATATATTTCAAAACATAACACGTGCAACGTGTCAGCGCTCAACAAAAAAAAAACAAATACAGTGCAAATTACGTGCGCTTACCGAGTTAAGGTTCATCAATAAGTTTCGAAATATTTAACAAAGCTCAGTAATAGTGCATCAATTCCTTTTTAAGTTCTTTTAAGCTCCCTTCTTTTGTTTCTTTAAAGGTTGAAAATTACTCATTGGCGTTTTTTTTTTACCCGTTGGTCACTGAACTCAAGAAGCACAGACAAAGCTTTCGCAATTACAATGTACTCAATCGGCATCATTCTCGTGAACGTGCACGTACCGTTCATCACGTTTTACATGGACGTAAAAATGCAAAACAGTTGCTTTAGCATACCCAGAGAAGTGTGTAACACTGAATGTGATGACAGCTCCATCGAAGCTTGGAGGGGACTTAAGGTTCTCTGTTATTTCAGTCCATTGTTGCTGTTCGCCATCCGACTGCTGAAACAAGACCCTAGCACGGACCAAGGACAAATCAGGAAGGACAATGTCCGGTTTCTCTCTCAAAGACAATGGCAACTGAACAGTTACCAGCTCCTGAAACTCAACTTCCCTGTCACACGAGATTCTAAGGATAGGCCCAGCCAACACTTCCTCGCTTTCTAATTCCTCGTTTGGAAACTCTTGAACCTAACAAAAAATAAAAACACAAAAAAACGAACGAATCATTTAGCGCAGGTCAAGCATAATAAACAAACCAGTTACTTATCGTGAAGCTGTTGGTCTCATCGCAATGTTCCTCTGCAAACTGAAATGACCTCGAAGAGTCTCGCTTTACGTTGTGCGTGAATAAAGCACAGGACGGCAATATTAACGGCTATTTATATTAGGAGTCTCTCTCCAGGGAAGTAAGCGAGAAGAGGAGGTGGCAGAAAATCAGGGTAGGCTCAGCAACGATCCAGGGTTCGTACAAAAAATCGCAACCATTTTTCCAGGACTTTTCAAGGACCAAATTGAATTTTCAATGACCACCTACCAAGAATGTAATTTCGCAGATGGTATAAAAATGCACATTCCCAGTCCAAGCTAACAGGTTCCCATTGGGCTTCGAGTGCTTGTTCCATCTCCTTCTCTGCAGTTTTCAATTCACTTGTCTTTTCTCGTTATTAGCTGCTTTTACACCCGTGTTTTACAGTGTTTGAAGGTGCTTTACACAAGAAAAGAATACCAACGTCTATGCAAAGCAATTTGCTTTCGATGCCACTACATTTAAAGTTGAAGAAAATTCAAGGACTTTTCAAGGACTCCCCCTAAAATTCAAGGACTTTTCAAGACTGTGCGAACCCTGCGATCTGAAGTCCCTTGAGGTCACAGTCGTTCATTACGATCACACGCTTACTTTGATAGTGACATGAAGCTCTTCGTTTGCACGTAAAGCATTTTGGGGAATGACAACCCTGACCAAGGGATAGTCGGGTAAGGTGAGGGTGGCTGGCTCAGATGTAATGGCAAACACGTGAGACTTGAGACGACAAACCACAACATATGTAGAACACTCAGTGATCTTGGTCTCCGCGACAGGAAGAAGATAGTCAGGAAAATCACTGCCATAAGTTTTCACGAGATCTGAAATGAACAATATCCAGATAGAGAATTTAACACTGCCACAAACATCAACACCATTTAGCTTTACAACCAAATAGCGTGTTGTGTCATCACAACCGTGCCCGTGCATTTACCTTTCTCCCTGTTGACCTCTTAAGGGTCACATTTAGTAAAATCGAAAGACACCCTCTTTGCACCCTCCTCACCCTCAAGCAACCAGAAAGGAACATGGAGGATTCTGGCTGGGGAAGTTTTAGATGGATTACGAAGTTGTGGCTGTTAACTCAAGGCGTGCCTTGCACATTACCTGAAAGGAATCGAATGTCAACTGTTTTATCAACGTCCACCCACTCATTACTGTCCCTGTCAATCATCGTTTTCACCGCCACCTCATATCCCTTAAGATCTGCCGCACTATGCGAAATGGCCAATGTAACTTTCTTATTGAATACAAGTTCTCCAGGAATGTCAGTTGATAGTTCAATCACATCACTAACAATGGCTTCATTCTCCTGGAGAGGAGGGGAACACACTGAAGATTTCCATCTATGAAGGGTCATTGGCCTGTCCTCAGACACAGCATCACATGGAAATATCACGTGCGCCGCCACTTTTTTGAGGTCCCAATGACAGCCTGTGTTGGTTACAGTGTCTCTGAAAATTCAATAAATTACAATAATAGGTGATTTGGTTTTGTGTTTCCCAATTCTCTGCAATCAAGCACTAAATATGAAATCAGGGATTATGTGTAAAAAGTGAAAAGGTGTCAACTGAAATGGTACACGTTGCACCAAGTCCTATCACAGTCATAATCATTTAATAATCTATCTGTGACACAAGCTACTTGAACAAAATCTGGGTTATTATCCAAGGAGTCGAAGCTATGACCGTTCACACACTAGTCGGGAGCTCCATCACTGAGTTACTGGAATCTTGTGGTTGCTGGATTCAGATGGGTCAAACCACTCGCATACTGCTAGGACTAGTTTTGAGAGAACATAGAATTTCTTTCCAGAAGCTTGTGTCACTAACGGTCATATAATTATAAGCAAGTACATTAAAATAAGGCTATCCAGTATTAGTATATACACACTCAGTGATCTTGGATATTCCAGCAATCTGATTGGTTCGCTATCTCGGGCTAATGCCGCATTATTCACTCGCTAGCGAGTGGATAATGCATTATCCCATAAAACAGAAACAAAATGGCCGGCGTAAACTCACGTTTCGCTAGCATTTCGGAATCAAAAATAGTGCAAATAAAAGACGACAGCGAGCCAGAAAACACCAAGAAGGCAACGAACTCTGGCCTAAAAGTTTTTAAAGATAAGTGAAGAAGTCATGTTTTGCAAACAAGTGTTTTTCAGTTTGTTTATCGAGATAATTACTGTGATCAGTTCGACCTATCGCTAAATAGGCAGCAATTAATCTTCACGACTACAATTTGTCTCATTACGAGTATTTTTGTAGACTGGTTTGCCTGACAGAAGACAGAATGAATTTCTCACCGAAATCGAGGAAATAGAAAAAGAAGAATTGAAGTTTTATATCTCCGCAAGAAAACAAGACAGGTCATATTACAACAAGATAACACTCACCTCAATTCGAGCCGCCATTGACAGGCACCTTCGCAACGAGCCAATTCCATTTGAGCATTAAAAACTTATTTATTGTGAACACGTGACATATAGTACTAAGATTATTGTGCAGAGAGTTTAATACTTTCTTTTTGCATTTGTTTTGTTACACAAGAGTGAACAATAAAATATTTGTATTTGTGATAAACAGATCTCAGTGAATTAGTCATAATCCCTTTTAAAAACATAGTCCCTTGGAAAAAATAAACCAGTACAAAAAAATGAAACCAGTTTAAAAATTTTAAACTAGTTCAAAAAAAAAATTGAACCAGAGAAAAAATTGAACTACAACATATATACTAAAACAATTATTCTTTTCAATCTCGGTGAATAGCGGCAGAATATTTACCTCGCCGCTACGCGGCTCGGTAAATATTCTGCCACTATTCACCTCGATTTCAAAGAATAATTGTTAATTATCAGGTAAATAGGTATTTTACCCGTATATGAAGCTTCTGTCTTTGACTACACTGGTTTCGGGTCCGCCTTCTGTTTCCTCCTCAGACGCGACTATAACCTCCGCTTCCTCCTCGGATCCGCCTTCCATTTCCTCCTCAGATCCCACTGTAATCTCCTCTTCAGATTCCTCCACTATTGTTTTTTCTTCCTCCTCCTGCTCTGATTTCGAAGCAGGTTGATTGGCTGAAGTAAATAAAAAGCAGGAATTAAAGCACTACACACTTACGTATGCAAGCCCACATGAGTGGACTCAAATCTGTGTAACTCAAACTAATAATAATAATAATAATAATAATAATAATAATAATAATAATAATAATAATAATAATAATAATAATAATGGGAATTTGCAGTGGCACTTCCACCGAGTGGCTCTTCGTCCACTGTTCCCGATCGAATTGGAATTTAGCAGTGTTGATTTTTGCGGAGGGAGGAAAACCGGAGAACCCGGAGAAAAACCCTCGGAGCGAGGACGAGAACCAACAACAAACTAATAACAAACTAATAACAAAAGGGAAGGATTCTTAAGGGTTAAATCGTTGAGTTTTACAATAGTATCCTTTTTGAATCAAATGCATTACCTATTGGTCGCAAGGTGGCCCCTGGTCGTTTTCCAGTCCTTACCAAAGTCTAAACAAATAAAGAAAGTGCTTAGTTACGTCATTGACCGGTTCCACTGCATGCGTCTCACTCCTGGCAACAAATGATCCTTATTCGAGTTGTTGATTCAGCCAAGTTGAGTGTTGATGTTTAGCAAAATTTCTACAAGCTATTGACTAACTACACGCTATACCTTCATTCCATTTTCGACAAGAAAAACAACTCAAAACAACTTAATCGAACATAGTCAAGCTACTATGCATGATTGTAGCCGCGGGGTTCCACACGTTACTTGCCAAAAAACTGAAAGCCTGTTCTATGGCAACAATTGTGGCATAACGACAATACCGTTTAAAGTATGTTAATAACTGAAACACTAATTGTTAAATTTATTTGGTTGTAAACAGCAAACACGGTCCAAGTCAGGCTTCTTGACTTTAAAGTTTTCTTCTCGTGAGTGCATTACCTCCGATTGTGAATGATTGATTGGTGAATGCAATGCTTTTTATTTTTTCACAAAAAGATGACATAACCTGTCGTACTCATCTAACTTGATTATCACGGAATTGGACCGTTCTTTTCCACTTACAGGACGCTTTACGGGCATGAAACATTTGTACAGAAACAGAAAACTAACAAAACAAGCCATTTGGCATGACAAAGAATCAAATGAAATGTTGTACTTAACATCTGCAGATTCAGCAAAAAAATGTATCCTACATGACTGTATACTAGTCCTAGTAGTATAAAGTAAAAAAACGTACCTGTAATGCCTCATCATAAACTTTCTTTCTTTCGTGATCTCCAACGGACGAAGCCAACTCTTTGCATTCACGAAGGAACCTCTTCATTTCAGGAGGTTTCATCTCAACCTGCTTCACTTCCCATTTGTTTTCATAAAACTTCAGTGCTTCTTCTCCATATCTTCTAAACATTTCCTTCTTCTTAAGTTCTTTGCATAACTGAAGGATTCCATTGATCATTCTCTCCCTGGCCACACCAGCCTCCTTCGTCTTCTCGTCACCTTTTCCTTCTTCCCACTGCTTTTGCCAAGTACGCAACAGGTTCTCTTGGAATTCCGGAATCATTTCTTCCTGTCCAGCATCTTGGTACAGTTTTTCCACTTCGCTTTTTAGTTTCGCTTTCTCATAACCGCGTTCCTTCTCGCCAACAAAGTCCGGCCTCTCAAGGAATTTTTTGTACAACACCAACTTGATGTTTTTGTGCTTTGCGAGTTCTTCATGATCGGCAAGCTTAGGGCAAAGCTCAATTACCTTGTCCAAGATCGCATCTCTTTCGTTCAGCATCTTATTAAGCACACTGCTTACTGTTTCCTGGTCAAACGCCTCTTGAAACTCTTCCTCGGTATCACTCTGCATCTTCCCATAGAACCACAGCGCGTCCTTTTCTGCTTCATACTTGTCTTTCTCGTCACCAGCCAGGTACAGTATGGCATCAATGATGGCTTTGTTGTACTTGGTGAAGCTAAACTGTTTAGAACGCTTCTCTTCCACCCAGAAATCCTGACAAAACTTCAAAGCATCTTTCTTAAATAATTGCTTCTTTTTTTTAGAAAACGGCCACGTCTTTGTTTTATCATACATGTTCTCGACACCAGTGATAATCTTTCGCCACACTTCACTGTGGTTTCCCGTAGCAAGTGTCTTCTCCATTTCCCATGCTTCAAGGTACAAGTTTAAGGCTTCCTCATGTTTTCCAAGATTGACCTGAATTTCTGCTCGCTGGAAAATGCTTCGCACTGTCAGAGGGTGATTTTCAAGAACTCTGAACCTTATGCTGTATGCTCTATAGGCAGGCAAAGCTGCTTCTTTATATTTCTGTTGAAACATGAGAGCATTGGCAAGATTTCTACAGAAGTGTGCTTCATCATGAAACCCTGAAATTTTGAGTTCTTCTAAAAGGTTTAGTGCATCTCTGTACCATTTAATTGCCTTGTCATACTTTCCCAGACTCTCAAAAACTGTGCCAATCTGATGAATGTACATTGGCATGTCAAAGTGATATTCAGAACCTGCCAGTTCCTGTTGCATCTGGTATGCTATCTCGTAGAAATCAAGTGCTTTCATCGGTTCGTCGAGGGCGTGATGGCAATTCCCAATAGCATTGTAGCACCTTGCCACATCAGTATGAGTTTTCAGCAGCTCCTCTGTGTCCTTTAGTGATGACTCTAAGCTTTCAAGTGCTCTCTTGTAATCTCTGTTTCTGTAATAGGTTTCCCCCTCACTGTGCAAGTAAAGTCCTTTGCTGAGCTTGTAAGATTCACTTGACTTGCAATTGTCTTGAACTTTTTGTAATGAGCGAGAAGCTTCCTTCAAAACTTCAACTGCCTTCTCAGTTCCCTCAACATCTAAAACCTGTCGAGCTTCCCAGCATTTTAACTGAGCTCGGCGAAGAGAGCCTGTGCAGGGAAAAATAATTCACAAATGAAGTCACTGGCATGATCTGAAACTGACTGATTTTTTTTTTTTCAGTTTAAAAAGGGTAATGACTGCCTTTGCACTATGGTGAAGCTTATCCGAGTTTCTTAAGTGCCAACGCATACTGGAAAGTTGCTAGTTCAAAGCAGGCAACGAGGTGTTTCTTTGGGAAGCCACTCAGACTGGTGCATATTGATTGGATTAGTTTTACTTGTTGCTTGAAAATTTAATTTATACAAGAACACATGAAAAAACTCAGGACCTGAGGAGTCAATAGCAAAGCGCGCAAGGTTTAAAAATAGAATGCAAATGATTATACCCACAAGGCTCAGACAACATAAGCTGTTCTGAGAGAAATAAAGGGAATCTAGCCAAAGCTTTTGTTTCATTTACAAGTGCAATCAGTCAACATGCTGAATCATTCAATTCTTATTCACAAGAAGCTGGGCTCACTTAGGCATTTGATTAGGAACATCACCTGTTCTCTTTATTGTTACTACTTTTGCAAGTTACTGGTCAGTCCAAGGCAACACCTTGACCAATATTTCCAAATCTAGAAATCACACATACAGTACTTCCTAATTCAATAGCATCTGTTAAGCTATCCTGTGTTATCTTGGTTTCGAGTGAACTTTTAAGCGATAACACACATATAAGTTTTCCAAGTTGTATTCAACACAACAAGATACAAAATAAAAGATTTAACAATGACTAACTGCCTTGTGACCAAGCCTTATAGGCACATGGGCTGAACCAATAAGATTGGTCTATGAGGACATGACCTATGGTTACGGCATCTACAGTGAAGTCCTTCTCTCAAAACTCCAAGAAACACAAAAAACTGGATCAAGAAATCGGAAGTCTGATAAATTGAGGGTGAAATTGCAGTCCTGGACTGTTTGAAGCAAATCTAAGGGAAACAGCTTTAAGTTTGTGTGATTCAGAGGTCCAAGAAAGGGAAGGTTCTTGAAAGAAATGAAGATTTCACTGAATAATTAAATTAATTAAAAAGTTGTTCTCAATTATTTAAACAATAGTAATACCTTTGCACAACCATGTTGAATCCCACGTTATGTTCTAAGTCATAAGAAGATGGGGCAGCAGTATAAGGGAGGGACCATTAGAAAAGTGAGGGGGGGGGGAGGTGGTGGGGAATATTCAGGTTGCAAAACTTTTCCTGGTTATTAATTATGCAGGATTTTTTTTTCTGGACTTTTTCAGTGTTTAAGATACAATCTGCCACCTTTAGTTGTTGAAAACTTTTGTGTTACTGTTTCAAATATTTTATCAAAATGAATCAATTTTAACAACACCAAACATCGAAAACAATTTTCGAAGTTCCACTGAATTCCACTAAATCACTTAAAAAATGATTTTACAAAATAGCTTCATGTGAGATTTTACCTATAGCTTGTAAACTTTCTTTCATTTTCTCAGGCTCTGATAATGCACCAGTCAATGTAAACCCCTGCCCCCCTCTACCCCCCCCCCCCCCAACCCAGGACTATGCGGGATTAGCGGGGCATTAGGTAAATACACTGTGCCCAGGTGTGCGGTATGGGGTTATTTAGAACACTGTGCTACTTTGAGCAGGGACAAGGCCGGGATTACACTTGAAAACCACTGACCGTTTTCAAATCCACAGTAATTGCACGAAGTCCAGTCAAGCGAGTGACGATTGCTGTCAAGTGATAAATTATTCAAGGTTTGTTTTTCATTGTTTGATAGAAATGATAGCTTTTAATTACTCACTTCGTACTGATTTCTTTTGATCAAAGTGTGTGCAAATTATAGCGTGTTAATCTAGAGTCTACATTTAAGCTATATCTTCCGGTAAGAAAAAGATTCTTTTTTTTTGCACAGCATCTCTTACGTCAGACAGGGATTAAAGAAAAAAAAAATGGAAAAAAAGGAAAGTTTGAAGTATTTTTTGTTCACCAGTATCTTTGAAAGCAGATTTAAATTAATTTTTAATTAATATGCAGGGCTTTGCTCTAAGGGCACCATGGTGCCTCAGGCGACTAACTTTTGCCTTTGGGAGACCAGATAATCTTATTTCTTTCATATAAGCTTTATGCTGCGTTGTGTTCTTGGGCAAGATACTTTACTCTCATAGTGCTTCTCTCCACCCAGGTGTATAAATGGGTACCAGCGAATTTACTGCTGGGGGTAACCCTGCGATGGACTAGCATCCCGTCCAGGGGGGAGTAGCAATACTCCTAGTCGCTTCATGCTACGGAAACCGGGATAAGCTGGCCTGATGGGCCCCTAGGCTCGTATACAGACTTTACCTTTAAGCTTTATGCTGGGCACCCTGGATCTCATAGTTTGGAACCTTTGGGCTCCTTGTAATGTTTCTTAGAGCACAGCCTTGATATGATCCAGCAAAGGGCAGGGGATGATAGACAGTCTGAGATGTCCCCACATACATGTAGAGGGGCATGAGGTCCCATTAAAAAATAAGGCAATAGGATTTCAATTATTCTAGTACTCGATTTTTGTCCAACTAAAATTAATATTAAGTACTCACTTCCTGATGGACCCTGTCTTTACAATTTAGCAAAATTTCTTAATTTCTCAAAATTAGAAACCTTGCTTATTTTATCACACTCTTTTCATTTCTGCCACACAATTTTTTGTGCTAAAACCTTGATTAAAATGGTTGTGTTATGACAGGGATCTGTGAATGGCCTTAAGTACATGTATTAGTGCCAGACCCCTACCTGACTGTCCATCATCTTCACACATCTCAGCCCAGGAGCGAAACAGCTTGATCTGTTTGTCTTCTGTCAGCATGGCATTGAAAAGTGATGCAATCAAGGCATTCTCACGGAATTCACCTGGAACACTGAAATACTCTGGCTGCAAGGAGATCTCAACAGTAAACTCATAGTTTGGTCTCTCAGACTCAAACATTCTGAATGCTCTAACATAGTCAGGTTCTATCAGTTTTGCAATTTCCTCCATGTTGGACATAAAGTGCTGATGAAATCGTCCCTTTGCTTCCAGGTAAGCTATCTGGAATTTTGCATCATCCTTGATACTGTCAGCATACTTTCTTAGGAGTGGATGAATGTCATACATCCTCTCCTTTGCTTCTTCGTCAACTACAAAAATGATCTCACTTGTTAATAGTCCCTCCAGCTGAGCTAGAGCCTCCATTAGGCTGATGCCGAGAACTTTAGCTGCTGTGGAATCAGAGAAGGGACCACAAAACAATGAAATTGACACAGCAGACATTTTTAACCTGTCAGTAGAAAGTGTGCCAAACATTTCCCTAATTGCAGACAGCTGATCCATGTCAACTCCTTCTTCTTCAAAATTAAATGGCCTTTCTTTAGCATCTTCCTCTGCTTTTGATATCTTTGGAGGAAAAACTTTCCCTTTGTGAACTCCTGCAATAAGTTCATCAGCAGATTTTCTTTCCTGTCGCAAGATAGCAGCAATTCCTTTCAACAGAAGTGGCTTTCCTTTGGAGATTTGAATCAGTTGATTCTTCTGGCTGTCATTAACATTGGCAACTACGTTAGAAACTAGAATTTTCTCTGAAAAGGCACTCTCAAGAGAATTTACCCCATAATTGTCCACCTTTTTTGCATCTTGTAATTGAGTCCTGGATGTTAGTAATAGTTTTAATGTTTTTTTGTCTTTGCCATTAAATACTAAAAGCTTTTCTAAAAACTGCACAAAAGCTGTTTTCAAGTTCTTGCCTTCCTTTCCTTGTCCCGCAGTGAACTGGTCAACATTATCCAATAAAAAAAGAACTGGTTGCCCCTCACTTTTAAGTTGAATCTGCTCGTGAATTTTTGTGACAACAAAACTCTGATCAACAAAACCGATGCGGACTGTAAGTCCAACTGAACTCATCATGTTCAGATAAATCGCTCTCATATCTTTAGCTTCTCTTAGATCAAATACAAAATGCTTTCCTCTCCATTTCGAGCAAACTTCGTTTGCAAGTGTTGTCTTTCCAACACCAGCCGACCCAAACAAGTTGACAGCCGACGACTGTCCGGTTTCAAGCCTTTTCGTAATGTTGTTGATTTCATCTCGTCGTCCTTGAAGTTCCTTCCTTGGTTCAACTCGTTCTGGAAGAGAGGCCTTGAAGCTCTCAATTGCTTTCTGGATGTCTTCTACCTTGGTCGATTTCGGGGCAACAAACTTTTCGATCAGAGTGAGTTTGTTGTCAGCCACATGTCCGTGCTTTTCTAAAAGTTGAAAACTTGATGGTAAGTCGTGGTTATCAAGCAAATTAAATTTCCCTCCGTAATTCTTTTTCAGTGATAGCACAACATCTTCTGATTCTGTTGGATTGAACTTGGAAGATATGTTTGTAAACAGTTGTTGTAACCCTGTCGGGCTTTCGATCGCAATGGCGGCCATCTTTGATCGTACTGCTGCTGACTGAAATACTGGGCGCATGCAGGGGAGTGCGTGAAAAATAAGTCACGCGAGCTCGGGGAGAGGCAAAAAAGCAGAAGTCACGCAACATCGATACTTCAATGATGTGCTTGGCCAAAGGCGGAAAAATGTCTTCAAATTCTTTTTGTGTTTGCATTATATTGTTCACGGCTTTATTTTTTTTAGCAAATATTGGAAAACCTTACTATGTTTTTCGGCGTCGTTGAATTGATGAAGACTTTCTGGAAAAGGTTTCATGCGATCAGATCACCGAAATTTTAAAATCCCCTGAGTTAGAGCACCAGAGAGGCTATCAGGACATTAGCGTAGAGGAGTCTTGAAAAATTTATCAATGGATTAAAGTAAAAAATGAAAAGATGTTTAGTAGGCAATTTAATCACCATTTAAATTGATATGGGGGTTAAAGGTATTTGCGATGTAGTCCAGACGCGATAGAACTTACTTTGAGACTAGAGCAGCCCCAGACGGTATACGGAACGTTTACTACTGAGAAGGGGACTTTAAGTTCTTTTGCAGATTACTGGCCTGCGGGCTGGTCTGTTGACTGTTGATATAGCGAAGTTTAAGAATTGAACTTCGGTCAGCCCAGAACAAATCCAGCTGGCGGTGAAAACGACAACTTGAACTCCCATTGCCTCCATTGCCTGAGGTCAGAAATAGTGTGTGTATCACTTTGCCGCGACAAAGTCTTGCCCTGGCATGGTAAGTGCGATGTAAGTCGAGTAGTTTACGCGACAATTCTAAGCAAATTGGCACAAAGCCGGGAAGGCCCTGGGTACGAAAATAGGGCTCTGCAGATATCTAGTGGGGCAGCATATAGTAATACCAGTAGCCATAACGGGGAGGAGGCCGTAAGCCCGAGATCCACGCACCCCGTGATACAAGACAATTTTTTATATTTTTAGAACAGGTAGTGCCATCTTCTACGTCATAAGCACGCGCGGATATACCGGAATTGCGTGGGTTCTCGCGTCGGTGTTGCCGGAGTTGCGTGATTAGTGTCATGTGAGTGGCGAGTAAATCCGCCGCAAAAGACTCTGTGCGAAAAATTAAGAACGAGAAAGAAATTAGTCGTTCTGTGAACCACAAGTTTTGTATGGAAGCAATATGTACAGCAGGCTGTGCAGCTTCCGTATCGTACTAAACTCATTTCCTGGATTTTTTGTCAGTTAAGCACAAGACTAATCTACCGTTTGAAATCTAGAGAAGTTTTCTGAGATGAAATTCATGATGACACGTTTATATTTGGATTGTACTATGGTTAAATGGCTGTATTTTTTTAATATATGAAAAGTAGCTTTAGTGCATGGATTATATTAGCCTTGGTTGTTTCTGTTGTTTATCATGTGCGTGACCAAATTTTAGTTGTAAGAAAGAGTCGCGTAAGTACAACAATCAAATCAAACATTAGAGTAACGACGGCAAACACTCAGTGCTTAAAGAGCCGGCACCAACGTACGTATTATTATTTGCACAGTATAATTACAAAGCAGTTAAATTCTGATCTATTCACAATAGTTCTTAATTGTGCCATGTCACGTTAAACAGAAATGACAGAAAGAGACAGTTTAAGGAGGCTCACAATAGTTTCAAGCAATTTCCAGCGCTTAAACTTTGATGGGTCAGTACTACAAACAATTATCAGTTGCTGCTACAATAATGATATCAAACAAATGTCTGATCATTACTGAACAAGTTTAAGTCATTTTTGTGACGTCACTTGTTACCATTGCAACAGTTTAATCTGTTAAAAACACCCTTAATTATCCATTTAAGTGCTTATAACTCAAAAACGAGCACGGTGACCCCCATTTTTTATCCTTGAATAATGACCAGCATGTTAAGATGCAACTTTTTGCAAAGTTAAAAAAAATTTTATCTAGCAGTTTCAGAGCCACCTTAAAATTCCGAAAATTTAAGGTGGCTCTGAAACCGCTATTAAGGGTGTTTTTAACGGGCTTAACTGTTGCTATGGTAACGAGTGACATCATGAAAGTAGCCACAACTTCTTTAGTAATGATTGGACATTTGTTTGATATCATTATTGTAGCAGCAACTGATAAGGATCTGTAGTACTGGCCCATCAAAGTTTAAGAGCTGGAATGTGCTGGAAACAATTGGGAGCCTCCTTAAGGTGGTAGACTACCCTAAAATATGACGATGTTGATGAAAAAGTAATTTTTTTTGAAAATATGAAATTTAAAACCACTGAACACCGATAAAAAACATTTTGGAACGATTTTACTGAATTTGTCCCTTGATAAATGTGAAATTCAAGGAATTTAAACAGTGGTAGACGCTTTTTTACATTGTAACGGCCAAAGCAACGGTTGTTTACAGTCAGAAAATGACCAAAACTGTAGTTTAATTTTAAGATATATAAATGATGCATTGTGGAAAGGTTGTAAAAAGAGATGTACCTGGTGAAAAACGTCCCTTGAATCGCCATCATAAGCTTTTACATCTTCCTATGTAACAGAATATTTACTCCAATTTGGGTACCTTCTCACATACTAAGAAACTTTGTACCCCTCTCGCCCCCACCCCTCCCCCCTCCCCCGCCCGTTCTACCCCACTGCTGGCTTATAAAATGCTAACCTCATGTGCAAGAAACTTTAAATGCATTTTTCACAAATGTCCACTTTTGAAACGACAGACTTCACGGCAACATTTCAACTTAAAAAAGTATTTTAGAGGATTCCTGAAAGTTGAGGAATTTAAAGACCAATAGTGTCGTCATGCAATAAACCAAATAAATCACGTCATTTTTACGTGGGTCACGTGACAGGGCATAATTTGTCCACTGGGTTTGGTGCAAAATGGGGTAATGCCAAAATAAAACCTGAAAAAAGTACTTTTACCAAGATTTTCTTGTAAAAGCTTTGGCTTATTACACAGAGCGGAGCATAAATTCAGACGACATGTTTGTTTGAAATTGAAATCTTGTTTTCTAATAAACCCACAACAGTTGGCGTAAAGGCTACAAAAGCTTACCACAGAAAGGTGTGGATGGTTTCCATAGCAACCATTTTAAATAAAACCATCAAAATTAAGTTTCTCTTTCTGAGTGCAATCCGATGCAATTAAAGCTTCTGCACCAAATTTAAACAAACTTTTTGTTCGTTTTAAGGGTACCCTACAACCCTAAAGAGTCTGACCCACCCACTTTGCATTGCGCGCCCTGTTGTTGTTTACGAGCCCGGAGGACCACAAAAACTAATGTAAGATGATGACGCTTCTTTCAAAAACAGCGATCGTTCGAATATAGCAAACTGAAGAGAAGAGATAAGACTTGTTTCTAGCATTCACATTGCGATGGAAACAGATTTTACTTCTCGGTGGCTATCACTGGCTTTTTTGGGGGGCCCAAAAATGGCGGATTGACAAAGGTGAGAAATCTGTTTGTATCGCAATGTGAATGCTATACAAGTCTTATCGCTTCTTATAGCTTCTCGTCAGTTTATTATCTTCGAACGATCGCTGTTTTTGAAAGAAGCGTTATCGTGAAACGATAGTTTTTGTGGGCCTCCGCGCTCGTAAACAACAACAGGCGCGCAATGCAAAGTGGGTGGGTCAGATTCTTTAAGCTGAGAGGACGGGTCTTTGTAGAAACTTCACCATTACTGACGAACTCGTCTTCTTTCTGAAAATAACAGAGCTCGTAACACATACAATCACAGCCCTCATGACTTATTTTTGCAAGGGGTAGCGTCTCAAGACTCGTCAAAATAAAAGATAATTTCTACCTGTGTGAATCATCGTATAGCGGCGAAAATGTTTGACTGTGAAATTTTAACCAGACATAGGAGTTGTGGAAATTCTTTTCTGATGGTTAAAAGCAACTTTATTTTAAGAGGCCGGGTAGCACATAACTGCCCATAATAACAATTACGTGACCTCAAAATAACTAAAAATATATTTATACAAGTTATAAATAGGTAAAATAAATAAAATAAATGATATAAAAATTGTATACAATAAAATATAAAATAACTATTACATAAAACTATAACATAAAATATAAAATAAGTCCTTACAGCTTTCCATTAAATAAAAATACATTCACTTGGCTTTTTTAAAGATGCCACGCTACATCGTTCATGAATTTATTTTGATGAAAATGTGCTAGTACAGGTTAAGGTGATGTTACACGAGTCGATCTTTAACGACATTTTTTTACCCATGTTATACGCAGGGTAACTTCTAACGCAACATTGATGGGGCAGTTTTTACAAAAGTGTTCATGCAAAAAACTTCAAGTGTATCATGTTGCCGCGACAAAATGTTGCGCTTAAAATCGTTCAGCACGCCATGTTGCACGATATCGAGTTTCAACGCCGTTTACTTCATTTAGTTTTGGATAGTCTTCAGTTGCATGACGTCATACTTAACTGTAGTTAGTACTTGCGGTTGACATTGCAATCGCACCAGCGCCGTTAATTTCAGCTAGTTCTGGTCGTAAACAAGTTCAAGTTTTGGTTTTGCATTTCATCGTGCTATCGTATCGTTCACTGTTGCGTTCCATGAAGTTTCCTGGTTTTCGTTTGTTTTCTGGAGAAATCACCGACAAGTTTCGTGTTGCTTTAGCGGATAAACGTGATGTTTCGCAATGAAATGTCAAAGAAAGCATTCTGATTGGATCCTCGTTTGTGAACCAAAGTTTAAACCATGCATCCTGTTTGGGTAGAACTTCAGGTAGTGAGTTGGTATTGTTTTGGATCACCAAAGCGTAAATTTCCAACTCTTGTTAAGAAGCGGTGAACAGAAAAGAGGTTACATTACCGAAATTATAGCTGACTAAAGGTATTTCCGTCTTGTGGGGCATCAAGGCTTTTAACTCAAGTTAAAGCAATATTGTATTAAAAATTGTCTCGTGTAGCATCACCTCTATAAAAAATGTACAGGCTATATAAAGGTAAGATATATAAAAAAATAATGTAAAATTATTTACAATAAAAGGCAAAAGAAAAAAATACTTCTCTTAGAAGATAACATGAAAAATAAATAATCTATACTCTTACAGCTTTCCATAAAATGATAAGACATTGGCTTTTTTAAAGATGCCTCGCTACATCGTTCACGAATTTCTTTCGCTGTTTGGTTTGAAATATCCTCGTACAGGTTATAAAAGTGGGCTACCTTCGCTTTCAAATACATATCTTGGGAAAACTAAGTTAAGCTTACAACTGTGCTTTTGTCTTTGGGAATGTCAGGGTACATAGTGAAGACATTATTTTATTTAGTACAACAAATAGGCCAGTATTCTTTTTAGAATGGCATACGTATAAACAGGCAATCAATTACAATCTACTTTTTCTAGCTTCTATCGCGTTTTCATATTTACCAAAATAATCCAATTTACAAGAAAGTTTAGCCTCCGAGCAGGCTCACCTTTGGCTCACACGCGCGAGTGATCTGCGAGCGAAGCAATCTGGAGCGACGCGGCTTCGCCGCTTGCACGTGTGACCCAAAGGTAAGCCTGGTCGCAGCCTAAAGAAAGTTGTGTGACATAGACTTATTAATCATGGTCCACCACACAAAATTCTTCCGCTAAATCCTGACGATTTACGTAACTGTGACACAAGGCTTTATGTAAGACGCCGAACGTTGCACCTGAACCTTTAGCTCGTTTCCATTTCAACAACATTTTATAAGCCTTTTCAGAGTACTGCTCGTTCTCTTTATCAATTGCTTCTAGCGCTGCTTCATCATTATCCAATAACCGACGCCCTAGCTTCCTCCATTCCGCGACAATTTTCAATGCTAATCCTTCCAGGTCACCATCTTTAGGAACGCCTTCTTTAACCTCAACTGAAAGAGCACAATATATCCGTAAGCTAGTTTAGTTGACACGATTTTTTCAGAACTTTAAAGATTGCAGGATAGCTGTGAAATTTCAAATGTCAAACGGGGGAGGAGGGAGGGTCACTCGTGAAAACTGACCTGCCTAATAGCAGTAAACCATGATTTACTGCCCATGATCATAATTATCTCCAAACGCGCAATACTAACTTGCTTCGGTTGAGAGACATGATGCGGGTGTCGTTGCTTAGAACAGGGACTAAAGCTGTCGACCGGACAAGTTTTGACGCTCATGTAACCAGTTTGCGCGCATTTTAATTTTGTGGCCGCCGTCCGTAATTAAGTTAAGCGCGAATGACTGTTTTGCTTTCCGCGAAACGCGATCTGCCCCCTTACTAAGTAGAATATCTAAGACTACGTGCTTGGACTAATTATTTTCAGTCAGACCAAATTTAAAGAATATCAGCACTTTCCGGGTGAGGCGAACATAAAGACTCAAAATATTAATTATCAAAAAATAAAACACGAGATGCAACATTGATGAATGGAAATTTATTTTGTCGTGTTCAAAGTACTGATGCGAATAGACTGAGCTCTGGAAATTCAGCTGGTTTTCAAAAGTTTCCGAATAGAATAAACGTTATTTGCAGAAAGCCAGTTTCTGTGTTTGGGAAAAAAAAGTCAGGTTCTCTCGCATTTCTACCTAGTGTTTCCTCTCATCTGAAGTCTTTGCATGGTCCCTTTATCTTTTTGTTATTGTAAAACAACAGATGGACATCACTTTTTAGAGTCTGTCCTCTCAATGACAATGAATTGCGTGGTAACATTTTCAAAATTTAATAGCCGTGTGGATCCATGAGCCTTCGAGTTTCACGTCAAACTTAAACTTATACTGTTTCTCGCTTCAGGGTTGAAACTTATCAAATTAAACGTAATCTTATCATGATTGTCTCTTTAAAAGAACACCCGTTTGATGCCATTTACGGCCATTTGTCGCATATATATATCGAGAAAGGATCGAGAACTGACAATGATAGACACGTTAAAAGCAGTTGAAGAAAACGATTGTGGTTCTGCAGTTTGGGTTGCTATTATTAGAAACATTATTACCTGCACCGTGACCAGGCGTGAGTTTAGAACGTTTTGTGGTAGCGGATGCTGATTCTCCCTTTCGTTTTACAGAAGTTCCTATCATAAAAAAAGAGAAAAAGCTGTGAGCTAAGACACAATTGACATAATCTAAAGACAGGAAACTGAATGGGCAATGAATAGGTTGTAAAATATATATATACTCCCTCCCCCCCCCCCCCCCTCCCTCCTCCCCTCAGCGATAACTTGCATTTATTTTGTTTGTTTGTTTGTTTGTTTTAGTTTTGTCTTTTTCTGAGCTTCCGCTCCTTTCCGCCTCCAAAGCTGACTTCTTCCCAGAACTTATTCTAGCTTGGGACACCTGGTAGAAATAAAAATAAAACACTCAGTCCTCCGCAGCCCTCTGTCCGAATGTTGCTACTGTTGCTGTTGTTGTTGTCGTACTTTCTTATTTGACGGGGGTAGGGGGGCAGGGCGGGGGGGGGGTTGATATTGTGGTTTGTGGCATTACATACAGTATTGTCAAAAGAGTGGAGCGAATGTTCTTTACCTCTTAATAGACATAATATCACACGATATTTGTACTCGTCTCATTCCCCCGACCGCGCGAAAGATTAAAAACCTTGGAAAGTCAGAATTTTGGGGAAACGAAAACGTTGGATAATAAATCTCTTATTAGACATTTTAGTGTGTGGTATTGCTGTAAACTTTTACTCATCGTTTGTATTTTGACTCGCCCTTCGGGCTCGCCAAAATACTGCATGCTGCGTAAAAATATACAGCGATACTACACACTAAAATGTCTAATAAGATATGTTTATTACTTCATTATTTGGAGGAACACTTGACCACTTGTAACGTTAAAGAGAAAAGTCTATTTTTACCTGCTAGGTCCAAAAAAGGATTTTTTTGTTCTTCACTCTGAAAAAAAAAAATCCTCTCGAAATTATAAAAATGCAATTGAAGACCGCACCGTACATGGTTAAATATTAAATAAACCAAACCTTAATTCCATACATATCTACGTCGGCCTTAACAACACAATGTATCGAGAACCTTTTCCTTTTTTGTCTGCTAAAGTAGCAAACCGGCAAAACGCAAACGCGTCTCGCAATACTATGATTGAAAGCCATAAAAATTAGTCGGACGGCGTCACCAGTGGAAAATCCACCGGTGACGCCACATTTCAGAATTGGCGCGCTGCAGGTGAGACAAGTCGCTTGTTCCGCGTCCCGCCGCCATTTTGTTTTTCAAGTCCGCGCGCTTCTTCTGTATCCGTATCCAGCGGTCTCTTGTACATCAATGAGCGACTTGGAGCAGGTCTATGTCTCGCGCAGCGTTCACGAAGTGTTTTGTTGTGTTTAGTCAGCCATGCACGAGCAAATGTTAAACTGTTATATAAGCCTTTTACTTAGCTTATTTACTTTTTTGCCATTTTTAACCGAAGAAGGCCGAAGGTGTCGGTGAAAAGTCTTTTTTACAAATTTTATTGTGAACCTTGCTTTTACGTTTCATTGTTATCTCAACTCCTGACTGCAATTTTCTGACAAAAATAAAGTTCAGAAAATAGAAAGAAAAAGAGCGATTTGCACGATACGTTTAGTTTTTATATTTTGGGAAATATTTCAATTTTCATAATGAGACAATTGAATCCTTCAAACCTGTTCGGAGCACACCTCGATCAAAATTCCAACTAACCAAAACTCCTTTATGACCATTTTCACACGAACAACGTTTTTGGGCAAGTTTTTGTATGCCAAACATATTACGCGAGACTTGCTAGGGAGAAAGTTGAAAACTGAAAGCTACCGCTATTAAGTAGCCGTCAACAAACACAGCAAAGTAGAGTTATTTTCTTTTGTTTGGCTCTAAAAGGCTTACCAAAAGCCAAACTTTGGCTTGACTACTACATTTGGATGTATTGATCGGAGTTTTTCTCTTTGTTATTTATGATGGTTTTTTCAATTAATTGTTTCAATTGCACATAATTGCTTTATAGAAAGCATAAATAGCGCCTCGCCTTCGAAAAGTTGAATTGAATTTTAGAGGCGTAGACCGTATGACAGGACAGGCGAGAATGCAGGTGGCTTGTGACCTGCATCTATGAGCTAAACGTACGATGGCGTGGACTAATTCCAGTCAATCTATATCTTGACTGACTGACCGGTCTTTACCAGGATAAATAAAGTTATTATTATTATTATTATTATTATTATTATTATTATTATTATTATTATTATTATTATTATTGAAATTTTTACTGACATTATTTCATGGGAAGAGCTTAAGGACAAGCAAACTTTTGTATCTATATATTTTTAACCACATACACCTAAGATTCAAGTTTGTATGAAAAGTGCTCAATAAAGTTTTGATTATTAAAAAAATTATTATTATTATTATTATTATTATTATTATTATTATTATTATTATTATTATTATTATTATTATTATTATCATTCTTATTAAATATACCTGTATTAGAGATCTTGGGATGACAAATAGTGAACATAGCACTTCCCTTCTCCCCTGGCCGTCCTGCTTTTTCAAGAACTCCACTTGCAGATTACTTAAGTCCCGAACACTAACACGCCAACTTCTATCAAATGACCTATCTCCAAGAAATCTTTTGCGAAGAAATAAATAAAAAAAAATCCTGTTACCAAAGAGCTTGTGAATAACTCCCACAAATGCATGTCCACTTATAATTATCTTCACTGGGTGGTGATATCCCCTTAATGGTGTCCTTTTAGATAAGCTTGAGCTATCTAGTACATCTCAAAGAACAACAATTACTTGTCAGAAAGACATTTTTCTGTCGGTGAAACAAGCATACTATTAATCGTAAGTCAAACCAATAACATTCCGTTCATTGGTCGGACATTTTCCCAATGATGGGCCAAAAACTACATTCCTTTGCGAGCATTGACACTTAAATATCAGCTGCAACAAGTAAATTGTGTGCATCCCACAAGTAAAAATCTCAGTGGTACATGTTGAGCGCCCGAAAGGCTTACTTACGGACGGGCGGGCAGATACTGTTGAACGTGATGACTAAACAAAAATTGACATGATAAAATCAGGATAGTAACCTACACTTACATCAAGTAGAGGTCTTCTGTTCCTCCTTGCTGCGATAAAACTGCGCCTGAAAGGGACACAAATGCCTGATCTCCTGCACAAAGCGATTTCAGTGACGTTCCCTCTCCTTGAAAATTCACATTATATGTTGAGGATATATGGCTATTCACTTCATATTTCAAGTGGATTGGGAAGCAGCTCAGACTCAGCAGATAGTTAGTCGGTCTCTCATCACTACCAATATAATATAAGTAAGCTAAAAATCCTGGTCGTTGCTCCATGACTCTGTTGTATAGATCAGAAGCAAGTTTCCTTAGACCAACAAAGGGCTGCTTCAACCTCCAGATCCAAATTCTGAGAAGAAATGGGAAATAATTGTGTACATTATTGAATACCGTCCAGCACCAATAAGCGAAACGTAACATTCAAGCCTTTAAAGTGCATATGAAGTAAAAAATAATTACTGCTTATTTTTAAGGTTTTTCGAAATAAAGACAAATGGCGTTTTCCTTTTTGAAATATCTTCTTTCGTTATGGAGATATTTAGGTTTTTGTAATATGCAAATGAGGAAAGCGATGACGTCATTAATCGTTCCAGAAAAGGATAAATCACTGAATCAAGCATATCTCTTGTAGTATTAAAGCGATGTTCTTCAAACTTGGCACCATCAATGTTCATCAAAAGGGGGGTGGGGGGTTGGGTGGGTGAAGGGGTGAGAATAAAATCATTTGTTTGTTTTTCCAACAATTGCAATTTCTGGGAGAGTTGTAGTTCTGCCCACCGACTGGTACAAAACACTTACCAAGCAAATCAGAGCGCGTTTTATTTAAGCAATAGACCACACTTTCTAGGGGAGAACACGAGAAAAGCTTGTAAATCACGAGCCGTCAGGCGAGTGGTTTGTAAGCTTTTCTCGTGTACTATCGAAAACGAATTTTAAAGGAATGGGAATCTTTTTATATTTCGTGATCAAGTGTCTTATTCTCAACATGTTCATCGAATGAAGCGGTAAACCAATCAGAGCGGCTGAAAGAATGAAACACAGGTTCAGCTCCACACCAAAATACACGAACCGACGGGACGAAAACGTTTAAAGTTGTAAAAGTCATAAGAAAGGAAAGGGAGAGGGCAAACGGTTAACAGAAGAAAATGTATTCGACGATTTAAAGTTAATTTTACGAGGAAATCTAGCAAACTGTGGCCGGAGTCATTCATCGCGAAAGCAAAGGACTGCGCGGAAAGTTTGCAAGTTAAAAACTTCAGACTGTTGAAATAATTTAGAATAAAGGTTAGTTCCAGAAACTCTGCTACGGAAATTTTATTTTGAATTTATTTATTCCGTAAATTTTCGTTTTCCCGAATGACAGACTTTACACAAAGCACTGAAGGCGCATAAAGCTAGAATTAATTCAAACGCGTACAAGTACACAGGGAGAGTTTTTGCCACCAAAAGTAAGCAAGCAAGTAAGCTTTCATCACGACCAATTTTAGGTAGTTTTTTCTTTCAAATAAGGTTTCCAGGGTTTAATAATACACATGCAAAAATTTCAGTATGCTCATTGGCTGAGGGCACGTCAATTAATCCCAAACAGTGCAGAAAGTTGATTGACAGGAAAGTCGCGAAAGCGCGCCAAACAAAATGGCAGCCGCTGTCGGAGGGTTTGGAGAGAACAAAAACATCAATATTAATGCAAAGTTAAACCGATTTAATGAAAATTGTCAGTGTATAAACCAATGTACTAACAACTGGATGTTTGTGCAGCACAAAAGAGGCTCTACGAAACTACTGAAGGCTACCAATCGAGGATTTTCGTTCGCGACAGCTCGTAAAGAAGGAAGATTACAAGCCTGAATTGAAGTCGTACATTTCAGCTCATACCCATGTTACTGAATGAGGATAAAAGCACCTGATAATGCATGACAGAGAGCTTTAAAATTCCGTAGCAGTATCTGGATTTACAAAGCCTGGCAACTTCGTAATGTTTTAACAACGATTCGGAAAGGTAATGATAATGCATGACAGAGAGCTTTAAAATTCCATAGCAGTATCTGGATTTACAAAGCCTAGCAACTTCGTAATGTTTTAACAACGATTCGGAAAGGTAAGCGACCGAACACGTTTGTCATCCACTTGCAGACACATGATTTTTCTCGTACAATTTGGCATAAATCAGCACTTGTAAATTTTTCAAAGACTACAAATTGCACTCGTGCTGATTTATCCCAAATTGCACGAGAAAAATCATGTGATTACCTATACAAATGTTGAATGAAAACTGAGATATCCATGTCATTAAATATTATTCTCAAACTCATTAATTATTCATGAGCTGATGACCCAATCAGCTCGCATCAATTGGGTCAGGTGCATGTATGTTGATACCCAATGAACATACCGATCAAGACACGGTAGATTAGTTCAAAAACTGATCAAGACACTGATCAAGAAACTTGAATTTTAATCAGTCTTCCCTGACTTTTAATTAATGAATATTTATTAGTCCGTAGTAACCTTGAAAAACAACTCATGAAATCGGAAATAATGCTAACAACAGATAGCGTAGGATACTAAATACTATTTTATAAATTGTTTTTGGTGGATACCACTCTTCGTTCCTTTTGCTCTACTTCAATGACAAATTTGCTTTGCCAACAATTCAGAGTCGAACGCGTCGAAACCCAAGCAAATTGTAATCTCTAAACGAGCCTTCTGAAAGAATGGACATTTTTCTCCACCCGAGTTCCTCGCCATTGTTTAAAAACGTTAACACGTATTTGTTTTTATACCTTGTTGACGGGGAATACTGCTTTCTTGACTTAATTCTCTTCCTCGTAAATCATTTCGGCTCCTAAACCACGTGCTCCTTCCTTGCTCATGGCCGGGACGCTAATGAATCATGCATGCAATCGCGTTCTTACAGAAAAGGGCACAAATTTGACACTGCATAATTTCTTATTGTTTCACTTGACAAAACATGTCACTGCATAATTTCCTATTGTTTCATTTGAGAAGCCAGCTCAAAAACTCGTGCTTCGTTTTTCATCAGGGGTTCCAAACACCTCGAAACAATAAAAGCACTCCGCCTTCACCGTCGTACTTTCATTTGTTTCTCGGTGTTTGGAACCCCTGATGAAAAACTTGCACTCGTTTTTGATCTATTACTTCCAGATCGGTGAAAGCGTAACTGTTTTTTGCTGAGTTGTGCACGTGGACATGAAAGTAAAAAACAATACACGTGAATAATGAGGACACTCACTTGTAAACACAAAATCTGCGAGAGAAAAGTAGTGCATTGGAGCCCCGATTTTATTGTCTTAAATGTTTTCAATGACCTTGAAACTTGCAGGCCATATAAACTGATGACAAACCTCGAGATTGACAAGTTTTTAAAAAAATTCATCGAGTGGTTTCCAAATAATTATCACATTTGTAGGTGTAGACCAAATTATTTACAAAAGTGGCAACAAGAGCACCTGAATGCACGCTCATCAAATCCGTTTTTTTCGCAATCGGTCGTGGCGATCCCCATAATTTTGTATACACAATTTTAAATGGCATCAAACTACTATGAGATGAAACTGCATCCCAAAGCGTGAGGGTTTCTTCAGATATTACCCTATTATCTCAATAGTCTGTTTTATGCTGTATTTATGACCCTCGAAACTTCATCCCCAAAAATTTCGATAACGCTCTCACAGAATTTGTTCAAACTTTGCCAACATTGAGGCAGGTATAGGAGGTACATGCTCCCTTGAGCGATTTCCGAAAAAATCTCCTGGTGCCGAGCAATACGAACGAAATTGATAAACGTGATGACGTCATTACGTTGCTATGACAACTCCGATGTCAAAATAACACTGGTCATAACAAATTTTCATCTTTACCTAATTCAGCTGTGATGATCGTTTTTCGATGGCATTGTTAATGACAGTCTGGTTAGTTCTCAAACTTGAGCGGTGTTGCCCCTAAAAAACCCAGTCGAGCCACCTTAAGTGAAAGGAATACATCTAATTAAAAGATAAGTGTCCTGCATGCAGACCCTCAAGAAGGTACATGTGTAAAGGTTTTACCGTTAGTTCTACTAACAGTCTGTTTATATTATTTTCTCACAGTATTAGTAATCTGTGTAATTGATGCTGCTCAGTTTATGTGTATTCTGTCAGTGTTGAGAGTATTTTTCCCTGCAAAGTTTCCCTGCTAGCCAAAAAACAAAAATTCCAGGCAGATTCTGGCCCATTTTTGTCACATTGAACGACATTGTCACATTGAGCTACACCATGCCTAAGCTGTTGGGCCGATACAATCAAAAACCTTGCGCAATTAGCCTCCGCTCCCCCTTTTCAAAAAATTATGCAGTATCTCATGACAAAGGACTTTCATCACGGGTACATGCGCATGTTCCAAAATCAAGCCTCGAATTTTCAAGTTCGTCGTTTGTACACTTGTAAACCGTCTTAAGCTTTGTCAGTTTTAACTTGCTTTCTTCGTTTGTGGTTTTGTATTACTTTTTTGGTGTTCTAACTCAGCAACTTATTACCTTAACTCTGTAATATTTCGTGACATAGCTTCCTCAAGAAAATGAGCACGTACAAAAAGCGAAGATTGTCAAACAATTTATGTTTCTGGCAATCTAGCAATGGGTTGCAATTGTTGTCTGTGTTAGCCGATTGACATTTTGAAACAACATTGACTTTGATTTCTTTGGAAATTTTAAATAAATTTAAGAGTATATCACCGTCGTCATCATCATCATCACCATCATCATCATTATTATTATAACACTAGCTACTGGGAAAAGATACAGTGCTTAATTTACCGAGAGAAGTGCCTGACTTGGAATGTCACTATTCCGTCTGTAAGAATTGGCGGCATCTCCAACTGATCTGTATTTTCAGTCCACTCTTGTGATTTTTCCTTTGAACAATGCAATATCCTCCACTGACCAGAAGCCAGGTCTGTCAATTCTCTCTTACCTTCAAAGAGAGTAAGAGGAATCCTAATTTTTGCAGGCTCCGAAAGCTCGACATTGTGAGAACATGAAATGTGAAGGATCGGACCAGCTAACATCCTCTCGTTGTTACCGCCAAGACTTGGAGGTTCTTGGACCTTGAGTCAAGAGTCAAAACGAAATCGTTATACATTCGTGTTAATAGCTTGCTCTCACTGCCCTCGGTATTGTAACAATTGTACCTCTGACTATCATAATGAAGCGATTTTATTCCTTGTTCCACTAGTTAACTGTAATTCAGTAAATTTTGTACATGCATACACCTTTATTCTACGGTTAGCTACCTGGTATTGAAAACATGCACTACCAATTGACAAAGTTAGCTGAAGTTATCACAAGATATTTTGTGGAATATAGGGAATTATAACCCACCGATTAATTTCCGCGCGCGCTCATTGGACAAAACACATCACGCGGTACAAAATCGAACGACGGGTATCAGCCAATATAGCCCGTCCGATTTGATATCCGTCGTCCGATTTTTTATAGCAGTACAAAACAAACGTAAAAGTGACCTTTTCAGGTCTAACGTTTTAATAAAATCACAGCGTTAAAAAAGAAATTCGAAACCTATCGACTTGCATTTATTTTAACTAAATTATGCCGTGATTATCGTGCGCTGTAGGTTTTTCTTTTTTCCCGCGATGAAGCGCGTTGAAGAAATTAATCGGAAGGTTATAAAATAAATTAACCCCTTCCTGGCTTGCTGGTATATTGGAGGATAATGCCCTTGGCTGAACGATTGTCCTCATAATTTCACAGTTACCCTCGAAGCTTCCCTTCTCGGCCAACTGTTCATTTTTCGGACAATCTTTCAGCCTCGGGCATTATCCTCCAATATACCAGTCACCTGAAGTGGTTTATTTACTAATTATTGCACGTCTAAAACAGCAAAAACCAAATCAACCAATGAGAATGCTTTACTAATTAAATCAAAAGATCATGTAATAAATCAGTCCTTTTTTAACCAACCTTGCTCGGGATCGTACTGGGAAAAAATCGGCCCTGTGTCTCGCTCCTTTTCAACCGTAGATGTACTTTTAAGACAAGGGCCAATATACTACCATTATGGCGCTCGTGCTAGATTCGTTAATAAGATACACACTTTATGGGCGTCGTTGCAAACTGCTGCAAAAACATGTAAAATGCCTTCGCAGCTTGAAAGCTTTCTCTCTTTTGCAACCGTTATTTAGGTCAATGCAATTGCTGTTTAGATAACCTTGAAAGTAATTGCCAACGCTTTTCCCCACTTTGCGTGACGACCCGTGGCTGGGAAGGAAATTTGCAAAACAATCATACTGCTAAATGTTCGCATACACGTTTAGTTGGTTCATGCCATGGAAGCTGCCAGCATGTAATGATTAGCCACGACATTCCTCTGAATCTTTGGAATAAGGATCACTTATAAGAAAGTAAAGAAACGCTAAGTCAGTTGCCATACTTACTACATTGTAATACACGGTCATACACGGATTTCTTGTAGAATGCAGTTTCACAAAGAGGCTAAAGTTACCTTTAGTGTCACATAGAAGTCTTCTACGGTAGGCAAAGAATTCCAAGGGACTGCAACACTGACATCTGGAAAGTCTGGCACCACACAGGTAAATTCAGGAGTCACAGACTTGGGCTTTGGGAAAATGAAGGATTTGAGGCGCCAGATTGCCGCCAAGGACGAATAACGTGTTATTGTGCATGCAGCTTCAGCAAAAGGGAAAAGCCAGTTAGGAGCAGCTGGCTTTGCTGCAACATAATGACATTAATAGTGCTAAGTAGACGTACACTGTCCCGGCATTACCGTGGTGTTTTAGAGGGAACATTATTCAAGAGCATGAATGAAAAATCGATTTTCCCCATTTTTGTTACAATGGCCGTGTAAACATGTACATATATGAGGAAAATATAAGATCGAGTCTGTTTGAAACCCTTGGGTGTGACCATAGTTATTGGACCTCAGTACTTGTAAGTGGGCAGTCACACGTTTTATCAGGTTGAACAAGGTGTTTCTAACTAACAAGCTTGCTGATGAAAACCTGGTGTACAATCATTCAAATGAAAGTTACTGAGCCTGTACGTTTTCATGTGGTACTACTGCTTATAATGTACGTGGTGGTTCTGACTTTTAATTCCGTGAATCATAGTTAGTAGAGGAGACTAACTATGCGTGAATGAAACACTTGTATTTGGTCATTCAATTAAATATTGCGGAGCTGTTTGTTTCAAGTCGTACTGTTTATTACAATGTACATGGTGGTTCTGGGAGGCGCGGTAGCCTAATGGTTAGTGCGCTGGACTCTGGATCGGGCGGTCCGGGTTCGAGCCCTGGCCAGGGCACTGCGTTGTGTTCTTGGGCAAGATACTTTACTCTCATAGTGCCTCTCTCCACCCAGGTGTATAAATGGGTACCGGCGAATTTACTGCTGGGGGTAACCCTGCGATGGACTAGCGTCCCATCCATGGGGGAGTAGCAATATTCCTAGTCGCTTCACGCTACGGAAACCGGGATAAGCTCCGGCCTGATGGGCCACTAGGCTCGTATACAGACTTTACCTACCTACCTACATGGTGGTTCTAACTTTTAAGTCTGCGGGATGACACCCTAATATGTATGCTGTGTATCTCATGGAGTAGTATAGTCGGTATTAATCAAATACCACTTTGGGTGCACCTAAATTTTTCACCTCTTCAGGAGACTAGTAGTCAGGGGAACCAAAACCAAACCACGCTTACTCAGCTCGCGTGGCCCGGTTTTGGCCCCTGACTATAGTCTCCTGAAGAGGCAAAAAATTTAGGCTTACCAAAGATAGTATTTGATTAATACCGACTATACTACTTAGGAAAAAGGACGCAGGAAACATAAACAGAGGGCGGCGGGGACAAGCAATTAGAGAATTGACACCGTGCAGTATAAAAGTTTTTTCAATTAGAGAAACACAACATTAAGTTAACAACAATTAATTATTAAAAAATATTTTTTCTACATAATATACAATGGACAAAATAGACCTCGAATCTTTGGAACAAGAACTTGCAAAAATAGACCCCGCAGAACTGCGGTATTTATCACAACTTCTTTCAGAAAACGTACCCGCAGTGAAAAAGATAATAAGGAATGCGCTAGAAGAACCAATTCCAGAAACCACAAAGAAGCGTTTACGACCACCTTTACAACCAAAACCTTACCAACCAATAGCACCGCCTAGAAAAAGGAACAGAAGACAACAACTTCTGAGACAATTCGATCCCATTCAACCGAATAACATAAGAAATGTGACAGACTACCAGAATGAGATTCTGAATCTGTACGAAGCCACAAAATTCGAGGGTGAAGAGAGCAGCGGGAGGCGGTTTAAGAGATGGCGCATCATAAAAGATCTGAATAAAGACCTCACACCAAAATTTATGGAAAAAATAAGAGAGAACGTACGGACATCATTTTACATGAGGCATACTTATTCATATATGTTACGTAACATTGAAGACGGCGCCATAATTTTCTACTACCAAAATAAAGGCTCTCCTTGGATGAATACATATGGAGAAGCGGAGAATTGGTTAAGAAATAGGGAGGCTGTACGTCTGGATGCGGACAGTATCGAAAGACCAAACACAAAGTGGATTTTCGAGGATCATTTTAATGCTGATGTAAAGGTTGTGCTTGACCGTCAACCGCTGATGGGAACAGGACCCTTACCAGACTGGCTGCGCAACCGTGCACACGCAGCGAGAGGGCAAGCAATGGTGGCACTGGATACCTATAGAGATAACATGTGTCTATGGCGTTGTATTGCTGTACACAAAGGAGCTAGACCAGATCGAAGCACAAAAACGGCGCAAGGTCTAGCTAAGAGTTTTTTCAAGCTCAGGGATACGCCGACCAATTGTGTAAAAACCTCACTTGATGAATTGGAAAAGGTAGAAATGCACCTGAACAAGGGCACTGCTTTCTCAGGTTGGCTGGGAATAAGGGTATATGTACCAGAGCGTATAGATGAAAAAGAAGTTGTATGGCATCTAGCAAGAAATCCGACGTCGAAGTTAAAAAACATAATGACAATAGGAATTTATGAAGAGCACGCGTCCTTAATAAAAGATATGGCAAAGTTAGCGAAAACTTATGCATGCATCCACTGCAAAGCAAGATTCACCCAATCCGTCAGTCTTCAACGTCATGCAGAAAGATGCGCCTAAGGGAAAACCGTAATAGATTGCCCAGGTGAAAAGGTCGAAGCACCCCAGTCAGCTTATGAGAAAGCGTTTTATCCAAAAAATCAAGCCTCAAAAGAATCAATTCAGTGGCTTGAGTACGTAGCAAAGCGTTGGAAAATCCCCATTCACCACGCAATGTCAGGACACGGAGGAGAGCGTTGGATAGGGAAAAGACCAGTTGATGGCTACGTCCATAAGGAAAAGCTTGTGTTGCAGTATCACGGGTGCTACTGGCACGGATGTCCAAAATGTTACCACGATCGCGACAAAATAATTGAACGTGGTGACAGAACAAGAGAAGATCTCTTCCAAGCAACAAAGAGAAGAACAGCTTATCTCCGAAAGGAAGGCTACAGAGTGATTGAGTGTTGGGCCGGCGAAGGCGGAGACAAATATATTGAACAACTACCGGAAGCAAAAACAAAAAGTTACCCACACGCTATTTTGTATGATTTTGAGGCATACGGAGACAACAATCAGCGGAAGGAGCCGACAGACTCACTCACAATCGAGAACGTACACGTTCCAATTTCAGTAAGCATCGGTGACACTCTTGAAAGAGAGCCAACCCATATCTGTGAAAAAGATCCAACAGAGCTGGTCCGCAAGTTCGCGGAAGAGTTGGAAAGACGCGGAAAAAACATAAGAACAAAAGTAAGAGATGAATTTATACCAGCAGATGTAAACCTGCTACCAAAAGATCAGAGGAAAAAAATAGAAGAATGGTGCGACCAGGTCCCAGTACTGGGTTTCAACTCCGGGCAATACGATCTTAATCTAATAAAGAAACACTTCGCAGAAAAACTTGCGGACACAACCAACAAAGTCAGAGTAGCAAAGCACGGAAACAAAATCATGTTCTTACTCACTTCTGGCTTCCGTTTCCTTGACATAATCAACTACTTGGGTCCAGGAACCAGCTACGAGAAATGGGTAAAGGCATACGACTGCAAGACAACGAAATCATGGTTTCCATACGAGTGGTTTGACAGACCTGAAAAGCTGGATTACCAAGGATTGCCGGATTACCCGCATTGGTACTCAAAGTTGAAAAATGAATTCACACTAAAACTGTCAGAATGGAAAGCCTGTAAACAAACGTTCCGAGAAAAGGGAATGAAAACCTTCAAAGACTGGGTGCGTTACTACAATAATCTCGATGTCGCCCCCGGACTTGAGGCTCTGGAAAAGATGAGAAACTTCTACACAGAGAAGGGAATCGATATAATGAAAGACGCAGTCAGCATCCCAGGTGTGAGCTTACACTACCTTCTAAGAGGAGCTATTGAACGCAACGCGGAGCTTTACAGCCCAAGCAAAGAAGCATACGATATGCTAAAAGAAGCTGTTGTCGGAGGCCCAAGCCTCGTTTTCACAAGATACCATGAAGTTGGAAAAACAAGAATAAGATCACATCAAATAGCAGAACCAAAACTTTGCCAAAACATCCTCGGATATGATGCCAACGCCTTGTATCTCTCAACCATGCTAAGAGAAATGCCTTGTGGAAAGGAAAGGGTTGTACACTATACAGGTGAGTACCAAATAGACGGCGCACAAGTACTAACGCACAGACTCAAAGAAAGAAGCTGGTTTGGATATGCTGAAATAGATATTGAGATTCCAAATCACTTACACCAAAAGTTCGAGGAAATGTGCCCGTTCTTTCACAACAAAACGGTGCCAGTCAAAGCTGTCCCAGAGCATATGCTCAAATACTTGCGTGATACAAAAAGAAAACGAGGAGAAGATAAGAAACTCATGGGAACGTTGTCAGCACAGAAGATACTTGTGTACGTGCCTCTACTGCTCTGGTATGTGAATCACGGTGCAGTTATCAAAAGGGTTTATCGGACAATTGACTACACACCAGCCAAAATCTTTCCCTGGTTTGTGGAACAAGTTACGGAGGCTCGCCGGACAGGAGACGTGGAAAATAGCAAAGCACTGCTGGCTGAGGTGTTCAAACTGTTGGGAAACAGTGGGTACGGAAAGCTAATCGAAGCCTTGGAACGGCAAACAAACGTAATCTACACCAAAGATGAGAAGGTAGTCGACAGAGCCTTGCGAAGCGCGTATTTCTCAGATCTTGACGAGATTGGGGAGGCTTATGAGTTAGAAAGTCGGAAGCCACGGATCACAATCAGAAGACCGTTTCAGATTGGAATAGCTGTATATCAGCTGGCAAAGCTGCGTATGTTGGAATTCTATTACGACTTCCTTGACAGGTATTTTGACAGAAAAGATTTCGAGCTGATACAGATGGACACTGACAGTAACTACTTGGCAATCTCTGGTAAGAAACTCGAGGACATTGTGCGACCAGAGATGAAAGCAGAATTTGAGGCGCAAAAAAAGAATTGGTTGGCTTGGGACAAGTGGAGCGGGCGAACACCTGGTCTGTTTAAGATGGAGTGTGAGGGGGACCGGATGATTGCGCTCTGCTCAAAATGTTATTTTATTGACGACCGGGGT
Source organism: Meandrina meandrites (assembly GCA_963693305.1). Classification (NCBI taxonomy): domain Eukaryota; kingdom Metazoa; phylum Cnidaria; class Anthozoa; order Scleractinia; family Meandrinidae; genus Meandrina; species Meandrina meandrites. Next base: position 25,614,140 of record OY855907.1, on the reverse strand, counting down.
GAAAAAAAGAAGTTCAGCACAAAGGGAATGTCGAAGAAGCAAAACAATATAAACTGGCAGCGTTTCAAGACAGCGCTGGAAGGAAGCAAGGATATGGCAACAAACAGAGGTTTTCGAATGCGGGATGGAAAAATAGTAACTTACGAGCAGGAGAAGCTGGGGTTGAGTGCATACTATGACAAACGATGGGTACTATCCGACGGGATACACACCGAACCAATCGAATATCACATTTAGTTCAAGTTAGCTGGTGGAAGAGTGGTATCTGGAGGTACAACAAGTAGTTCTTCACGTACAAAACCACGTTTGGGTCCATCGCGTAAATAGTAGAGAACGGGCTGATTCGCTTTGGTAAAAGAACGTTCAAGGTTGTAAACTTTCAAAGACCAGATTGGATCAGTGGCTCTTTTCGTCCCACCTTCAAGCTCGCCAGGTTGGTACAAATATCGAACCAAAACTATGGAGGGGAGCTTTTTTTCGTTTTTTCCAACAGGTCGCAAATATTTGGTTGCTGGTTGGGATACCACAGCCTTTTCTTTGATAGCAGCAACAGGTTTCATACCAATCAATCGAGTGACTTGGTTGTTCAGAGCAGAAACAACTTTGGGGAGCCTTTTTACCCACTCTGTGGACCGCAGACCCTCAGGCGAACGCATTTCAACTGCGTACTGGTGGCCAAACAAACGCTCAGCCAAGGTACGATTGAAACGTTCAACAATAGCTTGGTCTCTATGTATTTCAGGGTGGCCGCGTCTGATGGAAGTTTTGTGATTTTCCTTTTCTTTTGTAACAGCACCCATAAATTCGCGGCCAGGATCAACCTGCAACAGTTCAGGCCATTTCAAAGGTCCCCGTGTATAAATTATCTTAAAAGCTTTGGCAACCTCATCAGAGTTTTTAGAAGTTAAAGGCTGAGCTTCTTTGAATCTGCTGGCAATATCAACAACAGTAAGCGCGTATTTGTAAGTGCTACGGCCCACTTTGTCGTGCGGCAGAAAAAGAAGATCTGCCTGATGCACTTTGTTGGGTGTAGGGACATCGAATTTTAGGCGAGGAATGTAGCGCGGCGCGGGGAGGTAGATCTGCCAGAGCGCTTGCCTGAACAACCATTCTTTAGCAACAACTTCAGGAACCTTAGCAGCAGCCGCTAATTTTTTAATGGCGGAGATACCTTTCCAGTAACCTTGTGGACTGTAGTAACGCCGCTCTAATTTTCTGTCCATTTAAATAATTATGCACGGACATATATACATGGCGGGAAAAATGAGTTTGGGTGACCCTTACGGTGGGGTATTTGCAACTGAGTTTCTCTCCACGCTTAACGAAATGTTGCTGGAAGAGGAGGAAGAGTTAATAAAAAAAATAAAAGAAATCAAGCCGGAAAAAGATCTTGACGACCGTTACGACCTCGAAGGGGTGTGGGTTTTACCCCACGAAGAGATGAGCCACCCTCCCAAACCAAAATTATGGTATTTAATTTCAGTACTAAAAAAAGTCGGCATTTCTTTAGAACAGGTCGGTGACGAAATAGGGGTGACCTTTTTGGGTAATGTCATTTGCCAGTTCAAGCAGTTTAATCTCAGGTCGTGTAACTACGTTTGTTTTTTATACAACTATTTTCAAAAGGTCTCACCTATCGATTGGCCGGCGAAAAGTGCAATACTGGAAAAGCTCACGAAAAGTTTGCCGACGATGCAACAAACCAGAAATAAAGCAGATAAAAGTTTCAACGAATGGTGGCTGGTGGCAAACAGCGAGCTAAATCCTGGGGTGTGGGGTTTACCCCGCCTTTAAACAGCAGTTGTCTTAGATGTTTTGTTAACCTTTACCCCACTGTCAGTGTGGTTTGAAAAACGCAGTTTTGTCTTTGCAGTTGTAAAGGTGTTGTACTTTTTCACAATATCTTGATACTCCCCGTCAGAGATTACACCATCTTCAAGAGCGGTTGATATGAGAGAGTTGATCATGCTCAGCGTAGCTTCAGCCAGGGTCTGTATTTTTTCGTGTTTTTTCGCTTTACGCAGGAAGAATTTGACGGTAACGATGGAGGAGGTTGACACCAATGAAAACAAGGTCGCGGTTGCGATTAAAGGGGCACCAACAACAATGCCCACCGCAGAAAGAGAAGCGGCGAGCCCTGAGCCGGTAAGAATGGTAGCGACTCCGCCTGTTAACGCACATACCGTTTGGCAACGTGTGTGCCACCGTTTGAATTTGGCTGAGGTTTCGTAGTAGTGCACCAACTGTTTTTCAAGATTTTTCTTTATCAATTCTATTTCAGCCCGCCTGAATTTTGTTGCAGAATCCATTTCCTATATATGTGTGTTTAAAAAATGTGTAATCTAATCGCAATATTGGTTATGCCATTTTCCATTTTTATATACAACCCGATTACATGGCCCAGTTGTATTTTTAGGGTGTGTCCAAAACTTTTTGCTGAACAGACCGGTTTTCGTGTTAAAGGCACCTTTTGCGATGTCACCACTCCAATACTTTTTAAACAAATCCTTATCACCACCTGTGATAGCCATGATTGCAGCAGCCACATCTTGAGACTGTTGAAAGCCCGGAATCTTTTCGCCGATCTTTTTATTGATCGTTTCACCGACACCCAAACCTACTTTTTGCTTCGAGCTGATTGCGTTGCGCGCCGCGGCGTGACCCCATTGCCGTTGGTTTTTGGGAATAGCGTCAAGCGCCTTCACCATTTTTTTGCCTGCAGCGTGTTTGCAGCCTTTCTCATTTTTCTTGCCTGCACAGACGGCATAATCAACGTCATGCTGCATTGCAACTGCGTCCGTGGCGCCTGTGGGTTGCTGATAAATCTTCAAGATCTTTCCAGTTTGAGGGTCGTAAGAAAGCTGTTTTTCAAGAGGATTGTACGGCCCTGTATAGTTGTGGCCCGGAAGTGTCCACCCTTTCTTTGGTTTAGGCAGCTTGCCAATAGCTTTATGCAAATCAAAAGCCCCACCACGTTGGTAAAGAGGGTTTGTTGGGTCATCTACTCGATTACCCGCATAAATTCTCATATCATAATTACCACCATGTTGGGTACCCCCACTAATAAACCGTGTCTTGGTAATGCCACAACTTGCGCATTTTACTTTTAACATTCTTCTACCATTTTTTGTGGTAGTGTTTTTTTCACTTCCCGGTACGTTGGGTGTGAAACGCTTTTCCTTCACGCAGTATACCTCCATCTTATATAATTAAAGAAAATTCTCAGGCCGCTGTGTGACACCCGCCTTTCATCATATCTTTTGGTCTTAATCTGTTTGAGGCTTTAGTCAACAAATCCCCAGACAAAGCATCAATTGTGTAATTAACAGCTTTTCTCGCAATTGGTTTGGCTTTATTGGCTAACTTCTTCTGATACTCTGGTTGTCTTAAAAACTCGCTTGCAAAGTATCTTCCTTGTTTCACACCTTGCTTTGCTAAATAAGGAACTCCGTACTCAAAGAAAGCTTCAGCTGCTGTATTTCCAACTGTATCAAAAACTCCACCTCCAAACATTCTTTTTTCAGCGCGTGCAAGTTCTTCTCTCTTCTTTTTGGGTAAACCACTTCTGGTCCACTTAAATATTGGTTCCAAAATATTACCTCCTTCTTGAGCACTGACAAATCTTGTCTTGGTAATGCCGCAGCTAGCACATTTTACTTTAAGCAACCTTTTACCATTTCTTGCGGTTGCAAATGTTTCACTTCCCACCACATTAGGTGTGAAGCGCTTTTCTTTCACACAGTAAACATCCATCTTTATACATTATGTGTAAAATAATCCTTCACCACAGCCTCGTTGGCGCGTGTATTTTCAGAAAACATGCTCAAAATTTCTCGAAATGTCCGCCCTTTGTTACGTTCGTTCAGAAAAAGCAGACAGTAGTAGCCGCAGCGCACGCTGAATTCCCACTGAAGCTGGTTGTCATTTCGTAGAAAGGTTTTGCTACCCTCGAGAATCAACTCAATTTCCCATTCCGCAGGCGGAGGTAAACCGAAAGAGTCAAAGTATTCGCGCCCGCTCCAGCAGCAAACCCAATGGGTGCCTGGCCCTCCAAGATCATCCATGTTGATTATACAAGGGGAGTGGTTTTTCACGTGGATCTCGTCTCTCGCAAATATACCTTTGATGGGGATTTTTAAGTATTGGCACCATCGCTGCAAGTCATAATCAGTTAAGGGGACATCAACGAAGGCGGGCTTTTTTTTGGTCACCCCAAGAACCAATAAATGGTGGCGGGCGCATATATGGTGGAGGGTTGATGCGCATTCCCTTTCCTCCTGTTGGGGGTTTTACCCGCATGCCGGCCCCCTGCGCGGCTATTTTGCGCACATGTCTGATTTGTGTCTTGCTCATGTCTATGTCCACGCCCGTTTTGTTTTTGATAGCGCGCTCTATTTTTTTGATCTGTCTGGTGGTCAAGTGCAAAGTGTCGCTACCGCCGGTTATAGCCTCGTGTTTGAATCTGAGCGTAACTGCTTCTCCTGGCCCAAAGGCCCGCGTGAGGCTTACCTTCTGTCCGTCTGAAAGTGAAATCTTGTGCGGATAGTAAGTCGTCATCTCTTATATTTCATACAAAAATTATTTTAAACCATCACCAGCTCATTACCCACCTGCCTGAGAACAAGTTCGGACTCGTACAAAATTCCTGCATAAATGGTGTAGTCTTGCGCGTTGGCCGCCTCGTTGAGCTTGTAGTGAAAAACCATCTGTTTCGGGTCGTTGGTCTTGCTATCCTTGTTTTCGCGTAAGTCAAAATAGACTATTGGGTATAGCGTCCCGAAGTTGTTGGGCTGAAGCTGAACACCGGTGTTGTAGTCGTTTTTGCGGTACCGGTAGTTCTTTAAGTCATTAAGAATGCGCAGTTTGAAGTTTTCGTCGTAGTCCAGCTCCGGATAGTACTGTGAAGAGCCGTACTGTAGCCGGCAGGTCGCTAGCTGAATTGTCTCCGTCAATGTCAAAGGTGTCAAAGAAGTAGGGGTTTTGAGTCAAGGCGTCCTTCTTCCTTGACTGTTGTATGAAAATGAAAACATGTTTTGCGTCTTTTAGACCAGGATTTATCTGCCACGAACCGAAAGCGTCACGCCGGCTGCTGCTGGGCTGGATCATTTCATTTAGGTACGTCCATTTCTGAGGTTTCAAAAAGTTTTCGTTTGCGAGCTTCTGTCCTTCGCTGGTGAAACGCAGCATTGGAACCCACAGCTCGAAGTTTCTCACCACTACCCTACGATTGGTGCCATCGTTTTGCCAAATCAGCTCTGCATCCGATTGTAGCTCAATTTCGAACTCCATCTGCATGGGGGGAAGAAGCTTGTCACTCAGCTCTTCGAAGAATGAGTACCTGTTAAGCGGTATGAGGGTTTCAACCGTGAGGCCGGCGTGGGCAAGCAAGCCCCTTTCTCTGATTCCAAGGTTGGTGGCAGCGGCGGCTGTCACATTGCTATCCGTTGTATCCAAATACCAAAACTGATCTTTCGCTGCGCTCCTCGCAAAGTCATCAGAAAAATCCAACAAGTTCTTTATGAATATTAACTTGTGAATGTTGTCTACGTTGTAAATGTTTTTGCCCGATGATTTTACCACAAGTTTGTTTATCAGTGAAAATGAGCCGTTAATGGGCGCTGACCGGACGTCCCCTGCAACTGCCGCGCCATCCGCGGTTGCCTCGAAAGTGAAATCAGCCCGGAAGTAGGCGTTATACCAGTCAAACCAGTTGTCTCGGTCGGTGAGTGTGAATTTATAGTTTGTTTTTACCTGGTGCTGATTGTTACCCGGGATAGTGATCGGTTTGTCTAACCCGATACGAACATACTCTGTTTTTTCCAAATGCCTGTGGCTTCTGAACATCTTGCGTTCTATATATCTTTTAAAAAAATTATTTTAATTTTCCGCCAAATATTGATTTACTTTCAACTTTGCAGCCCGACCCGCGTTTAAAATCTGGTTTAACTTTTTCCGTGAATCCCCGCTTAGTTTAGTTTTAGGTACCCCACTTTGCATCTTCTTCAGTTTCTGCCGCGACTCGGTACTAAGTGTACTTCCCCGCTTACTCTGGGGTGTGGGTTGCAACTTAGTTGCTGATACCCCACTTCGCAAAACAGCTTGTATCTTTTCTGCCCCTTTTTCGGCGGCTTTTTCGGTGGCTTTTTTCAACATTTGCTTCGAGGCTTCATTTACAGCCTTCTTCAACGTCTGACGGGTGACCTTCTTTTTGAACTGCTTTCCTATATTCATCAGGGTGTCTCTAACAACCCCCGTACCTTTGTGTTTGTATCTATATGTTCCCTTTGGCGCGTCATAATATCTCGCCCACTCGCTCGGATGATTCATGATGATGCTTAAAGCCACGTCTTGGTCATTCAGATCTATAATGTTGTTGCGCCCGTCCGTGATTTTGATATTTATGCTATTGATTCTATTTTTGTTCACCGGGTGCCACAGGAGGCGGCGGGGCTCTTTTGAAAAGGGGTAGCTGACGGAGAGTTCAGCGGTTGAAAAAGAGAACATAACGTCACCCCCGATGTTGTCCACTGCCCTTGTAATGAGATCACAATGGACGTAGATCCAGTCGACGCCTCTTGTTATATTTGGCACGCGGTCGCTCCTATTGTTCGCTCCATCTATTGTTTTCTTGTCAAAACCCAGCAGCGCGGCGAATTCACCTTCGCTTAGATCAAGCTCGTAGCCGTCCTCCAACAAAATGACCGCCCGATACGTTGTGGTGTGAAAATACAGCTGGAAAATAAACTTGGATTTTTCATCCTTAGGATCCACTCTTCCGATTAGTGCCTGAATGGTGGTGTTGAGACCGTCGTAATCATACATTCCGTCCGGAATTGTCACGGTTTTCCAGTTCTCTGTTTTTTTCCGCCATTTGAACACGTTGTTGTTGTACCGTTTCGCGATGTTGTACCACGAATAAGACATGGATACCAGCTCATTTAACGCCGCCTTGTACTTTTTGAAGGGTTCTAAAGCGATTGGCGGGTCAAAGTTAATTGTAAAGTCATGTGACTTGCTGTTGGTGTTTTTTTGTTTGGCCAGCTGCGAGTCAAGCAACAGGTTGAAATGAAAATGGGTTGACATGTTGCTTATATAATATCACTCAAAATTTTGTGGGCTTCTTTTTGTGTTATTTCCTTTAGCCTTACCAGCAACCCTAACATCTGCTTGACCTGTTTTTTCAGCTTCAGTGAAGTGTTGCCCGCCTGTATAGACGCCAAGCTTATGTATAGCCTTTCAACCAAAGCGTTTGGATCAACACTTCCGCTTCCTTCCATTTCTCTTTCAGCATCCTCCACACCCTTGGGTAAAACCCCACTGGGCTGTTTATTCCCTTTTCTCCTGTCAAGAATTTCATCTCTTGCCCTTCTTATGTCTGCCAATGTGTAGCCGCGGAATTTTGATTTTGGGCTTTTTACAACATAGTCAGGATTGTCTTTATTTTTTGTTAACATGCTGCTCAGTGTCTGCAGGTCAACCGACTCTGATCCCTTGATACCCGGTTCTTGTGGTGGCCCCCATTTACTTGGTTTTTCCTCTGGGCTTGCTCCACTTTCTTCCAGTTCTTCCTCTTCAGCTAAAGGCGGCAACGGTGTTGATGTTGGTGATGGTGGTGGTGTTGATATAGGTGATGGTGTTGGTGATGGTGATGGTGTTGGTGATGGTGATGGTGGTGGATTTTCCGCATCCGGGTTAAAATCTCCGTCGAAGGGGTTGTTTAAATCAAAATCCTCCATACCATAGTCTGGGATCTGCTCCTCCTCTTCTTTCGTTGCCGTCCCTACTTGAATTGGAGTTTGTCAAGTCGTGATGTGATCGGTTTGAACAACTCCTCACCTGAAACCAGGCTAAACTCTTTATCTATTTTGTTATTTTTTATTGCTGTGAGGATTTTGTCGTTCTGCTGCTCAACTTCTGCTTTTTCGCTGACAAGTTTTTGCCACTTTTTCATTGACATATTTTTGCCGTATATATATCATGCAAAAAAATGAAAATTCCAAATTACGACCCCAGTTTGACTGCGAAAAGTAATTACAAGCGAGGCCACCCTTGTATGCCAGCAGATACCTTTCGGATGCTTATTTGCGGGCCAAGCAACTCTGGTAAGACAAATATTCTCATGCATATGCTTTACAGGCTGTTGGTCTACGACAAAATTTACCTTTGCACAAAGAACCTGCATCAAGACAAGTACCAATATATGATTGATGATTTCGATAAAAGAGTCAATCCTGCGGCTGGGTATAATGTTATTGAAGGCGCCAACGATGTTATTCCTCTTGAGATGCTGCCCACTGACAACCAAAAAATTGTAATCTTTGATGATATGGTTTGTGAAAAAAACCAAAACGACATTATCGATTATTTTATGAATGGGCGGCAGCGCAATTGCAGCGTCATTTATCTTTCTCAAAGCTACTTCAAGACCCCCAAAAACATCCGAGATAATTGCACCCACTTTTGCATTTTCAACTTTCTTCCCAGAGAAAATAACCGTATTGCTGATGAATTGGGAATTGACAGAGAACTGCTTGAAAGGGCTACCGATGCTAAATATTCTTTTTTATACTACGACAAACCAAAAAAAACCACACTTAAAAATTTTGATGAAAATATATAGAGATGGGGTATCTTAACGGTGCGACGGGTGCAACTCAAACACATGAAGAGTCTACTTCAATCCGAGGGGAAACCGGCCCTGCCGGCCCTGCTGGTCCAACTGGCGCAACTGGACCCGCGGGCCCTAAAGGTGAAAAAGGTGATAAGGGCAATACTGGCCCACAAGGTCCTAAAGGAGATAAAGGCAATGCTGGGGAAAAAGGATTAAAGGGTGAAACGGGCTCACAAGGGCCGACCGGACCTGCTGGTCCTGCGGGAGCGACGGGACCTACGGGACCAACCGGAGCTACAGGACCCGCGGGGCCTACTGGAGCAACTGGACCTGCGGGTTCGAAAGGAGCTATGGGGGATAAAGGTGAAAAAGGGGAAAAGGGTGATAGTGGGGATATGTCATCAGCTAGCGTTACTGGTGACATTGTCATGAACGACCATGCAATCAAACAGCTCGCAAATCCTGTCGGCGATCAAGATGCTGTCAATCTCACTTCAATGAAAAAATATGTGGGCTCCTCTGCAATTACAACTGGGCACGCCCATAAAAAGAATGACTTAGGTTTTTTAACCCAAAGGGTTGGTGTTTCAGCTGTAAACAATATTTCTTCTGTTACCGTTGAAGACTTTATATCCAACCTTCACAGTGTCAATAAAAAGGCTTACACTTTTAACATTATAAAAACAAGTAACAATTCTTTCAACTCGCGTTTGGCGTTGAATAAAACACCTCTAAAAGAAGGAGAGTACACTATATGTGTTGAGTTCTTTTACCCTAAAAACAAAAACGACCAAAACTGGTTTCTTAACCCTTTAAACAAGTTGGCCTCCAGTACTATTACCTACCACACCAAACGCTTTGCCACCCATAACCCTCCGTATATAAGAATCATTTTTAATACTTACAAATTAAAAGATAAGAATGACGACACTATCTATTTTGACATTTTAAATCCGGGTTATGATGGTTCAGCACCTAGTGAAAAGGCCGCTTTAATCATTTATGGTGTAAAGGGGTATCAATCAGATATAGACGGAATTATTTACGATGATGTTTTCTTTCTCGCTTCCGACGGTGATTTTACTCTACAAACAAATTTAGATATGAACTTTTTTCAAATAAAAAATTATGATCCAGGCTTCGCAACAGACAGCGATACAATCAAGTTAGAAAAAGATTTAGATCTTAACGGTTATTCGTTAAAGAATTTCCAACCTAGAATAGTAATAACTGGAGAATGGAAATCCGATGAAAATGTTACTGGTAATAGAACTTTTGTTAAATTCGGCAGTAACATTAGTGTGATTGCGCCATTTCCTTGTTTACTCGACGGTATCTCAGCTTTAATTATAGAACAAAAGGGTGCCTCTAGAACTTATGAAAGAATAGGTTTTAATTTTACTTTACCTGCCAGTTTTCGTGATGGCATCCCATTTACAAGCGTACGTAATGCTAGTGGTTTAAAATACCAATATGCAGAGCCCCGTTATGGTGGTGGTGAAAGAAATCAAATAGATCTGGGAAAATATTTTGGAGTTTATTTATCTCAACACGACCACCCAGATATAGCCCTATCTAATACAAAACGTGTATTAGTAAGTTTAATTTTAATAGACGATTTTTCTTTTAAGAAGTAAGTTTGCCGACCGCACGTGCGCTGTCAATCAATTCTCATTCTGCGGTTTTACCTCCCACGCAAATCTTTTGTTTTCACATTCCTTTGGTCTAAAATTCAGCGTAGACCAAAAAAATTTTTCAAAACAAAAGAAACCAATTAAGACCTGTCAGCTTAATATTTAGACGTTAGTAAGATTATGTAAATACGCAAAGTTCAAGAACTTTCTAAAATTTACATAATTACATATACACTTAAAGTCACGTTAAATGCTTGTCCTTTTCCATGCGATTTGCTTTATTTTATCCGAACTTTCTACTCCCGTTTGGCAGAATGAGGTTAGTCAGATTACTTATCAAGTCGTGCAAGCGATGGAAGAAGCAGAAAAAAATTAAACAGTCACGCTTGGTAAGTTAACTTCACTCGATATAGGAACTGTGTAATATAAATATTGGTTTCCTAACTTCACTCGATATAGGAACTGTGTAATGTAAATATTGGTTTCCGTTCTTCTTCTCAGAAATATCACGCAACTACTCCGCTCCAAACCGCAGTGAAAGATTTCTTGAAGCACTCATCGTAGTCAGCTTCATCATAAATTGGATAGCCGAGATAGTGTCTGAATCCATTTCTAATGCACAGATTACAGAGACCATTTCGCGAACATCTGCTTCTGCCACATTTATAACAGAACAAGACCCTTACAATTTGTTTATTGCGATCACAAAATGGAGCTTCATGGATTGCAGCATGAACTTCGTCCCAGCCTAGAGCTTTTCGCTGTCTGAGCTTCATTTTAATATAGCCTTTGCGGATTTCTTTTCGAACCTCGTCCCAGCCAAGCATTTTTCGCTGCCAGAGTCTTATTATAATATACTCTGTACTGATTTTTTCTCGAAGTTCTAGTGGAAGTGCTTTTATTAATTCCAATGTGTCTGCCATGTTTATACACTTGTTGGTGTGTTTCTCTAATTGCTTTGCAACCAAACGAAGGTATCGGTCGCTCAGTAAAATTTTTGAAAGATTTCTCGCATTGGGTCTAAACCCCTTAACTTACAAAGGATCCAAGCATGTTCAAGATCCTCTTCGCATATCTCAATACAGCGTCTGGGGCTGTTGTATTCGTCTATGTCTGGGAAAGCGTAATGATTGATGGAGTCTTTTCGTATACACGGAACACATATCCCATCAACGCCGCAATTTTCGTGCTCAAGACAAAACATAACTTTCACAGGCCTTTGCCGTCTTTGACAAAAAGGGGTTTTCTGCAAATCTTGGTGTACTTTGTCCCAGCCAAGATCTTTTCGCTGTCCAAGTCTATACCAGATTATCTGTTTTAACCTTGGTTTGGTTTTTAATCCCTCGTTTTGCTTCCTCTCAATACAATCGCAATAGAATTCCAAATTTTGTTCTTCCAAAGTCTGTCCAATGTTTTGCTCGACAGTTGCCATCGTATATTAGTAGAAAAAATATTTTTAATAATTAATTGAAAAACTTTTATACTGCACGGTGTCAATTCTCTAATTGCTTGTCCCCGCCGCCCTCTGTTTATGTTTCCTGCGTCCTTTTTCCTAAGTAGTATAGTCGGTATTAATCAAATACTATCTTTGGTAAGCCTAAATTTTTTGCCTCTTCAGGAGACTATAGTCAGGGGCCAAAACCGGGCCACGCGAGCTGAGTGAGCGTGGTTTGGTTTTGGTTCCCCTGACTACTAGTCTCCTGAAGAGGTGAAAAATTTAGGTGCACCCAAAGTGGTATTTGATTAATACCGACTATACTACTCATGGTACTGTACTGCGTATTTTCCTGTACAAGGTGGTTCTAAGGAACGTTTGAGTCTTTGGCTTAAACCTCATTGTGGCTCGACCATTCAAATAAAGACTATTGAACAGTACTTACATGTGGGCATTTCAACTGCTTACGCTGTTCGATGTGGTTTTAACTAACAAGTTTGGGACCATTCCAGAGAAAGTCATTAAGGATATTTAACAGTAAATGAACTGGACAAATAACTTTTCAATACCTGATGCATGCCAAATAGTGTTGGTCTCCAAATCTTTCCATTCGTTGTTTTCTCGGTCAACCAATTGCTTGATAACCACTTCATAGCCCTTCAAATTAGAGGCACTGTGCAACAAAGCCACTGTAATGTTTCCTTTGGCATTGTCACTGAACTCTAGATCAGGTGGACCATCATCTGACAGTTCAATCACATTGCTTACTAAGGCCTCATTACTGCCAAGAGGTGGAGAGAAGGTCCCAGGGCTCCATAAGAAACATGAAATTAGCAAGGATTTTGTTACAGCTCCAGGGAAAAATGTGATTGATGCAGCAGCTTCTTCTAGGTTCCAGGTATCACCATTTGATACTTCATCTCTGAAAAAATCACAGTGTTGTTATATATGTTACTACAATGTTTGATATTCGCATTTATTATATGTACACGGCTATGCATACGACTTCTTTTGGTATACTGATTCTACCAAACCCATGAATTTGATCACCTAAAACGAATACAGGGTTCGTACAAAAATTGCAACCACTTTTCAAGGGCCAAATTGAATTTTCGAGGATCACCTTCCAGGAATGTAATTTCATAGACGGTACAAAAATGAACATTTCCAGTACCAACAAACAGGTTTTTGAGGCTTCAAGTGTTTCTTTTCTACATTTTTCAGTTCACTTGTCTTTTCTCTTTATAAGCTAATTTTACACCTGGGTTTTACATATGAAATGAAAGTATAAAAGCAAAAAGCAAGGAAGGAAAGGCAATTTGCTTTTGATCCCACTACATTCAAAGTTGGAGAAAATTCAAGGACGTTTCAAGGAGAAATGGAATTAAAGGACTTTTCAAGTACTCCCCCTAAAATTCAAGAGCTTTTCAAGACAGTACAAACTCTGCAATATTGACCACCGTCAAAGTTCTTCAATTTTGACAATCTGCCAATTCACAGCAATTTTCACAAGCAAAATCACAGGGGGTTTTTTCACAGGGTCACTCTATTGCGCTCTTGGGCAGGACGGTCTACTTTCACAGTGTCTCTCAGAAGTACAATTTAAGGGTCCAGGCAAACTGTAGGGTAACCTACATGTAATAAACGGCACGCAATGCTTGCTGAAGCGATGACGATGGGAGTCTTAGATAACTTTCAAGACATTTGTCATAAGTCAACAGAAATTTACAAGTTTGTGTGTTAATTGTTATCCAACTGAGGACGGTGAAGAGAATTGGCAGAACAAACAATGTTCGGTTCAGTAGGGAGTGAGGGAAACACTAGCAACTTCTGTTTCTGAATAGGAAGCAATGTTCGTGATTGCATAAATTAGCATTATGAGGATCTGTTAAAATTCAAATTTGTTATGTGATATGATAGTTATGGAGTCACAAAGATGCGAATATGATTTTATAGATTTGCTGTTATTGAACAACATTAATAGTTTATTTTATTTAATATTATATTTCTAGACTTTCCATTGCATGTTGTTGACCAACAAACGTTGCGTTATACTGTAGCATGAAATCAGATCCGATATACGATATATGATTCTTGTGAGTAAGGTCAAATGCCGTCTTGTCTACACCGGCATGGTCGGGCCTTCGGTAATGAACTGCAGAGATTTCTGTTAACTAAATCTGATAGAACTCATCAAATATAATTTGTCTCTTTCGTTTATACCGTGTACCAGTTCTTTCTAACTACCCGGGAATATTTAACAATTATTCCATGAGCCCGTGTTGGATACGAGGTGGTAAATAGCCAACGAGGCGCGAAGCGCCGAGTTGGCTATAACCACTCGTATCCAACAAGGGCGAATGGAATAATTGTTTTATTAAATTCTTCTTTAGTATAAATCAACTGGACATTTCATGTTACCGCTAAGAACACTCTAAGTAGCTTTAATCGACTTTAAGTGACTTTGGACAGTTTAAGATACTTTCTTATTAGTTTATTTTGTTTTGAAAGGCTTATTCTACTGAGTGTGCCTTTCGGGGCCGGCATGTTACCGCGCTATGCGAATTGTCTATTGTTTTCGTTTCCATCGTGCGCACGAAGGTGTTTTCGCGCTATTTGTATTAATATGCATTAGCGTCGTTGTAGATTTCGTTCTTCATTCTAGTTTACGATTTCGCCGGTATAGTTTGCGTCGTTGTGAATCTGCAGAATCTGTGGCGTCGTTTTCTACAATTTGCCTTCATGCCTTGGAGTTTCACCGATAAGGTTCGTAATAGTTCTTCCGCTGACTGTAATTCATTTGTACATTTTCTTAGGATTTTGTTGTTGTTTTTTTTGCTAGAACTGACGGGCTGGGACGGGCCCGTTTATCTTCCCGAACAGCAAGTAACTTGTGGTGTACTCCTAAATAAACGTGTAGTGTACGCTGGATAATTAGCGGCTACATATTGGTTCTTCGTGTAGTGTGCGCTGGATAATTTGCGGCTACATTGGTTCTTATCGATACTCTTAACCGCGTTTGTTGAAGACGACGTAGGCGATGGAAACTCCACGCGAGACTCCACGCGAGACTCCTCGCGAACTATTATCCCAAAGAGGAGCTGGTGATGCGTTAAATGGATATTCCCTTTATGGTTCTCGTAGATCGAGTTCGAGTAAATCGTCGAAGGCGAGGCTTGCTATTGCTCAGTTGAAGGTGAAGAAACTCGAAGAGGAGCAAAGGTTAAAGGCGATGGAGTATGAACTTGAGAAGCAAAGGCTCCAAATCGAGATGGAAAGGCAACTTCTGGGTGCACGTGTCGAAGTCCAACAAGCTTGGATCGAGTTGTCCGATGGAAGTGGTGATAATGGCGACCCAAGGAATAGATCTTCAAATCTTACCTCGCTTCCCGAGCAGACTTTACACGAGACCGTTGGCAGGTATCTTGCCTCGTGTGACGCGGGTCGGCCGAAACCAGTTCTGACCTCGCCTCTCCGGCCTAAGAAAAATCTCCCGGACAGGGACATTCCCAATCGAACCGAAGCCGTAGTCAATGCCACAGAGGCGCAGAGCATTTCAAAGGTTCAGCAGGAAGCAATGAAACAACATGACGAAGCAGTACGTTTAATGGTCTCTGGTCTAGAGAGGATTGAGATGCCTAAAAGAGAGTTCCTCTCTTTCGATGGTGACCTGAAGAGGTACCCCCGGTTTATGAAGAGCTTCGAGATAAACGTGGAGAGGAGAGTGAAAGAGGACGATGAGAAACTCTCTTACCTAATACAGTATTGCAAGGGCCCTGCGAAGGATGCTATCGAGAACTGTCTGATGTTACCACCTGAGGAAGGTTACAAAGAAGCGAAGGAGATATTGCGCAAGAACTTTGGAGAGAAACACACGATCGTGAGAGCGTTCATCGACAAGGTTGTCAAAGGACCTCAGATCCGCACCTGGGAGTCCGAGAAGTTGTCTCAATTGGCCCGTGACATGAAGAGCTGTGCCCTAAACTCAGATCACATGCATTACAGGGCTGACATTGATTCTATGGACACACTTAAGAGGATTGTTGTGAGACTTCCGCCCCATCTCCAAGCTAAGTGGGCCGAGGAGTCAAACCGGCTCATCGAGGCAGAGCTAGAACCAGATTTTGCTGACTTGGCCGGCTTCGTAGAGAGGAGAGCGACTGTAGCAAACACCGTGTTTGGTAAGCTGGTAGGAGCAAGGCCTGAAGCGGACATTAAGCCTAAATCCCGACGAAAACCAGTTGGCGACCCCCCAGCTTGTGCGACATCTCTTGGGATCCAGTCGGCAAAAGGGGTACGTGGCCCAGATGGCGTGTCACCCGGCCAACATACCGTCAGTCCTGTTGCCCAAGGTTCAAGTAACCAAGTTACTACCCCCTCTTGCCTATTCTGTAACGGCACGCACAGTTTGGAAAGATGCTTCAAGTTCCGAGACAAGCCCTTTGACGAACGACAGGAGTTCGTGTTGACCAAAAAACTGTGTACTAACTGTCTGAGAGTAAATCACGTTGCTAGACGATGTAGAATGGCAAAGGCGTGCCTTTTCAGTGGTTGCGGACAACGCCATCATTCACTTCTTCATCCACCGCCTGCCGCACTCGAAGGTGTCGAGAGACCTGCCGGTTGTTCCACTCGAGAGAGTTTATCGGAAGCTAGTCCGCAGAGCAGCGCCAGTGTGGCCGACCAAGAAGCCCAGTGTGCTGCTCTCAAATCTGGAAGTTCCCGTGTTAGCCTGCAAATAGTTCCAGTGAGAGTTCGTGGTGAAGAAGGTGGTCCAGAAATTATGACTTATGCGTTTTTGGATAACGGCTCTGATACGACGCTTTGTCTGAGCAGCCTGGCCGAACGCTTGGGCGTCTCCGGGAAACCTGTTCACTTCTCGCTGTCTTCGATAAATGCTGAGAACATTCCCAAATCAGGATACGAAGTGGCATTGGATGTATTGGCTCTTGACGGTAATGTTCCCATTGTCCTGGACAAGTTGTGGACCGTCGATCGACTTCCCATCTCTAAACGAAGTGTACCTGCAGATGAAGACGTGAGTCAATGGCCTCACTTGAAGGGTGTAAAGTTCCCTAGGCTTGACGGAGAAGAAAAGTGTGTCAGCATACTTATTGGAAACGATGTGCCTGAAGCGCATTGGGTCTATGAAGAGAGACGTGGAAGACGAAAACAGCCATATGCAGTTAGAACCCCGCTTGGTTGGACGCTTATCGGGCACCTGAACAGCTTCTCATCAGCAAAGGAAGCGCAGGTTAATTTCGTAAGAGGCGGCCAGGAAATGTTGTCTAGCCAGCTCAGGAGGATGTATGACGCAGAGTTCAGCGAGTGTCTAGCAAGCAGCAAGTTGGCCATGTCCGGTGAAGATCGCCAAGCTCTCGCCATCCTTGAAAACTCAGCCTGTTTGGTGGATGGCCATTATCAACTGGCCTTACCCTGGCGTTACAAGCCTCCTTCTCTGAAGAACAATCGTTGTGTGGCTTTGCGCAGGCTCCAATTCCTCGAGAAGAGATTTCAGAAGGATTCGTCCCTGAAGGAGAAGTATTGCAAGACCATGAATGAATACATCATGAAAGGTCATGCCAGGAAAGTTCCAGATAATCAGATCGATCCTGGTGCCAAACCTCTGTGGTACCTGCCGCACCACCCGGTCATCCACGAGCACAAACCTGGTAAGGTACGAGTGGTCTTTGACTGCGCAGCTCGATATGAAGATACTTCGCTAAATGACCAGTTGCTTCAAGGCCCCGATCTGACAAACAACCTTACAGGCATGTTGCTCAGATTCCGGCAAGAACCGGTTGCGTTAATGGCGGATGTGGAGCAGATGTTTCATCAAGTCCGTGTAGCACCCGATGACTGTCATGCCTTGCGGTTCCTCTGGTGGGAAGACGGTGACCTGTCTAAGAATCCAGTCGACTATCAGATGCTTGTTCATTTATTTGGCGCCTCATCCTCCCCTTGTTGTGCAAAACCGCGAATGATTTTGGTGGCGATTTCGATACCCAGACTGTGGATACTGTGAACCGTAACTTTTATGTTGACGATTGTTTAAGATCTGTGGCAACAGTTCATGAAGCCTCCAGACTCGCGAATCAACTTGTGCAGTTATTGGCCAAAGGAGGATTTCGCCTCACTAAATGGATCAGCAACAGCCGAGAGGTCTTGGAACAAATCCCATCCGGTGAGAGAGCACCGTCCATTGCTAACTTGGATTTAGAAGACCTGCCTACTGACCGCGCTTTGGGCACCCAGTGGGACGTGGAAGCGGATACCCTCAGTTTTCATGTTAAGGAGAAACCAGTTCCTGACACCAGGAGGGGAATCCTGTCCCTAGTATCTAGCCTGTACGATCCTCTTGGATTCGCAGCACCGTTAATACTACCAGCCAAAGTTCTCCTACAGCAGCTGTGCAGACTCGACTTTGGTTGGGATGAGACTGTTCCGAACGAAACACTGACGGAATGGAGAGAGTGGGTAGAAGATCTTCCAAGACTCAAACTTGTAAGCTGGCCGCACTGCTTTAAGCCCAAAGAATTTGGAGTGCTCCACAATGTTCAACTGCATCACTTTTCAGATGCCTCAGAAGTGGGATACGGAACAGCATCCTATCTTCGCCTCGTAGACGACATGGGAAGAATTCATTGTGGATTAGTTATGGCCAAATCTCGTGTTGCACCTCTGAAGACCATCACGATACCCAGAATGGAACTGACTGCTGCAGTGGTCTCGGTCAAGTTGCATAAATTTATCACAGAGCAATTGGATCTGCCGATTAACAAGACGATATTTTGGACAGACTCCACGATAGCACTCCAATACATCAGAAATGAAGCAAGAAGATTCCAGACGTTCGTCGCAAACCGTCTGTCGGTGATCCACGACGCCTCTTCTCCGCGCCAGTGGCGACATGTCGATTCGCTACGCAACCCAGCAGATTACGCCTCCAGAGGGTTTTCCGGCAGCAAAACGCAGAAATTAAAGCATTGGTTTAACGGACCACCGTTTTTAGGCCAAGTAGAGAGTGAGTGGCCAAGGCAGCCGGTTGAAATCCCAGACCTGCCCGAAGATGATCGCGAGCTCAAGAGAAAGAAAGTACAAGTTCACATGTTGATGCAAGAAAACAGTCTACAGCCCCTCTTATTGCGTTATTCCTCCCTTTACAAGCTCCTGACGTCTGTCGCATGGTTGCTTCGATTCAAGAATTATTTACGCCGCCAGACTGGAGAGGTAAAGAGTGGAAACTTGACGGTTGATGAAATCGTAACAGCGACTAGAGAGGTGGTTAAAGTGGTTCAGAGACAAGCTTTCCCTAAAGAGTTGGCGGTTCTTCAAAGAATCTCGCACGTGACTCCATCTCGTACCTCCGTTCCTCAGAGAAGCAAGTTGGGTTTTGTGAGATACGTTAGTCCTCTTCGGAAGCTTAACCCGGTGATTTTTGATGGCGTCATTTGCGTCGGAGGACGTCTGGAAAGGGCCTCTATTGAACTAAGTGCTAAGCATCCCATGATTCTACCCGGCAAGCATCATGTCACCGATCTGGTCATAAGAGACTGTCATGAAAAAGAGGGTCACGTAGGTGCTGGTCAAGTGCTTGCCAGTATAAGGCAAAAATTCTGGATTCTGAGGGGGCATGTGGCTGTGCGGCGTGTAGTTGGAAAATGTCTAAAGTGTCGGTTCTGGAACGCTAGGCCGTGTGAACAGATTATGGCACCTTTACCCACTGCAAGAGTCAGCCCTGGACTTCCTCCCTTCTCCTCCGTAGGTGTGGACTACTTTGGACCGATATTGGTCAAGTCAAGACGTAGTCAAGTCAAGAGATACGGATGTGTATTTACATGCTTAGCCATTCGGGCCGTTCACATTGAGATTGCTCACGAACTCACATCTGACTCATTTATCCAAGCCTTCACAAGATTCGTTAGCAGATGAGGTCCGCCGATTGAAGTTTTCAGCGACAACGGAACCAATTTTAAAGGTGCTGAGACTGAGATCAAGGCCGCTTTGGAGAAGTGGAATCCCGATCGTATCGACAATTGCTTAAGGGAGCGTGGGATAAAGTGGAACTTCAATCCTCCACACGCAAGCCACGCTGGAGGTGTCTGGGAACGAATGATACGCTCGATTCGCAAGATCCTCCGTGCTCTCTTGGGATCTCAGCTCGTGGACGATGAAACTCTCCTAACCCTCATGGCGGAAGTTGAGAAGATATTAAATGATC
The DNA here is from genome assembly GCA_963693305.1 of Meandrina meandrites. NCBI lineage: Eukaryota > Metazoa > Cnidaria > Anthozoa > Scleractinia > Meandrinidae > Meandrina > Meandrina meandrites. Next base: position 25,594,239 of record OY855907.1, on the reverse strand, counting down.
GTCCTCTTACACCCCCGACAAGTGATTCGAACGATCCTGAACCTCTCACTCCGAGTAAGCTGCTTCTACTACGACCGAATGTATGTTTTTCTCCTGGTGAATCAGATCCTGTTAACATTTATGGGAGTAAACGCTGGAAGCAAGCCCAGTACCTCGCGGACATCTTCTGGAAACGTTGGACGCGGGAGTATTTGCCAACGCTTCAAGTCAAGCAGAAATGGCTCCGCCCATGACCGAACCTATCTGTTGGAGACCTTGTTCTTGTTATTGGCGAGAATTCTCCACGTGGTCACTGGCCAAAGGGAATTGTGCAAGAAGTATTTCCGGATCACAATAGAAACGTTCGACAAGTTACGGTTAGAACAGCGACGTCGGTCTTACGGCGTGATGTTCGCAAGTTATGCCTATTGGAAGGCGTTTCAGAATTGAAGGCGGAGAGCAACTCTTGACTGAACTTTGCTAAGAACACTCTAAGTAGCTTTAATCGACTTTAAGTGACTTTGGACAGTTTAAGATACTTTCTTATTAGTTTATTTTGTTTTGAAAGGCTTATTCTACTGAGTGTGCCTTTCGGGGCCGGCATGTTACCGCGCTATGCGAATTGTCTATTGTTTTCGTTTCCATCGTGCGCACGAAGGTGTTTTCGTGCTATTTGTATTAATATGCATTAGCGTCGTTGTAGATTTCGTTCTTCATTCTAGTTTACGATTTCGCCGGTATAGTTTGCGTCGTTGTGAATCTGCAGAATCTGTGGTGTCGTTTTCTACAATTTGCCTTCATGCCTTGGAGTTTCACCGATAAGGTTCGTAATAGTTCTTCCGCTGACTGTAATTCATTTGTACATTTTCTTAGGATTTTGTTGTTGTTTTTTTTTGCTAGAACTGACGCGCTGGGACGGGCCCGTTTATCTTCCCGAACAGCAAGTAACTTGTGGTGTACTCCTAAATAAACGTGTAGTGTACGCTGGATAATTAGTGGCTACATATTGGTTCTTCGTGTAGTGTGCGCTGGATAATTTGCGGCTACATTTCATTTTGATGTAAACGAAGTGATAGTAGGAGGCGGGAAAACTTGTGGCGCGGTGTTCACTTTTTGAGTTGAATGAAACACGCGAGGAAAGCGAGCGAGAGTTTTCTTCTGAAGATTTTCCTCAGAAAATCTCCTCGTAAATCGTTTTTTCATCCTGCAAAATTGTGACAACAATTAAGGTTTACGGGAAGATCCGAAGCAATAGCTTTTCTGGAAATTATAAGCCTTGTGCAAGACGAGCGAAGCAAGTGTTTACATATTGTACTTGTTTACAGCTCCACGGCTGTCATCAAGACTACTACATTATGCTGAAACGAAATTGCACTCAGATTCGATGAAGTTTATTGAAGTATAAAAGGACAAGATCAAGATTGAAAGGTAACAAACTTAACTGAAGTGCTGAGCCACATTTACGTCTAACACTGAATGAAATTGTGTCAGTTTTCTGGTCTTCTCGTAAATTATTTTCTGCTTTTCTTCTTCGTTTAGTCGCGCTTGTTGTACATTTACAAGTATTTTTAATTACACATTTCGCATCAATCCTTTCAGTTTTACGTAGTTGAGTCAACAATGGCATTTTGTGGTATTTGGGTGGTTTTAGGGAAGGCACTGTCGATTATTTCTTGTATAAGCTTATAAACCTCGCCAAATTTGCCATTTTTCTGATGGAACTTTCGCTTCCCGCAGGAAAATTTTTAAACTGAGCGGCACTTGCCACACTCGTTTCCCATATAAGGTCAAACGCAGGTCTAATTGCTGATAACCGAGATCTAGTGAACCAATCAGAAAGCTAGAATTGCATTATCCGAGGTTGAGAATTTAATAATTTGCTTTATGTTCTACGCGGTGATTCTTGTTAAACAAGAAGTTGCTATAGCAACTTAAAACCGCGCTTATATTTTTGGCTAATTAACAGCTTTCTTTCTCAATAGTCACGCTAAAATTTAATCTGTTTGCATTGTGAGTAAAGGACTAGCAAAGTAGTCACGCGAGTATCACAATCCGAGGTTTACGTTACCGTCGCTTCTGGCGAAATAAACATGCCAAGTAAACACAATCTTATTTGTCACGTAGCGAAAGTGAAAGCTGCAATGTCAGCGCATTCCATGGCTGATGTCATACCTTTTTTTTAGTGAATTCAATATTCCTTTTGAATCCAACGCTTTGATAAGACGAAACGAAAAAATATTTTATACACAATTAAGAGCACAATATCCGTAACATTTCCCGTACATCATTGTTCCAACAGCTTTTGGCAAATAAGCATCCCAGGTTGCGTGAACCAGTCCCGATCGTGATTTGGCCGAGGGGAGGTTCGGGTCTGGTCACCGACAAAAAAACGAAAAAAAATCCCGTGCAGAGCAAGAACCGCGCTCGGCCTATGGCCGCGCGGTTAATAAAAACGCCATGCGAGAAATCGAAAGCGAAGAAACCTTGAAAATCAAAACATGTACGAAATAACCAAGAGTAATAATTTTCAAGTGATACTCACTGAACACGATACTGAGCTATCGCGTGAGCATATATGCCGATTTTGTATGTGTGTACGATGAGTCCTGTATGTGTTTGTAAGTGAGCGCAGAAAATAACGACTACAAATCTCTACAAATCAAGAATTCAAGAGCTGCAAAATCACCGCAAACAAGAAAGTGGATCACAGTCTGTTTTCTCTGCTCTGAGAAGACCTCACAGGCTTCAAGCTTCATGGCGAATCGTAAAGAATCTTACGGACTTCTTCACGTAGTCTTACCCATTTGCTTCGTTCCTAGTGCTCTTCAAGAGCTGCAGAATCGCCATAACCACGATGGTATACCATACGGGCTACAAGACTTCGAGCTTGCTAGCTGCAAAATCGCCACAACCAAAATGGCGAACACGGGCTTTCCCATTTGCCTCGTTCCCAGTGCTCTTCAGTTCGATTCACTGGATAATCGTAACTCACGCACAAACCCGACATAAAGCGATGATCACGTCATCGCTTAAAAAAATGCTGGAAAGGGGTGAGCTGGGTAACCTATGATGAACTAGCATCCCATCCAGGGTAGTAGCATTATTTCATCCAGGGAGGGGCATTCTTGAAATGTTATTGTCATTGCTATTGCAGTTTGTTAATTACAGTCATGTCTGTCAATCGCAAAATGATGTAACAATTATACATTAGTGCAGAAGGTCATAGTTACCTCCTGATGAAGGTCTTCCTGCTGTTATTTATAGGCAGTGTTGTGTCCATTTTACTCTCTGAGTCCGTTTCTTCATCCTCATCAGATTTGGAAGAAAATTCCTTGACTAGAGGAATCGCTACATTTTCAGTGGGTTAACACAAAAATATTCGTGAATAGTATACTTTCTGGCCTTTCAAATTAACTGATGAAGCTAGGCTATGTTCTAAAAATATAATTACATTTTCTTGGCAAGACACTCAACATTCACAGTGCCTCCAGGCTCCACCCAGGTGTATAAATAGGTACCGCCAAATATGTTGGGGCAACCTGACATTTTTTTGCAAGCCAACCAAGCTCTTTCAGGGCTTAGATATACCTTTGCTAACATGTAGAAGTATTGATAGCCCCCTACAAGGGGAGCTAGCCTGTCAGTGTTATCGCCATCATTTTATTACTCCTGCTTTCACATGGGTGAAGTGCGACACTGTGAGAGTATTAAACATGCCTTACATAGGAATACAGAACGTTATCATTGGCCGGTCTCCAACTAGAACTGCTAACGATACAAAGCCCAATGAACTACGCCGTAACCATTTAGACCAACCTATATTTATATTGTATTTCTACCCATTATTTTAACGTTTTTGCATCACACCATTTTCCTCAATGCCAAAAATAATGTCATAAACCAAATTGCTTGCCCAGTTGTTTAAGTCTGGCCTTGTAGCAAAACCTTTTTATAATACACAGTCAAAGCTCTCCGTGAGACCACTCAAGTAAGCAATCAGCTCTAGTTACAAATACACCCACAATTCAATGCGAAACCCCATTTGAGTTGTTACTCAAAGTCCGTAATTAAAAGCTCTCATTAGCGACCGCCCACATAAACAAGTGCAACTGCCTTTGGGAATTACCAACTTGTCTTTTTCATTCTTTCTAAGCTCTTGTAAGGAACAAGTCAAACAGTTTGCTTAAAAGTAAACACGACCTCATTATATTTACAGTAATAAAACATAGGCACTAAAGATTTTGATCAATAGGTCAACAGAGGTTTTTCTGATTCGTAGGGCGCTGAACAAATATCTAGAGTCGTTCTACGTGGTAAGAACATCTTACTGGACGAACGAGGCATCACTCGTTGAAACAATCATCTATCAAGAACTTCTTCATCAAGATTTAAACGATGACCTCAATGAAGTGATATATGCTTTAAACCAGTAATGCATTAACAACATTATTGTTTGGCAGGTTGTTGTGCGACACATTTAATTTCTGAGACGTTGTCATCATCTGAATAAGAGATTGGAAGTCTTCAAAAGCTGCAGATGCGTTACCAACCTGTACGTTCCTGAACGTCTTCTGTGATAAGCAACATTACTGACACTATTAATGACCATGTACATATCCCAAGCTTTATTCTAAAAGCTCTCGTAAGAGACAATCTTCTATCGTTTCAGCGCGTGGTCGCTTACAAGCGCTTTGGCTAACTATTTTCTTGATTTTTCGTTCTTCCTGCTGTTTTTTTGTAACCTTGCAGAGCCAATGTAATGTGCATTCCTGACATTTTAGATCTACAACTTAACTGTACATCAGTACCTGTAGAGCACAGCGTGGCATCTGATTGCTTCCCATCTTGTAGAGCCTAGAAAACACAATAGAATTGACTATAAGTAGAGAAGCAGAGATTTTTCCCACTTACTTGTATGTAACCTAACATTTCCCAGAGTGGTCAACATGTGATTGTGCAGCTCTCATTTTGTTAACATGCATGTCATCCTTGTACTTATTCTTATGTTCAAGGCACAGCTGTCATCGTGCACTAACTTAATATTATATAATAAAAGTGCACTTCTCTGTCCAATGCATCCACCAGTGAAATATTTAGAGCACTGTCTTCCCCTAGAACACAACACATTGACCCCTGCCATGGCTCGAATGCTCGATCTGGAGGCCACTTCACCTTACTTTACATTAAATCACTACTTCATTCCTACCCCCCCAACTATCTTTCCCTTAAGTGCAATGTACAAACTGTACATTCCACTCCCCCTCCCTTGGGCATTAGAAAGCTAACCTGATATGCCTCATGGTAGCACTTCTCCCTTTCATCATCTCCAGTGGATGACGCTAACTGTTTAATGCCACCCAGGAACTTCTTCATTTCAGAAAGTTTCATATCAGACTGCTTCACTTCCCATACCTTCTCATAAAAATTTAGTGCTTCTTCTCCATATCTTCTGGACATTTCGTTCTTCTTAAGTTCATTGCATAACTGAAGAATTCCATTGATCATTCTCTCCCTAGCCACGCCAGTCTCCTTCGTCTTCTCTTCACCTTTTCCTTCTTCCCACTGCTTTTGCCAAGCACGCAACAGGTTCTCTCGGAATTCTGGAATCTTTTCTTTCTCTCCAACATCTCGGTACAACTGTTCTACCTTGCTTTTGAGCATCGCTTTGTCATAAGCATATTCCTTAGCACCAACAAAGTCTGGTCTCACAAGGACTTTTTTGTACAGTGCCAACTTGATGTTTTTGTGCTTTGCGAGTTTTTCATGATCTGAAACTTGAAGGCAAAGCTCAATTACCTTGTCCAAGATCTCATCTCTTTCTTTCAAGATATCATTAAGCAGAATGTTGTCTGTTTCCTTGTCAAATTCCTTTTGAAACTCTTTCTCAGCAGCACTCTGCATCCCCTCATAAAACCACAAGGCATCCTTTGCTGCTTCATACTTGTCTTTCTTGTTACCAAGTAGGTACAATATGGCATCGATAATTTCTTTGTTGTATTCAGTGAAGCCAAACTGTTCCGAACGTTTCTGTTCATCCCAGAATTGCTGGCAAAACTTCAATGCATCTTTCTTCAAGGTTTTCTTCTTGGAAACCGGAATTGCTAGATTTTCTTCCATCCTTTTCCCTTCCCCTGAGAAATCGTACATGTCCTCGACACCAGAAATGATCTTTCTCCACACCCTACTGTGGTTTCCCACTTCAAGTGTCTTCTCCATTTCCCAAGCTTCAAGGAACAATTCTAAGGCTTTCTTGTATTCTCCGAAGTTGGCCTGAAGCACTGCTCTCTGAAAAATGCTTCGCACCGTCAGTGGGTGATTGCCAAGAATCTCCATCCTTATGTTGTACGCCTTATCAGCAGGTCCAACCGCTTCATCATACTTTTTTTGAAACATGAGAGCATTAGCAAGATTTCTTTGGAAATGTGCTTCATCGTGAAACCCTGAAAGTTGGAGTTCTTCTAAAAGGCTCAGGGCACCTCTGTACCATTCAACTGCTTTGTCATAATCTCCCTGACTCTCATACACTGTGGCAATTTGATTCTTATACATTGGCATATCAAGATGATTCTCAGAACCCGCCAATTCTTCTTGCATCTTGTATGCTTTGTTGTAAAACTCAAGTGCTTCCTTTGGCTTGCCAAGGTGGTAAAGGCAGTTTCCAATAGCATTGTAGCACCTTGCAAGATCAGTATGAGCTTTAAGCAGCTCCTCTGTAAATTCTAGTGACGACTCCAAGCTTTCTAGTGATCTACTGTAATCTAAGTTTCTATAGTAGATTTCCCCCTCAAAATGCAAGTAAAGTCCCTTACTGAGCTTGTAAGATTCACTTGACGTGTCTTCAACTTTTTCCAATGAACAAGAAGCTTCCTTCAATACGTCAAATGCCTTCCTTGTTCCTTCGGCATCTAAAACTTGCCGTGCTTCCCAGCTTTTTAACTGTGCTCGGCATAAAGAACCTGTACAGGATATAAAAATAAATTACTGCACTTACTGCACTTGCACTGTGGGAGTGGTGGTAGCCTAATGGTTAGTTTGCTGAACGCAGTTCAAACCCTGGCCGGGATCACTGAGTTTTGTTTTTGGGCAACACACTTAACTATCACTTGACCTCTCTTCCCCCAGGTGTATAAATGGGTACCAACGAATTTAATGCTGGGTAAGGGGGTGAGAGGGTAACACAGCAATGGACTAGCATCCCTTCCAGGGGGAGTAGAAATACTCCTAACAACTTTTCCTTATCTTTACCTGCACTTGCACTGAGGTGAGTTGCTACTTACTAGCTGGTAGTCCCCCACCTTTCATTTTAGTGGGAATGGTATCGGTTATATTTACACTGGAGTGATGTTGATTTCATTTCATGTGGGAATGGTGTTGATTTTCATTAAAGGGGGAATTTATTTTACGTTTTTGTGGGGATGGTATTGGTTATATTTATGTGGGAAGGATGCTGATTTCATTAATGTGGGTATGGTGTTGATTTTATGGGGATTTAGCTTTATATTGGAATGCTATTGATTTTAATTAGTCTAATTTTTAGGGTGACAGAATTTTAGTCAAGTTTGGAATTACTTTTTATTTTTATTTTTTTATAAGAGTTTCATGGGGATACCTTAAATTTTATGCAGTTGGAATTAGATTACATGGGGCATGGTGTGGCATGATGTGGAGGTAGAAATCCTAATAGGGGAGATCATATAATAAGGGAAAAAGGGTGGTGCTGTGAGGGTTGGATACATAGAGAATAATACATGGGCGCGCGGAGATATGAAATTTATCTTCGAGTGTTCAACTCGATATCTCACAAGTGAGCGCAGCGAACGAGTGAGATATCAAGATTGAACACGAGAAGATCAATTTCATATCTCCAAGCTCCCATGTATTATTATTCTATTTATTATATAAATTTAGCTCAATTCTTTCAAAAGGTAAATATTCCAAAGGTCATATCAGGACACATGTGTTTGATACGATATCAGAACATGTGTTCTCATACGACATTTCTCAGTGACCAAAATCCCTATAACACACTGTACAATGTAGTTTATATAACAAAGTTTGTTAGCTGGTATCCATTTATACTCCTGAGATGGAAGAGTTACAATAACTCAACACAGTGACCCTGACTTGTACATATGCCCAAAGCATGAAAGCTTCATCCAGGAATCACTGAGCACACTAAAAACCATCTGGCAAACATGTCACCCTTTATCAGCTTGAAGGGGACAGGGGCAACAAGCACACTCTAGAATGACTTACACTACTGCCCAAAAGTAAGTTACCACCCTCTTGTGAGACAAAATTCTCTTCTCGAGAGATTAGGGACTTCTTGCATTTGGTCAAAAATCCCAAAAAATTCCGGTTCGGGGTAAATGGAAAACATTTTTTCGGCTCGACCAACTGCAAAATTCCCGGAAATAGTGGAACTGCTCAAAAGGTAGTGGTCGCTGGCGTTTTCCCGGTTGGAGTGACTGGTTCCACTTGCATCTCCCGGTAATCTTTACCAGTTCCAGGCCTATAGCAATCAAATTTTCACCACCATTTTGTAAAGAATATGACGGTGAAAATAGATGTACCAGTGTCCGTGTTGCTTGCTCGCAACCCACTCCCATGTATTATTATTCTATTTATTATATTAATTTAGCTCAATTCTTTCAAAAGGTGAATATTCCAAAGGTCATATCAGGACACATGTGTTTGATACGATATCAGAACACGTGTTCTCATACGACATTTCTCAGTGGCCAAAATCCCTATAACACACTGTACAATGTAGTTTATATAATAAAGTTTGTTAGCTGGTATTATTTATACTCCTGAGATGGAAGAGTTACAATAACTCAACACAGTGACCCTGACTTGTACATGTGCCCAAAGCATGAAAGCTTCATCCGGGAATCACTGAGCACACTAAAAACCATCTGGCAAACATGTCACCCTTTATTAGCTTGAAGGGGACAGGGGCAACAAGCACACTCTAGAATGACTTACACTACTGCCCAAAAGTAAGTTACCACCCTCTTGTGAGACAAAATTCTATTCTCGAGAGATGAGGGACTTCTTGCATTTGGTCAAAAATCCCAAAAAATTCCGGTTCGGGGTAAATGGAAAACGTTTTTTCGGCTCGCCCAACTGCAAAATTCCCAGAAATAGTGGAACTGTTCAAAAGGTAGTGGTCGCTGGCGTTTTCCCGGTTGGAGTGACTGGTTCCACTTGCATCTCCCGGTAATCTTTACCAGTTCCAGGCCTATAGCAATCAAATTTTCACCACCATTTTGTAAAGAAAATGACGGTGAAAAGAGATGTACCAGTGTTCGTGTTGCTTGCTTGCAACTCACTCCATGGAGCATCTACTGAAACACGACTACTCTTCTAATAAAAAAATAGGACATAATTTGATTTGAATTTTGAAGGTGTACACTTTATAAGTGCACACATTTTAATGAGGTGCCTGCACTTTTCCCCTGCTCTCGATGCTTTTTTTGCAAGCAAATTGGTGTCAAATTATTTGCTTAGATTCCTCAACTCGGGCGAAATTTGCGACAAAATGGTACAACTTTTTCCCGTTGAGAAATTCTCGGAAATTCACACCGAAATTTACGTTTTATTTTTCTAAATGGAAAGCGCCCAAGATGTAAGTACTGAACTGTAAGTACACGGCTCCAAAAATCTTGCAAGATTTTAATTTGCCTTCTCTGCTGGAATATCTTTTCCAGGGGAATTTGACTACCCCAACACCTCCTGAAAGTCCCAAGGATTTTTTGGTCTTAAGATACAAACTAATATACAAACTAAGGACACCAACATCTCTTCTATGTATAAATACAGACATTCTTGAAATGCCAAATTCCTTCTGATATAATATATCCGCTTTTCCAATAACGGCACATGTATGCTGCATACAATGTTTTTATCTCCCTGGTGACCATTCTCCTAGCAATGTGTGTATAGGGGATGAAGCTTGAAAAACAGGAGGGAGTTGAGACACTGACAAAGTAATTAATCACACATTGAGAACTTTATATATAACCAACAAAATTTGTAAAGCTGTAACACTATTACAAAAAGATTTTAAAGAACTACATATAGCTACAAAATGTATCTTTTGTCTTTTTTGAGAACATTACCAAACATGTTATTTTATAGTTGTTATAACAATTGGCTTTAATTCCATGAAATGAGAACTCTAAAAATCTGGCCAGGTGTCTAAAACATCCTTCTTGGGGGTTATTTATAGTTCGATAAACTTAATGTTATGCATGTTTAATAAAGATTATTACATGACTGTATGTTGTATGTCTTTAAAAACATCTTTCCATTTAAAAAGGTAATCTTTCAAACAATGCATTTATTTTCTTAAAATGATTACTTTGTAATAATTTATTCCCAGTTAGAACTCTTTTCAAGGGGTGTGTACAATGCATGGAGAATGTGCCCAACAAACTAAATTATGGGATTTAAGAGACTATGGAAATCCAAGTGGAAGAGAGGTCTATTACTAATTAGGAAACCCAGACAGGAGGGGGGCTAAAAAACAATTTGCCATCCATTACGAGTGGGGACAAATTTTTCAAATATTAACTCATTGTTTTGCAAGTTAATGGTCAGTCCAAGACCGCTGTTTATACATTGTTTGTTCACTGTTTGCATTGTCGTTATTACAATAACATGTGTTACTGACAGTGGAATTAACATTTCATGAACCCTCAGTTTCTCAAACCTCCCACTGATCCAGACCAAGTCATTGCCATTAAATTGGATTTACGTCCCTTGTTTGAACACTGCATTAATTTATTAATAAATCAATATTGAGCCCATTTTTTTCAAACTCTCAATTTTCCAGCAGAACCATAATTTAGTGGAACCAAAGGCTTCACCACCCTATGTTTGTGAGGTCACAGCATGCCTCATGTAAATATTCAAATTTTCTCGCTATAGCTAGTCGCTATTGTATATATTTAAGCTTCCTAAAATTGGCTTTTACTGCTGTCCATTTGCAATGAAATGAATTATTAAACATTTCGCAACGTTTAAGTTTAATTGTTTTTATGCAGTTTTTTTTTTTGATGATTTGAAGCATGCTAGCTAGAGCAGTTCTATGAGTTTAAGTTTTGGCTCGTGTATAGAATACTGATATTTACATAAGGCGTGCAAATTCCACATCCAAGAATCAGCCGCACCGCCTCTGAAATGTAGCCGAAGAATATCTTTCCCCTACTCGCTTTAGTAAGAGCTCCTGGTCCTCGATAGAACAGTGTTTGAACTATAATCTGACTAATTTGAGTCCGATCAGTTCGCGAATAGTTCTTTTAAACCTTGCTGGAATATCAAATTAGGTCGTAAATTTGGCGATTTACAATGATATGTACCAGTAGCTGGGACAATTTATGCAAATTTTCCCTGAAATTAGTCAAAATTACTGCCTATGCCTGCCCTTGAAAGCACAACATGTTTAGCCTGCAGAACAGGCAGTTTATTTAGTTAGTTTGCAGGTCACGCACTGGTCACGCGAAACATGAGGGCTAGCGAGAGTAAACGACAAAACATTCAAAATGAAAACAACGTACCTGCTGCTGTTCTTGATGATCTCTTTGGCAAATTTTTTATGACGACCGCTTATTATTGAAAACGGCCACATAGTTCGAGATCACAGACAAACGTTTGATAGTGTACTCATTTTCCAACAGGAATTTTACCAAACACCTCTCAGGACAACACAACAAAGGACTTAAAAGTAGACAGCAGTCTCTGAGGTTTTTAACAGTTGTTAAATTCTTGACAATTTAGTTCACGTTTTTTGATGAACACATTGAAAGTTGCTTGCAGTCAACACTTTCTTCTCAGTTGAGTTGTTCTTCACTGTTTATCGAGCTTCACATCACTTTATGGACCTCGAACTCGATTAACGAACATCTTGACAGCTTATAAGATATCTTGGAAATATGACTGGGCCATGGCAAATCACAATTATACAAAAGCAATATATCTGTAACAAAAAAAGTCTCTAACATGAAACCGTACAGACCTTTGACCTCTACACATTTTGCTGTGCGGCAGTCTTACCGCTCTACTCGACATAAAACGTCTCCCGATAACTGACAGCATATAGTGTACAGTTTATAACCAAATGAGAAGCAAAACATATTGGACGACCACATCTGATATCGATTGGCAAATGTAAAAAAGTCATGAATGTAGGATGTCACCCTATTTTTACTAGACATGACAAATAAATCTTTTATCAAACCCTGTCGGTAGCAGACCACAATTTCAGGTTGCCATTGTTTTTTCACACATTTAACATCACATGGCTCAAATCAACCAATAACCAGAAACCGTTCACCAGGCGAACAGCTGGAATTGCATAAACAATAGTGTGGTTACAGGTGGTTTATGTTTCACTTCGCGCTTCACGCTCACACTTTGCTCATCCCAAAAACTAACTAAATAAATCACCTGTTCTGCAGGCTACAACAATGTTCCACCGCTACAAAACCTCCTCTGGGGCACCCCAAAGAGATACTTCGGAAATCTCGACAGCAAAGCTGAAGACAACGTGAACTGGGAAATTAATTTATACGCAACTGAATATAAACATAATTACGCGTATAAATTCATTTCCCAGTTAATGTTGTCTTCGCCTTTGCCATCAAGATTTCTGAAGTATTTCCTTGGGGTGCCCCAGAGGAGGTTTTGTAGTGGAACACATTATAGCCTGCAGAACAGGCGATTTATTTAGTTAGTTTTCGGGATGCACAAAGCATGAGTGCAAAGCGCGAAGTGGAACACGTTGTGCTTTCTAGGGCAGGCAATTAGGGAGTAATTTTGACCAATTTCAGCAAAAATTTGCATAAATTGACGATTTGTGGTGGAAAAAGAATGTTTTAGAAATCTACATGTGGATTCAACTGTATATTTAACAATTATCCCAAGATCGCATGTTGGATTTAAGATTCATGGTAGATAGCCAATGAGAAGTAATTATTGTACCATTAAAAACACCAACAAAATTGCACTAATTGAGCTCCCTGGCTGTTCTCTCCAACCCATAACTTTACTATATTTGTTGACGGTACCGTACTGTATGTGAGCACATGGTCAGATACCACGGCCTGTAAACTAGTAAAGAACTCAGGAATTGCAATATAGCATGGCTGCTTTTAAATAGCCTACCACATGTCCCTGATCTGACCTTGTCAATCATAAAATATATATAAGCCAAGTTAAAATAAATTGTATCTCAAAAATGGTAGCTAATTGTAATTATATGCCTGCAACACTGCAAGGCGCAGTTAAAACATCAGTGCATTTTTGTAATACATATTTTATGATTGCCAAGGTCTGATATTGTGGCAGGTCCAGCAAAGTGCAAAAATGTATTTAGTGCCATTCTCCTACCTGACTGTCCATCATCTATACACATCTCAGCCCAGCAGTGAAACAGCTTGATCTGTTTGTCTTCTGTCAGCATGGCATTGAAAAGTGACGCAATCAAGGCATTTTTGTGGTATTCACGAGGAACACAGAAATACTCTGGCTGCAGGGAAATGTCAACAGTAGACTCGTAGTTTGCTCTGTCCTTCTCAAACAGTCTGAATGCTCTTACATAGTCAGGCTCTATTAGCTTTGCGATTTTTTCCATCTTGGCCATAAAGTGTTGATGAAATCGTCCCTTTGCATCCAAGTAAGCTGTCCGGAATGTTCCATCATCCTTGATGCTGTCAGCATACTTTCTTAGGAGTGGATGAATGTCATACATCCTCTCCTTTGCTTCTTCGTCAACTACAAAAATGATTCCGCTGGTTACTAGACCCTCCAGCTGAGCTAGTGTCTCTGACAGGCTGATGCCGAGAACTTTGGCTGCTGTGGAAACAGTGAAAGGACCACAGAACAATGAAATTGACATGGCAGACACTTTTAACCTGTCAGTTGGAAGTGTATCAAACATTTCTCTAATTGCCGACAGCTGATCCATGTCAACTCCTTCTTCTTCAAAATTAAATGGCCTTTCTTTAGCATGCTCTTCTGCTTTTGATTTCTTTGGAGGAAAAACTTTCCCTTTGTGAACTCCTGCAATAAGTTCATCAGCAGATTTTCGTTCCTGTCGCAGGATAGCAGCTATTCCTAACAAAAGCAGTGGTATTCCTTTGGAGATATCAATTAGGTTGTTCTTCTGGTGGGTATTTACACTGGCTAATCCCTTGGATACTAGGATTTTCTCTGAAAAGGCACTCTCAAGAGACTTCACCTCAAAATTGTCCACCTTTTTTGCATCTTGCAATTGAGTCCTGGATGTTAGTAGCAGTTTTAATGTTTTCTTGTCTTTGCCAACAAATTCTAAAAGCTTTTCTAAAAACTGCACAAAAGCTGTTCTCAAGTTCTTGCCTTCCTTTCCTTGTCCCGCAGTGAACTGTTCAACATTATCCAGTAAAAAAAGAACTGGCTTCAGTTCATTTTCCAACGGTTGAATCTTTTTCAACTGAATTCTTGCAAGAACGTAATTCTGATCAAGTTCAACACCTTTGGGGACAGTTAGTTCTAGTGAACTCATCATGTTCAGATAAATCGCCCTCATGTCTTTAGCTTCTCTTAGATCAAATACAAAATGCTTTCCTCTCCATTTCGAGCAAACTTCGTTTGCAAGTGTTGTCTTTCCAACACCAGCCGACCCAAACAAGTTGACAGCCGACGACTCTCCAGTTTCGAGCTTTTTCGTAATTTTGTGGATTTCATCCCGTCGTCCTTGCAGTTCTTTCCTTGGTTCAACTCGTTGTGGAAGAGAGGCCTTGAAGCCCTCGATCGATTTCTTGATGTCTTCTTCTTTGTTCGATTTCGGGGCAACAAACTTTTCGATCAGAGTGAGTTTGTTGTCAGCTACATGTCCGTGCTTCTCTAGAAGTTGCAAACACGAAAGCAAGTCCTGATTTCCTAGCAAATTAAATTTTCCTCCGTAATTCCTTTTCAGTGATTGTACAACATCTTGTGATTCTGTTGGACTAAACTTGGGAGATATGTTTGTAAAGAGTTGTTGTAAAACTGGCGGTCTTTGGATTGCCACGGCCGCCATCTTTGATCGTACTGTTGCTGACCGAAATACTGGGCGCAGGCGAAGTCACGCGAGCTCGGCACGCAAAAAAAAAGTCACGCAACAGCGACACGTCAAAGGCGGGAAAATGTCTGGAATAAAAAGTAATTTATCCTCACTGCATATCTATTGTCGCGATCACCAAGGACTAAGTTATGGGAGAAATCTGCAACCGCCGAGGCAAGAGATATGCAGCAAGGCTAGGTGAGAGGTGGTCACCGCCACCAGTAGTCCATGGGCCCGGGCAGATTTCGGTACCATTCAAAGGGACAAATTGTGAGTGGTATCAGATTAAAGTTCATCTGAAGGAGTTTCAAAATTGAGCTGATAGCAATCATGAAAGAGTAGCTTAGTAGGATTTTTTAAAGGGACAGTTTCACGGTTCGGCGCATGTCCATAAATCAAAATACTTTTTTCGCTTTTTATCAATGTTATCGCTTAGTAAACCCCACTCACATGTAGTTCAGTAATCACATACTATGATTAGACGTACCAAAATGACGGATGACCAAAATTGTGAGAAGATTTTAGTGGATTTTACAAGCTTAGTGGACCGTTGAATTTAGTTTTGGCCCGTAGGATTTATTCCACGGTTGATGATTTCATGGCTATTTGCATGCGAAATTAGGCAACTCGCTTCCGACTGGTTCATAAACAATGAAAAAGCGGGCCTTGCAATAAAGCGTGCACAGGCGAATATATAATATGGACATGCGCCGAACCGTGAAACTGTCCCTTTAAGGGTATAAAATTCTCCTTCTGCACGAAAACGAGGCTGAAATTGAGATAGAATTTACAACTCCTATTATGGTCTATTTTTGCTCAATTTCATCTTGCAGTATTGGAAACATGATTATTAACTAGTTCACTCAATAAAATGGTAAAAGCTTGAATTAATCACTAAAACAGAACAAAATACTGTTTGAAGGTGCTGAATTGCATTCTGGGGTAAATCCAAGATGGCGGCCTTACTAAGGTGTACGGTTATTTTGGTCTTAATTTATCGATTTAAATCCCCAGCAAAGGACAAAGAAGTCTCTAAAAAAGATTAAGATTGTATTCAAAACTTAAGAAAACTATTTTTGGCAATTTTGAGAGAATCTGAAAGAGAATTATTTATATAATTAACTTACAATATCAGTCCAGAAATATTTTCTCGAGGCGCGAAAGGGTATCAATATTGCTCTGATTTTTTAAATAAACGTTTTTTTCGTAGACGTTATTTAGCTCGGTACTGGTTTCCCGATGTTTGTCCACTGCTGCCTTTTTTCGGAAAAGCTAACAACTATGTTGCAAAACACAGTTTGTTCTCTACAGTCGTACGCAAATAATTCAAAAATGTTTGCGCGCGCCAAGATGCCCGCCAAGATGGCACGTGCGCGTGTTGAACAAAAAGATGACAGAAAAAAGGAATCGTGGACTGGTTGTTGCCAAGAGATACAAGTGCTCTAAATTAAAAGATATTGCATTGCGCTGTCCGGAAATACTTCTTTACTAAACCTGATTGCACCATGGAACAAGGACGTCTTGAATTGAATGGGCTGAGGCATTCATTATCATCGAAATCTTGCATCAGATGTACATGGAGTCTCTGTTGTGGTATTGCACCTCGAGGCGATGTTTCCAAAAGGATTCAGTCAATATGTCTCCTGCATTACTCATGAAAACTTGTTTGGGGCATTTACGGCAGAAGATGTAATAATATAGATGATATTTCCTGTAATCAAGTTTGAGATTGGCTAATAACCATGGAAGAGTCGTCACTGACCAAATGATACTGAAAAATGCGTCATAAAATATGGCAGACAGATGTGTTCCTTGTAGGCCGGCGGTACTCACCGCATCTCAACTTTTACCTTAAAATCCTCTGTACATTGGAGAAAAACCATTCAGCTTCAGTTGGGTGAAAAATCAACCACTTTCATGTCATTTATTGCAGTGATGGCAACAGCGACGATTTAAAAGCACCACAATAGATGGAGAATTGAAATCAGCCCTCAACATTGCTGGAGCAAGGTGAAATTCCGTCTATGTTTTATCACGTGACCGCAAATGTTGCCGTTAAAGCGGGAATTAGATAAGCTCCGAAATAGACGCGAGGTGGTTAAAACCCCGCCAAAAAAGATCTTCAAATGCAAAACACAATCTACGATTTGAAAAAAAAATTGTAATTAGAAAAGCATATATGTGAAACTTTCCAAAAAATATAGAGCCATTCAAATTTTCGAGCAGACGAAACAATCGACATTATTACAACATTATCTGTCCTTTTCGCACTTGGCGACGGAAAAGGCCTCAAACTCTCCTCGAACTGTTTGTAATTGACTACAGCCGGCCAGAAATACAACATAATCTTTAACATCAATTGTCACAATAAGGGAGCAGCACGTAATGCAACAGTATCGATGAAATTAAGGAAGCTAGATAATACATTTTATACTCAATTATTTCAGAAGAAGCTGTTCAAATAACATGACCACACAACCTATTCACTAGCATTCTCAGATCATTAGCAGTGACACCTTTAAAGAACGCCCGTGGACAAGGTTGGTGGTCACCCTAGCCGTAAGAGCTGTGCAAAAATGCAGTAAATGTTTCAGAAGAACTCGAGTTACATTGTGGTAATTAGAAGTATAAACCGCCCAGGAGGGAGTTATAAGTCCTTCTCGCAATTAGGAAATTAAAACGGCACTTTGTCTCTACAAATCCGGTCCTGTTCGACCCAAGAAAATGAAAAACCACGACCTCAGAGTAACACCTCCCTTGCCTTTCTGAAATGTCCATACAAGGTCCGTGGTATCGCTGTCCAAGCCTGACGTGACACTCTGGTTAAGTGCTGTAATCCTCGAGCAAGAAAATTATGGATAATATTTGAACAGGCGATAGAGCACGCTAGAAGAAAAAGTTGCTGTGAATTTAACTGCACCTTCGTGCAAAATTGAAAAAAGCAGAACGTAAGTAGTTGGACTGGGTTGACTGATATTTCAGTCCGCGAGGAGGAAGTGTACAAAAACAATGTGGTCAATGTGCCGCCGCTGATAGGCCACAATTTTCGAAGTTTGTGTTCTTCACGAGCTTTTCGGAAGATTTCTTTTAAAAGACGTCAATTTATTTATTTTAAGAACGGATTGAAGTTGAGTACGATCAGACTAGGCAGCTTTAAGTTCTATGATGTTCTAATTTTTCAGAAAGTGAACAATGACTAGATCTCAGTCAGAACCGTTAATTAGCATTCAAGCCTAAATGCCGTCTCGTTCGGAATATTTTGTGGGCTACACTACCACATTTCACAGGTTTCGAAATTTTGAAAAACACGTTGTAAGTTGATCGTGTCGACTTGTGGTGTTTTCTTCTGAGTTGAGTTGTTCTCTTCTGTCTAAAGAACTTCGGAATTTATTTAATAATGATCTCGAGTTGTATCCAGTTTCCTTGCTTTCACTGAAAACAACTTTTATCATATCTCGTAGAACTAATAGACCCGTCATAACATGGTCATAACATTTGTTCGTATGAAAAACATCCTTGAAAACTATGGGTTTATGGTAAGTAGGAAAAGTTTGTGTTTGAGCCAAGTGACCCATCAGGCCGGAGCTTATCCCGGTATCTGTAGCATTAAGCGACTAGCACTATTGCTATTCCCCCCTGGATGGGATGCTAAGCCATCGCAGGGCTCCTCCACCCCCCCCCCCCCCCCCCCTCCCTCCAGTAACTTCGCCAGTACCATTTATACACCTGGGTGTAGAGAGGAATCGGTTAATAGAGCAGACCAAATTAAAGCTCTGTGGCATTTTTTACAACCGAGTTCTTAAGAAAATAATTGTGAGACAAAACAGTGTTAAGTATGCAGCAACAGTATTTGTTTCCCTCTTTAATTTGGGGCACAAATATGGCGGCCAAAGAAATGTATAATCAGTCGAGAAAACTCTTCCATTAATATTATTCATTTTCACTTAACATTATTTTAGATGTTACTTTGTAATTGATGTCGCGTCTGTAATTGAACAACACATTGAAGCCGGAATACACGTTTTTGTGACAATTAAGAAACACGTTCATCCGGGACATCGCAAATGTCAAAATGCTTTATCCTCTAAACAAAGCACTGAATTGATATCAAACTTCCAAGATTTTTATGTTCTTTATGGCAAGAATATGTAAAAAGAAAAAGTTTATAAGATACACTGTAATTTCAATGACGTTAGATTAAAAACCTCCACGCGCTTTAGTCAAATGAGGCCGCCTTCCGCGCGCATCTGTTGGCTCGAAATGCTTTCATTTTTATAAGAAAGAGAGTTCAGTATAACTTTATTAACCTCAAATAATCGGTCCGTATTGTAAAATACAAATCCTTGTTTTATCTACCTGATTCATTTAAAAACTCGGTCCATATTTTGAAATTCTAACATCAGTCTCGATATATAACAGGTCTTTATTGCAATCCGGCTTTGTTGCCATGGAAACCATACAGAGAAAAACCCTTAAGTGCGGCAAAAGACCTTGGCTAGCATCAGCTGCTTTTCCTGTACTTTGTCAGGCCTCTCTCACAACATTTACGTGTTTGAAGTTTCGATAAAGTGATTTTTCATTACCCTTCGAGCATTAAAATGCAACATTGATTTTGGAAAGATGACGTCAGAAATCACGTGATCTAAGCAAGAAAGCTACTCTTTTGGAATTGCTATCACATACCAAAATGAACTAGAATGTTCAAGGATTCGAAAAATATATGATAGCATTTGTCCCTCCGAATGGTACCAAATGCCTAATTTTGGGGTCTGGGCCCATGGACTACAGGGGAGGAGGCAAGCCACCAAGGCAATCTCGTCGAACTGCGAGATCTCGCGCCGCCCAGCCAGATTTTATGCCTGAATGACTGTAAAGGATCCTACTAGACGCCACCAACCCGGTCCCTCGGGATTAAATATATGCAGTGAGAATAGGCACAGGAATGCTTCTCTGTGACTCTTACCAGCGAAATGAAATACAGGACAATGTTAAGCACACGTAAACAAACCTGCATGCGAAATTTGTAGTTGTAAGTTTTGTCATTCGAGTATGTCGTTCTTGCCCTTGGCCTTTCATTTTATCTTGCCGCGAGTTTATTTTGTTGTGCCCCGAGATATTTCATTTGCTGTGGGCAGATTTCTTATGCTGTAAGCACAGGTAGCCAAAGCTTAAGATACGACTGAAAATAAATAAAATGATCTAAAATTGTCAAATGTTTATTGTTTTATCAATCTTATATTACATATTCATGTGAGCTTTTAAAATTAGCATAATATGCTAATTTTAAAATTGCTCCCAACCATCAAAGCGAAGCGAAAGGTTGCACACTCGAACCGCCAGAATGCAGAGCGGTGTTCATGAAATGAGCTGTAATTCTCAAAGTTTGCCATCTTTCCCTCAAAACGCCTCAAGTTCAAAGGCTTCGATAGTCATTCTACAAATACATACCGAAAAAGTGCCCAACGTTACATCCTTTCCCCGGCAAAACGACAATATTTTAGTGGTAAACCTCCACGAACCATCCGCGGCCCGAGCACCTCTGCAATTTTTCTCATTTAATCATATGCAATTTGGAACCTCAAAAGCCACTTTCTAGGGGAGGTGTATGCAACGTCGCGTGCGACACATGATTTGATTACACTTCATCATGTGTTGCACGCGACATTGCTTTAAGCTTTGGCTACCTGTGATTAAAATGGACACACTTTATCGGGGGTGGAAGCGGAATCATGAATCATGAATCATAGCTGTAAAATTGGAAGGAATCATGAATCTTCGTGTTTCAAACTTGGGAATCATGAATAACGAGAGATGGCTAAAGGAATCATGAATAACAAATGAATATGCTTCCATCGATATTGTAGGCGTGTGAATATAGAACACAAACTACAAAACTTCTTAACAGTTACATCACAAAAATGGCCGAAAATAGCATTTCTGAGCGTCTAATTTTCAAAATTTTCTGGGGGAGCATGCCCCCAGACCCCCCTACATGAAAACACTGATGACGCTTTTCAAATCTTCATCCCTTACCTATCAACTTGACTGTGATTAGGCCTGTTACATACAGTGAACTTATTTTCAAAACTGGATGAAAACAATGACAAATGAATCATGAATATCGAATGAAAATTTTAAATGAATCACGAATCATTGAGGTAAAACAAGACAGGAATCATGAATATCCAAAGTCCAATGATTCCGCTTCCACCCCCGACACTGTAAACTGAACTGAAAAAATAATAAATGAAAGCTCTGCTTTTAAGCCTGCCTTAATCTATATAGCATGTTTTTTCAGCGTCTTTGATGCTTGGCGACTCTCTGGGAAGTTTCAGATCACCAATATTTTGAAATCCCCCTGAGTTAGAGAGTCATAGAGGCGATTTGGACATTCGCGTAAAGTAGCCGTGGGAAATTCATAGATTCATTAAAATAGAGAATTAACAGATTTTAAGTAGGCAATTTTATTACCATTTAAATATTGATACATAGCTTTCTTGACATTGACGTCCAATTTAAAGTTCCAGATAAACTCATTTAATGTAGATACAAGTTAAAACGCGCCTTCTAGCATGTCATATAACAACAAAAATAATGTATAATTCTTCGAGCAAAATGCTTACTCTGTCTCTGCTCCACCCTACCCCCCTCATGCGGTAGAGATACTGAGAGCAGAGTTTCCACAGAGTACCGCCCTCACCAGTCTACCCGTAAGGGGGAGCTCCGACACGCTGATTATACGAATAGCATTATATAAGACTTGTTCAACTCTTTTCCTCCCATGTGGGAGGCATTTTCTTAGACTCCTCGTTTTGGTGCTAACTTGTTTTCGTCCTACTTTATTATAGGAAATTAACGCTCGTGTTAATTAAAGTATTGGAAATTAACATGACTTAAAGTAACGCGAAGTGAAGGTTACTTTGTGCAACATGTTGGTGCAACTTCATGCCAGAAATTCTGGTGTTCCAGTTTTTATAACGCATACTTAAGTTCTAAGCGGAAGTAAAAATCCGCCCAGAAGGGCGGGGAATTGAATCGAGAGCGTTGAACTTTTTCGACGGGGAATGGGTACAGCTACAAGTTGTTTCTTCGATAACTTCCAGCTTCGTCAACGGTGTGTAAGAAGTAAGTTTAGCCTACGCATAATCGGACCTAATGGCGCGATTTGTAGTTTTTGTGATTTGTCGGCTAATTCGCTTTTCAGACCGTGCCACACAGGACAGCAGTAGGCGAAATGCAGTTCGATAAGAGCTCTACATAGCAATATAGTTGTATCATGAACGGCCTCAGCCTTTTAAGTGAATCTAGCCTATACCATAGGAAATAAGACGCCCGTTGGCCGTTTCCGCGGGATGGGAATGACTTTTCACGGTCACATTCTGTTTAAAATGTACAAATAAATGGAAATGAAAGTACAAGTACTAAATAAAGTAATTTAAAGGACGCCAAAGTCACAACATGAAACGTATACGCTAACGTGACTTTGGCCTACGAAAGGTGTTGTGTTACAAAGATGCGATTTACATAAATTCCGGGATAAACTGCCAAGGCTAATCAACAAAATGACCTTTATCGGTTTTTTCGACTATTTTGCTTGGTTACCAAGGAAAATGGTAAGAATTGGGATGATCGGGGCACTCTCTGACCCACATTTTTGTATACTCTCAAGGGACTGTTTTAATTTGTCAAGGGAATACTTTTCGCTGTGGGTGATAAAAAACGTCATTGGATAGGAATGCGTCAGCACTTCTCGATCCCGAAGTGTTATTTTCACGCGTCGCTCGTCATTTAGCCTGTCTAGCCTTTTGCAAACTAAAGGTAGGTATTTTTCAAAGATCTGTGCTATTCATCGATTGAATAGCTTAGTTTTACATGCTTAAAAGCTGCTGCGAATCTTCATTGTCAGAGGATATTGGCCAATGCTATTTTCTATTGTTATAAGTCTATTTGTCGTCTTCATTGAAAGAAGTATTTTTAGCTCGTCACGCAATCTTTTGTTTTGACCACAATTCACGGACTTGATCACGACTTAATGCAGCTTCTCAAGACTTCAGACAGGAAAATGGTAATGTACAATATTGCTTCGAACTTAAATGGAATTTTTAGAAGGATCGGTAAAGCCACTTAGTGAAAAATTGACTGCAAAAAGCCGTCGGGCTAAAATTAAACTTACGCTTTAGCGTGAATAATGCAGGATCTCACGGCTTCAAAAATATGCAGAATTTTGAAGCTTTGATACATTAGTAGCTACATCTTGAAATGAGAATTAATCTAAAACAAAACTTCCTTCAAGTTTCTTTCATTTGCCCAGTTTACGTTTGGAATTTTAGGCTTCTAGAAGCGTATTGATTTGAAAAGCACATGGTGACCTCTGATATGCAGCGTGTGGCCGACTTACCATCGCGTTGTTGTTTATTTGATAATTGTGTTCAGTTTACGACCTTTTACAGGCAAAGATTTACTACAGTACTTCGGAAAATGAAAACAAGTATTTTTTTTGTTAATAGTTATAGTGATGGATAACAAAAAGCAATCTGAGTGTTAATTTTGTGGAAGGAATTCAGTAGTTTTCCCCTATCTCACGGCACCATGATTCGCAAATTATTATCCCCAATTATCGCTTTTCTGTACCAAGATAATACCACTGGTGGTTAAATAAATGTCAGTGACAGTTGTACAGAATGAAAACCTACCTTTCACCAGAGTGTTTTGAACTAGTGTTATATTTTGTAGAAAGAGTTCGTGTTTTGCGAGTTGTTAAAATGACGCGCGGAGGTGAAGAAATTTTTTTCACCGTCTTCAAGTCTGGTTTCGGATCAATTTATCAAGGTTGATAATTAACAATGCAATTCATGAATTGGCCTTTCGGTTTGTCTAGTTTTAATAAACATTTACTTCAGAAAGGAATTATTTGTCTGAATTTAGTACGCATATGGTATATTTTTCCCACTCGCACGTTTGTGTTTAAATGCCGTAAAAGAGGCAGGATTTTTTTGGGGGGGGAGGGGGGGGGGGGTGGGGTTGGGTGCGCGCTAATAAAAGCCTTCTGGACTGTGAGTCAATGGGTTAATGCATCGCAAATCGCTTTCAATACTAACATTTACCCAACGCACACTCCATGCGAAATAGTCGAATCTCGAAGAGATCTTTGATTACAATTATCAACAGGGCGATCGTTGAGAACTCGATCTTGTTTGACGCACGCCTTTTAACCTGTCACTGGCGCAATAGTTGAGAATAAAGTTACATCCAAACTGTAAACGATAGACAATTACTTCTTTTGTTATGTATTCAGTCGCCATGAGCTGTGAAAATCTTGAAAACTTCCACTCCCGCTCACTGATCAGCTCTTATTACGGTTTAAATATTGTGAATGAAATCGGACGTCGCCGACGGGAGCTTTTGAAGTGAATTTATAGTCGCTGTTCATAATACTTTGGACGAGATCTCAGTGAACATGCTACTACGGGAAACAAACACATTGCTCCGTGAGAAACCAGTATCTCCTGCAATCAATCAATCGACATGCACACTTGTGACTACAAACTCGATCGAAATAAATCGATTTGCAGAAAGCGCGGTTTCCGCAGTTTCTACAATAAATCCATACGTACGTGCCCTTACTTACTTTGAGAGAGCATACATTGCTAAATTACCAAGGCTAATCAGCAAAATGGCTCAGCTATCGGTTTTTATAATTACCTTGTCTGCCTTTTCTTGACATGTAACTGAACGTGTTCGACTGAAGCAGCAAGAGTTTCTTTTACTACATTGAAAACGTATAAAATTTACCGTTTAGTGAACAAAATCGTACGTTGCCAGCGATGGTTAGAAAAATTATCGAGCATACCTTAGGTGAAATCTCAAATTGACGAGAGCTTTCGATAGATTTTACCGCACAACATCGAACTCATGGAACTCATCGAACACATCGAACCACATCGAACCCATCGAACAACATCGAACGCATCAAAACGATTGAGCCGAATTTAATACGCGGCTCATCCCGCGTAATAACCCCAGCGTTCTCGATTCCCTTCCGTTTCAGGGAGATTTCTACTTCCGCTTAGAACTCAAGCATGCGCAATAAAAACCGGAACACCAGAATTTCCAATCTCGTTCTCAGTCTTCGTTCCCCAAGGCGAGCGCCGGGCAAGGGTAACGCGGGCTCTGGGGACGAGACTGCAGAATATCTGGCATGATCAATCTCATTTTCCCAGAGTCTGTCCCGGCTGACTGAGAAGCTAACAGACTCTGGGCTCAACTTCACAGCGGTCAAACGCAAAAACCTAACGCTACTTCCGATGTTCGCTACCTCGAACTTTGTAAGAGTTCGAAGTGAAAGTTTGTAAGACTTTTGTTGGAAAACGTTATAAAAGTAGCACTGGGAAACCAAATCTCGAGCCGTGTAGACAGTTCGAACGTATATCTGTCTATTTACAAACGTTTAAGTGTCGAAAAGAATCACTTCAAACCAGTTAAAGTAATTGATTTATTATCAATACCTCACAATTTCTTGATGTTACTAAAATTAGTCTTTTAGTAATAGAAAGTTATATAGAAGGTTATATACAATAAAATAAATTGTGAAATATGTTGTATTATATTGTAATTGCATTTGTTTACTATTGTCTGTTTTTAGTTTCCAAGAATGAACATCATAATTTTGCTACAACTGTGGCTACCTTATAAAATTTGCAAAAGAATGGTTTTTCTTTTTTTTAAGTCAACCTTACTAGCTACAAAAAGTACACGTTATCTCTTAATACTAGCTGATTTCCTTTGGATATCTCTATGAGAAAAACACATACTGCTGTTGTCTAGAGCACTTTCAGCAACAACCATTCAAGAGAATGGCCCAAACGGTTTTTTTCTACAACTTGAAATATATTGTTTTCCACCACATTACGTACGTTGCCCTTGCACCTGCATCTGGAAAAAAAAATAAACAAGGTATTAAAAAATGAAAAAAATAAGTAAACAAGAGAAGATAAAGAAAGAGAGGTATTTAGGCAAGAAGAAATAAATAGTTAAACGTTGTCAATGTTGGCGTTTCTTAGTAATTAAGCAGGCGGCTGGATAATGATTTAAATATTAATGCAGTGCACAAATTGAAAACGGGAGGACGACGAGGAGGAGGAGTTCGACTGGCACAATTGACGAGATGCTTACATGTACATTCTTGCTTGTACCCCATTGTTGTGTTTACAGCAATTGTCTTCATTTGAATGGCTGGCCCTCCCAATGTTCTTCTATTCTGGCTCATTCTGGATAGACCACTGCATCTACTGTGATCCAGTACTGCAATGCTTACTGATGCATTTCTACAATGTATAGTTTTAACCCTATTCTTTATCTGCAACGGTCATTGGTGCACGCGTCTACAAGAACATTCCAGTTTATCAACTAATGCTGGAACGATGTTTCTAAACCTGAGGAAAAGATAAACAGTGACCACATGAGCGGTTTAGTCGTGCAACTTAGTAACGTTTAGGATGGTAGCTTTGGTAAGTCCATGCGCCACTTTTCTACAATTGGCAAAACTTAGTTAAATTGGGGAGGCTGAAACACGCATAAGCTTTCTAGTTTCTTTTCGGTCTCCCCGCCGCTATTTTTTTGTAATTGATTGTATACTTTCATTATAATTTCTTTGTGTGGCAAATAAAAAAATCTTTAGACAAGACGCTCTGGTTTAAAACGGGTTTGGCATGGCTCAAGCCTCCTACGCAGACGACCTTTTGGCTCGTCACGCAATCTTTTCTCACAACTTGTTCGTTGGGGGAGAAAAGATTGCGTGACGAGCAAAAAGAACGTCTGCGAAGGAGGCTATGTATGGCTACTCTCACCAACAGTTATCAATCAAACACAACAGGAAATGACTGATAGACAACCTGCACTCTTTAACGATCGTGGAATGATCTGCTAAGAATGATCCTTTAAAATTTGCAATTTTTTTTCTTTTCTTTATGGCATATGTTGGCTCCAAAATAGATTTATGAAGCAATCTTGTGATTATCATAGCTGGACAACTGATACCTTAAACACAAGCAGCTTGTATTCCTTAATGACCACAGAAGAATCAGTTACCAATTAGCTCATTCCGTGAACCATGTTCCACATCTTTTCTACCAGAGCTGCACACTGTTTCTCCCAACTGTACTTCTTCCCATAGGATTCGCGTAGCATTTCGATCCCTTGCAGCTGCTCTCCATGTCTTGCACAGACAGCCTTGATGGCCTTTGCCCAGTCCTTGGGCTCGTTTGTGTCAAGTATTGGTTTCTTTAAATTGTCAACTTCTAGGGTCTGTAATGCCCTGGCAAAGCCTGAATTACTACTCACAAGAATTGGCAGACCGGCAGACAACGCTTCAAGAGCAATCAGACCAAAACCTTCAGTCCTAGATGGCATAATGGCTAGATCAACTTCACAAAACAAGTCTTTCATTTGTTCTCTGCTTTCTACATATTTTCTAACGTTCAGCTGCTTTTTAGCAATACCACAGTTGAGTAATTTTCTTGCTACCTCGTCTTCTTTTCCATCAGGGGCACCCACAAATAAGAGATGATAAGGTTCTCCTTTCAGTTCCTGGTCAGCAAAGGCTTCAGCAGCAATGTCGTACCCTTTCAGCTTGAAGTCCTCATCATCACCACGGCCACATAACAACACTCTGAACTCGGAACTCTCATTAGGATCTTGTTTTAAATCTGAGAATTCACTGAAAAGTCCTGGGGTGAGGGCAAAAATTTTTTGGTCTTCCTTAGATCTTAAGTATGAAGAGTAAGCCTCTGCCAGTTTGGGTCCAATTGGTACAACGAGATCAGCCAGTTTGCACAGATCAACTTCAGTCTCATGTTTTCTCCCACCCTTGGAAACAGCACCGGAATGACTCTTGAACATGGCAAGCTGTTCTGGAGCAGTGTGCACTACTTGAACCCACTTACGATTGCACAATGGATGATCTCTTAAAACTTGTCCTTGACGGCCAAGCTTCATACCATGACCAATAACTACATCCATACTAAGGTCATGTGGTGGGAAACTTAACCAATCACTCGGATGGTCGAAGCCTGGGCGTTTCTTTGCCTCAACAACAGAAACACGATAACTTCGAGCGGCCTTCTTCTGTTCATCCGTTAAAGCACCCTCGGGGACTAAGAACGTGATTTTCACTCGAGGTTGCTCTGCCAAGTAAATAGCCAGCTGTCTGTTCAACGTTGACAAGCCACCATTTAAAGATCCCCACTCATCACCGAGAAGAGTAACTTTCAAGGTTGTCGAGGTACTAAGAGGACCTTGCTGCTCAGGCGTAGCGTGTGTACCGACTCTAGGACCAGCCTGCAACAGTTTAACAAGAAGACAAGGGTTACTTTATGACAATAATGGACAGAAAAGTAGCACGAGAGGCGTCTGAAATTCGACCCTTCAAATTCCACATTGATAGCGTATCCAAGTAGTGTCGCTGATTGATTGTTCATCGGTGACGACTTTTCGCGTGCAAATCACAAACACTTTGTAGTTCTCGGTGAAGCTAAGTCACCAGTTTGGAAAAATTCGGGAGAATAAACTTCGGTTAACAAGAAGAAAATCAAACCCATTTGAACTGATTTGAGTTTGTTGGTTTTGGTATTCCAAAATATGGCCATTTATACTTTAAAACACAATCCCAAAATTCATTAGTAAAATGTTTGTTGCATATCCTTACAGGCACATCTTGTTCCATACATAAGGCACTTTGTGGCGTGAAAGCGAAGCTTTGATAAGGCGAGATCTGTAATAGCAAAATAACAATTTACAATCAATCAAGACATAAAGCGCCTATCACTATAATAAGAAAAACAAATGGGAATACGTGAGCGGTATGTAAACGTTTTTTGTTTTTCTTACCAACTTTGCAAAATGTCCCTTACTGTAGACCCTTTCGGTCACATGGTGCAAAATCAGTCAAGCTGGCCGCAAAATGCAATACTTTCATTATCACATTGTTTTTGATATCTCACTAAGAAATGGTTGGCCGAGCATGGCTGATTTTGTACCAGATGAACGGCGGCTCGTACAAAGGGCATTTTTCTCTATTTCTATTTTGTAAAAGGTTTATTTTTCAAAAAAGTCTCCTTCAGTCAGAAGACAATTTCGGATTTTCCAAAATCAAAGTGTTTATCGCACTACAGACCCTTTATTAACTATAAAAGGGCTGTCCTTCACTTCACATTGTGTATCACGTTTCAGAACATTTTGGCAAATTGGGTTACTTGGGAACACAACTCTCTTGGCAAGTTCTTCTCTGGTCAATCTCAATAGTTTACGGTGGACAACTCTACCTCTCTTTAATAGACCTCTGATATTCACCTTCAATAGTTATTGAAACCACTTGTACTGGAAACAAAAGTAGTATAAGAGTGGGGATTCAACGCCATGTGGTGGTGGTGGAGGTGACGTCACAATAGCCGGAAGGGTCGGGAGGTATGACGTCACAATACCCCCGGGGTTGACATCATCAAAAATGATGACATCATCATCTAAAAATAGTATACGCCCCCACAATTACCGGTTTGGGTGGTGGAATCTCGTCATAGTTCTAAAAATAGAAAAAAATGATGTAATGGAATTATTTTTAACCACAGTAATTGGTAGATTTTGTGTTATAAGAGGGATGAAATTTTAGGAATATACTAGTATCTTGAGCAAGCAGCGAATAGAAGACACGTTTGTTTCCTGAAATCATGTGTAACTCAAATCAGAGCAGAAATTTGTTGGTGGATGAGATTGAACTTCAAGCGCAACTTGTGCGGAACAAGATTGCCGAGATCATACAAGGCGAATTTGCGCGAGAAATTAATCGTCTCGTTTATGAAGAGGCAAGGCGCTGTTGTGAAGGTTGTGAGATGGATGACCCAAGCCAGCTTCATCATGAGTGTATGATGACGGATATGGAAGAGCTTTGGATAAAACACTATGAACGGGCGAGAGAACATTTAAATGTTGACAAACTGTGGACAGTGATTGAAAAAGATATTTTTACGAAATTAGATGTTTATTTGCAAGACTACTGGTTGAAATATTTCCTCCAACTTCTCAAGGTGGATGTGACCAGCGCCTTTTTACTGTATGAACACTATAAACATCAAAAAAATGAAGGAGAAGATGAATGTCTGAGACTTGGTTGCTTCGATTACATGCGATAACATGTGTTTATTGCACTTTGATTGTGGATAATAAAGTTTAGTTCTGTAATTATGCAAGCTTTTTGTCGCATACATTTTCTACTGCAGACATAATTGTTTTCTAAACAATGGTATAGGCTCGATGTGTTCTAGTGAACTCAATTATAAACAAAAGGATGACCAATCGAACTAATCTTTTCACAAACGAAAGATAAACAATAGCGTGTATGCGCTTCAGTGGCCACGCCACGGTTTGAACGAGTTTTAAGCACGAATTGCCGCGTAAGTAATATTAATACTAAACACACAAATAGGATATCAAGGAAAACCTTTATTTTTAACGTTCAATACAATTTACAATGATGAAATTTAATAATCGTCTTCGTTCTCCTCATTGCTAGGGAGATAATATGTGACTTTTGATGTCTTCTCGTTCTTGTGTGTGATCGCTCCACAGTCATAACATCGCCGCAAACTGTGTTCCCCGTGTTTTCGGTCGAGAGGAATCTTGTGATTGCATATAGGGCAAATTTTATGGTTGTCTACCCAAAAACACTTAGTGCATTTCACGACAGCAGTATCATATACATTCTGACCTTCGCAATGTTGATATGGATTAACAACTTTTTCCTTAATAAACGTAGTATTTTCAGAATCACTAATGTCTGCTTCTTCTTCGCTGTCGCTATCATCATTTTCTTCAGTCTCTTGAGTTTCTTCAGGTTGACTACTCTCAAAAGCAGTTTCCTCCTCTTCATTACTATCGGTCGAGTTACCGTCATCAGCCTGATTATTTTCCTCCTCATCGCGAAAGACTTGTTCTTTTTGTAATATATCGCTTAAAACTTTCTTATTCTTTATCAAACGCTTATTAACCCCCAGCTCTGCTAATCCTTCCATGAAGGTATTGAGCGCACGAGGTTTGGCAACATCATCGTTATGAGGAAGTAGCACATACTCAACCAGCTCTGAGATGTTTGTTACTGGTATTATACGCTGATTTCGGAGTAATTGTCCGCGAGGTGTCCAAAACAAGATATCTTTAGAGGTGGCCATACTGTGCAAGAGTTCAGAGGCCCGTTTTCTTAAAACTGCTTGGGAAAGTTCATTTAAAACATCTTTAATCCGGGGCTCTTCACTATCGCTCTCCTCGTCAGAGGTTGTGCTATCTTCTTGTCCGCTTTCTTCCTCTTCATGCCAATCGATCTTTCTCTTCATATTGACTAACACTCGTTTAAACCAAGATACAAATGATGAAATTTCAGGATGCGCGTTGCCTTTATAACATAAGAAACCCCAAACTACTTATAACAGGGGTCAACAATTCTTGTACAAAACCACCACCCTCTTGCACAAGAACCTGCTTCTTTGTCTTGAAGGGAACATCTGCTTCAGCGAGTTAAAGTAGAGCATCCTTGTAGGGCATCAATTTAAGCCTATTTTCTTCGCATATAGGTATGTTTTCCTTAAGCACATTATAAATAATTTGCACTAATGCGTGAATCTGTTGTGGTGTAGCCGTTTTTAGGAGAAACTCCCGCTGATGAGTAGGACAATCAGCTAACAGTTGAAGAAAACCTCGATTGTTCTTTACTACTCGAGACATGGTCACAGAATGAGCTAATTGAAGCTAGTTACATCCTTTTATTTTGACGGCTACGGTTTAAATTTCGTTGAAACGTAGTAGTGGCGGTGGTGGTGGCGGTGGTGGTGATGGTGGTGGTGGCGGCGGCGCCGACGGTGGTGGTGGCGGTAGTCGTGGTGGAGGTTAAATAGAAATATAATGGGGTGGTGGTGGTGGTGGTGGCGGTTGTGGTTGTGGTTGTTGTTGTGGTGGTGGCGGCGGTGGTGGTGGTGGTGGCGGTGGTGGCGGTGGTGGTGGTGGAGGTTAAACAATAGAAATATAATGGGGTGGTGGTGGTGGTGGTGGCGGTTGTGGTTGTGGTTGTTGTTGTAGTGGTGGTGGTGGTGGTGGTGGAGGTTAAACAATAGAAATATAATGGGGTGGTGGTGGTGGTGGCGGTTGTGGTGGTGGTGGTGATGGTTGTTGTGGTGGTGTCGGTGGTGGTGGTGTAGGTTAAATAATAGAAATATAATGGGCGAGGTCTATATAATTGTGAAACATTGCATAGTTCGTCAGTTACCGTTAAGTTGTGACAGCGTTGACATGAGTTGGTCCTGTCCTGTGTGTCAAAAGGAGTTTTCTAGGAAAGATAGTATGCAAAGACACATAAGCAGTAAACACAGTACTTCCGGTCTCCCTCCATTTCAAGCTATGCCGATTTCTCGAGAAAAGTGTCAGCGGTTTCACCTGGAGCATCCGTTTACCTGTATGGTTGCAGGTATGACCGGTTCGGGAAAATCGGTCTGGGTTAAATCTTTGTTGCAGCAGGCCCAAAAGGCAATCTATCCTCCTCCGGAGAGGATTGTTTGGTGTTATTCTCAGTGGCAACCGGCTTACACCGAGTTATTGATGACGATACCTGGAATTGAATTTGTCAAGGGCATCCCTGAGAACCTGGAACAAGATTCCTACTTTGATGTTAATATACGAAACTTGATTGCCATCGATGACCAGATGGTTGAGGCTGGAGGTGATAACCGAGTCGTGAACCTGTTTACTAAAGGATCGCATCATCGCAACTTGAGTGTCATTTACATTGTGCAAAACCTGTTCCATCAAGGCAAAGGCAATGGAAGCATCAGCTTAAACAGCCATTACTTGGTCCTTTTCAAGAACCCCCGCGACAAACTACAGATTTTGACGCTAGCAAAACAAATGTATCCTGGACAAACTGCTTGGTTTATGAAACAGTACGAAGACGCGGTACAGAGACCATTTGGTTATCTATTTGTTGACCTTAAACCAACCACTCAGGATAGTTGCAGATTGCGAACAAATGTATTACCTGGTGAAGAAAGGTTCGACAAAGGCGAAATGGGAGACAAGGTTTCTCAAGAGCTATTGAAATATCTTAAACAACAAAACCTCATGGCTCCCTCTGTTATTCCGCAGATGCAGCGCTTGGAGCATAATATGGATAATCTTTTGTATCGTACAGATCTTCCAGACTATGATAAAGCAAGGCAATACATGCAGCTACAAAACAAGTTTTTGACATACAAACACCAGCTCAATTCTATACCAGAGGCAGCAATGTTAACCCAAGAGCGAAAACCGAATTCTACCAGTGATCCGACAGGCAACGTATCGACAGTCCCTGTCCCCGTTCAAGAACCACCGGTAACAATACCAGCGGCTCCTGTTCAAGCGCCAAATGTTGAACCGACGTTTAAAGCGGCAGACCCACAACTAATTACTTCCATGACAGCCTCCACTCCCTTACCTCCCTCCCTCCCTCCATCGATGTTGACCCCTCCTCCCACAGTGGAAATGTCCCCGCCTAAAAAGCGGAAACGCCCGCAAATTCGGTTAGTAAATTATTTGGATGATAAACCGAAAAGGCCTTCTAGACAATCACGGCGTTTGCACAGAAGCTCACATTACAAATACTCCAAGACACAGGATGAAGACGATTATTAAATTTCATCATTGTAAATTGTATTGAACGTTAAAAATAAAGGTTTTCCTTGATATCCTATTTGTGTGTTTAGTATTAATATTACTTACGCGGCAATTCGTGCTTAAAACTCGTTCAAACCGTGGCGTGGCCACTGAAGCGCATACACGCTATTGTTTTATCTTTCGTTTGTGAAAGGATTAGTTCGATTGGTCATCCTTTTGTTTATAATTGAGTTCACTAGAACACATCGAGCCTATACCATTGTTTAGAAAACAATTATGTCTGCAGTAGAAAATGTATGCGACAAAAAGCTTGCATAATTACAGAACTAAACTTTATTATCCACAATCAAAGTGCAATAAACACATGTTATCGCATGTAATCGAAGCAACCAAGTCTCAGACATTCATCTTCTCCTTCATTTTTTTGATGTTTATAGTGTTCATACAGTAAAAAGGCGCTGGTCACATCCACCTTGAGAAGTTGGAGGAAATATTTCAACCAGTAGTCTTGCAAATAAACATCTAATTTCGTAAAAATATCTTTTTCAATCACTGTCCACAGTTTGTCAACATTTAAATGTTCTCTCGCCCGTTCATAGTGTTTTATCCAAAGCTCTTCCATATCCGTCATCATACACTCATGATGAAGCTGGCTTGGGTCATCCATCTCACAACCTTCACAACAGCGCCTTGCCTCTTCATAAACGAGACGATTAATTTCTCGCGCAAATTCGCCTTGTATGATCTCGGCAATCTTGTTCCGCACAAGTTGCGCTTGAAGTTCAATCTCATCCACCAACAAATTTCTGCTCTGATTTGAGTTACACATGATTTCAGGAAACAAACGTGTCTTCTATTCGCTGCTTGCTCAAGATACTAGTATATTCCTAAAATTTCATCCCTCTTATAACACAAAATCTACCAATTACTGTGGTTAAAAATAATTCCATTACATCATTTTTTTCTATTTTTAGAACTATGACGAGATTCCACCACCCAAACCGGTAATTGTGGGGGCGTATACTATTTTTAGATGATGATGTCATCATTTTTGATGATGTCAACCCCGGGGGTATTGTGACGTCATACCTCCCGACCCTTCCGGCTATTGTGACGTCACCTCCACCACCACCACATGGCGTTGAATCCCCACTCTTATACTACTAACAAATCTCAGTGTATCTGTATTGTACATGTAAATCCACAGTTTTTGTTCAATTTAATAGCGGAGCTCCAGCGCGCGAAGCGCGCCAGCGGAGCACCATGGGTAAGAAAATTTGGTAAACCACCAAGCCGAGAAAATTTGGTAATCACGTGACCGTACGTCCGTCCGTCCGTCCGTCCGTACAGACTCTGGGGGAGGGGGAGGGGAGTCACAGAACAATTACCGCTTTGGTTACTGTTAAATCTTTGATATTGAACTTCGATGTCATGGTCAATTGACAGCTGTCAAAACAAGGTATCCGCTGACCAGTATCACATGACCATATCGCGGGCTCAGGCGTAGAGCTAATCGAGGGGACGTGTTTTTTGGAAGTTGACCGCTGACCAGGCAATGGTTTTCCAATTGATCGCGGGCTCAAGTACTCAGTTTTTACTTAGCCTGATAATTTTATCATCGCATAAATTCAGATTTAAATAAAGGGCAAGGTAAATAACCCCCAAGCTCTGCTTTTAGGCTTAGCTAAATCTATTTTAGAAATACAGTATTTAGTTTAGTTTTTTTCACATGTTAAATAAATGATCTGGACATTTCATTTCAACTTAAACGAAGCGATTGTTCGAAAAGGCGGTAAATCTTTGGTACGCTGTTCACCTTTAAAGCTGAATGAAAGATGCGAAGAAAGCTGCTGGCGAACATCAATTTTCGCGAGTATTTCTCGCTTTATTTACTCATGCACATCATGGAAACTTATGCCAAATGATTTAGGACAACCTCTTAACGGGAAGATCCGAAATAATTGCCGATTTGAACATGATATACTGGATAACAAGTCAAAAAGAGCGCGATGTCCAGGGTTCGACCTGCGGCTGAGCAAGGCTGAATATCACTGAATTGAGCTCAAACAAAAGTGAATTCAGAGCCGATCAAGTTCACTGAAGTGAAGGATAAAAGACTGTTAAAGGCTACACCGATGGAAAGGAAGAAATTGTTGTTCGGTGATAATTCATATAATGAATATGTCGCTGGTGTTGGACTAAGCTTGCAACGAGACTGCCGTGTTCGTGCCCGATATTATTGGGCTGGTTTGAAAGCTTTGCCCTACAGAATTTATAAGCCTTCTTCAATAATGAGGTAACAAACGTAAATATATGCACTAAGCATAAGCCTAATTTTATATTGAGAGAATTTATATATTTCATTAATGTAGTAATGTAGGTTTTCAGATCTTCACGTAAATATTTATCAAGCCTGTTCATGTTTGTACATTTTACACATTTATTTTGTTTAGTAAATATTTTGTTTAGACTAATTATTTTCAGTTTTAGTTAGTGGAGTTAACTGTGATGTTCATTATTGGATTTTGAAAACAAATTATTTAGCTTCACAGATCAAAATCACGATTTCGGCTCGCTTGCATTTGTTTTGTTTCTCTTATCTCTGCTTATTAGTGAGTGTGTTGAATTTGCCGGTTTCGTTTCGAGCTACCTGTGCTAGGCTGAGTGGGTTCAGACTTAACCTACCGCATATTTACTTACCAGAAATGAAGAAAATTCATTCAGTTCTCTACATAAAATTATCTTAGGCATTTTAATAGCAACGCGTACGATGAAACAGAATTAGTAAATCATGCAACCAAACCGCAACGAAAAGGAAGACAGTTCAAAACAGTCAAAACAACATTGTAAGCTTATTCTAAGTTAGCGTGCACCAGTTTCCAAATCACAAACTGCCACAATTCTTACACAAAAACTGCTTTAAAATGACTTACATAACCGGCACCATCAATTTGCAGAGTTTGTTTTGCCGCCGTGATTTTCTCAGTTTGCCGTGCCGTGAGTTCATTTTGTTTACTGTGTTAAGCAGCGAGTTCACTTTGTTTTCTGTTTTTGCCTTGAGTTGATTTTCTTGCTCTGATGGTTTTGTAGTAATAAAAACAAGGTCAAGGTTCTTTTTACATTGAATAACTCATAGAGGTCCTAGAGGTGTATTACGAATTAGTGTACAGTAAACGTTGTAAAAAGTTTGACTAAGATTTGTTTTGCACCTACGTGCATACGTGAGGAACCCAATAAAGTGCACTCGTCAATTTCAATTTTAGAACCTGTCACTAAAGGCAGGAAAATTTATACGGGTTAACCACGAAATATATTGACGTCGCTTTCGTCAACAAAATCATGAGAGGTTTTTTGTACCTATATGGGCCACCGTATAAGCTAAGAAATATAGTGTGGTTTCTTATTTGGTAACACTGTAATTTACTCGAGCAAAAAAAAGATAAATGCATGGGAGCTCCGCTTTTAGGCCTGCCTAAATGTATATATTAAACATTAAGTCAGATACATGTCGCTGAATAGCAAAACAATAACCACACCTGTACTGGAGATCTTGGAATGATGAACAGTGTACATAACGTTTCCCTTGTCTCCTGGCCATCCTGCCATTCGATCCGTCTGTAGAACTCTACTTTCATATCGCTTACGTCTTGAACTCTAACAGGCCAACTGTTCTCAAATGGTGTATCTCTAAGAAACCTTGATCGAAGAAAGGAATAAATACCATGTTACATGCCATTCACCGAAGCAAGGTAAAACAAGGTATAACAAAATGAAAATCCACAAGAGAAAACCTAGAGATTTAATTTTACATGGGATTCAAGTAAATCTTAAATTTGTGCTTTTAAAATTGTGTAACCTAATCATGCCACCTCTAGAGGAAAACAACTTTAAACCTTGTTTACGTTAACAGCTTTTCCCACATGTGCATTTGGGTTCTTGTGTTCTGTGATGTACGTTGGCAGATCGTTTACTATGTCCATGACATCATTTTACATCATAGGAAGTGTTACACAACACGCGACTCGAGGGTGAAGGTATTTTATGGGATATTTTTAGCGGATTTTGGAAAGTTCTTGGGTAAGAATGCCCGCAACAATCTTGATAGACAACGATCTTGCAAGCTACCCCTAAATCTTTATGACGGCATCTTCATTTTGTTCGGTTCAATTAACTCCGAAATGACTAAACAAAACCTGACTCGTCCCCAGTCGTCCTCATACAGCGCACGAGGACCAGCGCGAGGTGAAAAGCGCTGGGAGCAAGGGGTTGGGCCCCCACCTCGCGCCTCCTCGCCTGCCTGCTGTATGAAGACTGAGGACGAGTCAGAAACAAAACGCAAAGAACGCCTGAAAGCAGCCGGAAAGCAGCGAGACAGTTGCCAAACTATTACGCTATGTTCTCTATACTGAAAAACTCTGATGCTGCTATAGGGGACCCTCAACACAATGGAAAAGCAAAGATTAACATCAAATGCAAAGAAACATGCACTTACGTCAAATAGATGTCATCTTCTGCATTTCCGCTTTCCTTTAACTTAAATGCTTTTGAAAGAGAGACAAACGCCTGATCCTCTGAACATAGCGGTTTCAGCGAGGTTCCCTCTCCTTGGAAATTCACAAAATAAGTTGAGGAGATATGGCTATTCACTTGAGATTTGAAGTGAATTGGGAAACAGCTCAAAGTCAGCAGATATTCAGTACGTCTTACGTCACACAAGCAAGCTAAAAACCCTGCTCGTTGTGCCATGAGTCTGCTGTATAGATTGGAAGCAAGTTTGCTTAGAGCACCAAGGGGCTGCTTTAACCACCAGAACCAAATCCTGAGATTAGGTAAAAAAAAAAAAGATGAGTGAATGGTGCGTTCCTTTGAGATGCTCCGGATCAGAATCAATGATCCAAGATCAGTCGGATCATGGTGCAACGAAGGCACCAATTAATCCATTCTGTGCAAGGATTCAACGGTTCCTTTGATGCACCATGATACGAATGCATTTGGGCCATTGATCCTGATCTGGATCATCCCAAAGGATCGCACTCAACGTCTATTTTTCTGATAGGAACTCTGCAAATGTTGTGGCGCAATGTTTCAATTATTGATTGGAAGTCTGCTCAACGCAACTTGCAACTTTCAATCTAAATTAGTTTGAGCAAGTTGCCAAGTTCCGGTTTTCATTTTTCCCGAATAGAACGTAATAACTCCGCCTCTGTTTCGAAGAAGGAGGAAATAATTGCCCTTTGGTCAACAATTTATCACCAGACGACAAGAAGATAGCAACAAGTTTAGTTCAAATCGCCAAACTAGGATGTTTGATCGATGCAACTTGCAACTTTCAATTCAAATTTACTCTAGCAAGTTCCGGTTTTTGAGTGCAATTCCCAGTTTGGCGATTTGAACTAAACCTGTCGCTTATTTCTTGTCGTCTGTTGGGGAAAAATGAAAACCGAAACTTGGCCACTTGCTCGAGCAAATTTGAGATGAGAGTTTCAAATTGCGTCGAGCAGAATGCCAATCAAAATTGAAACATTGCGCGACAGAGTTCCTATCAAAAGAACATCCGGTTTGAATGTAAACCGAGCCGTAATTCACGAGAGGTTTTTTGCAAAGATCTCTGAATTGTATTTCAATTTAGTTCAATATGACACTGTCCCGCTCACTCCGTATTATGAGGATAGCATTTTGTCTGATGTAATGGCAAAACCCCCAAATGGATTCGGGCCCAGATTAAAGGCAAAAGCCTTACACCATAATTGCCACGAGCGCGGCATCTGACGTCATTGTTCATACTTACCGACAGAAATGTTTGACTTGAAATGTCACTATTCCATCTGTAAGAACTGGTGGCATCTCCAACTGATCTGTACTTTCAGTCCACTCTTGTGGTTTTTCTTTTGAATAATGCAATATCCTCCACCGACCAGAAGGTAGATCTGCCAATTCTTTCTTACCTTCAAAGAGGGTAAGAGGAACCTTGATTTTTGCAGGCTCCAAAAGCTTGACATTGTGAGAACATGAAATGTGAAGGATTGGACCAGCTAACATTCCCTCTCTGTTAGGGCCAATACTTGGAGGTTCTTGGACCTTGAGTCAAGACCGAAAACGAAATCGTAACCTAGCTTGCTTTTAACTTTAATTAGTATATACCACACAAGTAAATAGTGCTTTCCGCGCGCGCTGATTGGTTAACTCGGAGGTGATTAGCAAAGTACTATTCACCTCCGAGCAGCCGAAGAGCAACAAAATGGCTTCGCGCGTCGCTTTGGTACCGAAAGAAATGTTTTGGTCCGCTAATTATTCAACTTGTGTGGTATATACTAAAACAATTATTCACCTCAGCGTCTCTGAAAGTGGTGGATATCCGCCTCTATTCACCTCAACTTCGGTGAATAATTGTTAACTATTGCACAGAATTATTCTTTGTTCCACTACTGAACTGTAATCAAAGAAATTTTCTGCAAGTGTGTACTTTCGTTTTGTAGTTAGCTGTCTGGTATTGATGGTTAACCGACATGCATTACTATTTGGCATAATACGTTTAAGATATATTGTAAAATACAGAATTAATTAAATTAACAAATCAAAATGCTATTTTGCTGATCCGCTATTTTAGAAATGATTGTCGAGGTAAAAGTTTCCACAGCCATTTTTTATTCTCAGAACCATGTAATAAATCTCTTATTAGCTATGCTTGCCCAGGACCTTTCTGACAAGTCACATGACCTATATGTGTTGGTACGTCCCACTAAAGGCCACTCACTGATGTTTGGGTGCGAAAATTCATGGCAGTGTGAATTACAAAGCTAATTGCTCTCTTACAACTCTTTTCCATGACCAATTTGTAATTACGTCAACTAGACACATCAATAGTCTCTTTTGTAACTGTTACATGTATTTATTGCTAATCCGTACATGCTAACGGCTTCTGTGCCATGAAGCAGCTACGAGTATCTTCCCCTGATCTTTAAAATTTGAATTAAAGCAATTTTTTTAATTCTAACAACTAATCAGTCGTTCGTTATTATCTTTATCTTGTATAAAAATAGCGTAGTTTCACACAGAAGATAATGTTACCTTAAGTGTCATGCAGAAATCTTCCATGGTAGGCACAGAATTCCAAGGAATTTCAACACTGACATCTGGATAGTCTGGCACTATACAGGTAAATTCGGGAGTCACAGACTTCGGCTTCGGGAAAACGAAGGATTTGAGGCGCCAGATTGCAGCAAATGAGGAATAACGCGTTACTGTACATGAAGCTTCAGCAAAAGGAAAGAGCCAGTTAGGAGCGGTTGGTTTTTCTGCAACAAAGTATTTATGTCAACAGTACTACATATAAAACAAAAGAGACGTAGTTCTACCTCTGTCAGTGGTTTTCAGAGGAAACGTACTTGAGCGATTTTCATTAAATACTGAACATTTGCAAGCAGGAAATAAAATTTGATTTTCCCCATTTGTTTTTATGTGGACTTTCACACGAAGTGTGAAAATCCACATATTGCGGTCGTGCAGTTTTCCCGATTGGGACGGCACTTTCCGTGATAACTCGTCTCAGCCCTTTCGGAAGCTTTCGAGGGTGTTCGGGGAATCCGAAGTTTTGGAGCCAAGAGTCAATGTAAAATTGGCGAGACGTCACAAAGAAAGCATCACACAAGCTAAATACTTGAATTTCATTAATCGAAACTTAAAATTTGTCAAGTGCAGTACATCAACGAGCAGCGTCAAAGATGGTATACGTATGGTATATTTGCACGGCGTTCGACTGAACTGTGGCAAAGGTCACGCTATTTTTCACACTTTTCGCGCTGTCTGTTGTGTTCGACTGGACGTCAGTTGCTGTGTTCGCTTGATTCGCATATAATTGAAAATTGCTGAAAAGCATTCTTTAGCAGATATCTAGATATTTGTTGTTTTGTTTCAGCTTTGTCACACAGAATCTTTAGAATGGAAGAATGGATACACAACGAGTCAAAACAAAACAAGTTCACTAATCAAGTTGTTTTCCCGGGGCTTTCCCGCAATTATTATTTTCTTGGATTTCTCGCAAGTTAAATTTGAATAACGCAATCTGACTGATGTCGAATTCAAAACTGTTGGTAAAAAGTTAGTGTGAATAGCATAGAACTTATTTTGAACCGAAAAATGTATGTATTGAAACCGTGCGAAAACTAAATTACTGATTGAAAATGTGTCGTTCGCGAATCGCCGACTCCACTCGAAAATTAATTCAAGAACGATGATAATTTTAGATTGAAAAAAGTATTCATCTGCCTTCTTGTATCAAGGGATTATTAGTGAAATCTTGCTAAAAGGCGATAAAAGCCATTCCGGAAAAGTTGTATCTGAAAACAACGCAATGAAAGAAAATGAGTTAATTGATGAGTTTAGCTGTTGTTTACACAAGCGTTCAGATGAAATGTCAGGCAAATGAAGACAATCTACATACTTCGCAAAATATTTCTTTATGAATGCACTGAAATCAGTATCCCCGATTTCTAGTGGTAAGATTTTGTTTTTGTTCTTAATAATTTTCTTGTCCCTATTTCCATTTAAAGACCTAATTTGTCCACATGGTCCATTTCCCGTGAGCCCCCTCTCTGTGGGGGTCTAAAAAAAGTTGAGCCACGCCCAGATTGCCATCCTTTACGGGAAAAGTAAGACTCAAAACAGCAAATAGCAAAATCTCAAACCTTATGATTAGAGAGCTGTTTAATTCCATGATATATTTTTAATGTGAAAAGAAGTTCTCTTCAAACAAAGTTTCAGGCCTAACACTTCTCTGTTTTTAAGACACAGATAACTAAAAATGGCTTTGCGGACCCGAAAAGTTTCTACTTTTTCACCTAGTATCAACCATGCTGTATTGTGTGAAATGTTATCCTTCACGAGAGTAGAATAGTAGATCAAATTTTCCGACGAACATCCCCGTCCTTTTCATGTAACCATATAGAGATACTGTCGGGTCTTGTCCCAGGTTTTCCGCTTCTCTGACACAGTTCAAATAAATTGGACTGCATTTCAATATTTAAGGCGATCTTCAGGGTAAGTTGTAAGGTGTGTTCCTCAAAACGAGAAGGAAGTTTTTCTTTCACGATCATAAGAAAACTTGATTGATAAGTTTTTTTTATTATCTCGAGTTTCAAGTGACTGCCCACTCATAATTGACTTATACTTAGTCTTGCGTACAGTCCAGCTCACAGAGCGCGAAGCGCGAGAGCACCGGGGACTACTGCCAAACTGGAAACGAGAAGCAAACGACTTTAAGAAGGTCTAACCGATACTGTACATTGGCTCATTCAGTCATTCATTATCAAAAACAAATGAAAGTCCACATATGTACGCATTGCGGACCCACTTTTATTTAATGATGACAATGTATGAGGAAAGTATGGGAAAAATCTAGTGTGTGACCATTCAAGTAAAACCTCATTCTCGTCCTCAGAGGCCGCAATCCTTCTGGTCTGTGCCAGGAATCGAGACCTCTGGCCACCTCCAGCACCGGAAGTCCAGAATTTACGGAGTCATTGTCAAATCTGGCAAATCTGATTGACTGAAAATTAAAGAGCAAATACTCTACGCACGCTCAGAAATTGGTACCGGCCAGGGGTCTCGATCCCTGGTGCAGACCAGAAGGATCGCGTCCTCTGGGGACGATAATGGTAAAACCTACATGTATTGAGCAATATCTCTATGTGGACACTTCAGCTTCTACATTTAACTTTTGGTGTAAGACCTACTTCCGTTCAATTTCAACACTGTCAATACACGCACACACGTGTACCTGATGGATGCAATATGTTTGTGGTCTCCAAATCGTACCATTCGTTGTTTTCTGGGTCAACCAATTGCTTGATAACCACTTCATAGCCCTTCAAATTAGAGGCACTGTGCAACAAAGCCACAGTTATGATTCCTTTGACATTCCCACTGAACTCTAGATCAGGTGGACCATCATGTGACAGTTCAATCACATTGCTCACCAAGACCTCATTACTGCCAAGAGGTGGAGAGAGGGTCCTGGGGCTCCATAAGGAACATGTAATCAGCAAGGGCGTTTTTACAGCTCCACGACAAAAAGTGATTAATGCACCAGCATCTTTAAGGTTCCAGGAGTCTCTTTCACACGACACTTCAGCTCTGAAAACAACAGTGTTATGATGCTTGTAACTAACAAGAGTTTTACAGCGTCTTGCGTCCTGTCGTTATCAATTGGCATACTAGAACGATTTCGCATAACTCGACTTTTATATCCTAATGATCCCTTTAAATGCTAATGAGGAAGAACAATAGAATCACGTGCGATGAAAAAGGCGTACTGTTTTTTAAAAATTCTGTACTGCTGTAATTTTTTTGTACATATGCATGTCCCACACACATACACCGTGGACAGCCGATACTTAAAACCGAACATTTGAAGCGCAGCTTTCAGAAATGTTTTTTTTTTTGGTTTCGTGTCTTTTTA
The DNA here is from genome assembly GCA_963693305.1 of Meandrina meandrites. NCBI lineage: Eukaryota > Metazoa > Cnidaria > Anthozoa > Scleractinia > Meandrinidae > Meandrina > Meandrina meandrites. The sequence goes on along the minus strand of OY855907.1, from coordinate 25,550,029 downwards.
GCCGTTGTTATATGATTATTTGGTATTTTTTTGTACTTAAGTTCTGCAAGCATATTCTGGTTCTCTCGCCAGATTGGAGTGTTAGACGGACTGATTGTTCTCTCACCCTGCTCAGCAGTGAAAACAAGTTCAAGAGCGGCATTTTTTTGTTTGGTGTTGTTGGCATATCTTGAACATAGGTACATGCGCACGTTGGTATGAACGCAAATCGAAAATCTCTATTGTTCTTCCTCATTAGCATTTAATGGTACTCATTAGCATATAAAAGTCTAGTTATGCGAAATCGTTCTACTGTTGTTTTCGATTAACTGTTAACAATGTTTGACATCTTGATGATTAATGTCATCTTACAATAGGTCAATCAACAGTTGCCAGAAAGCGAATGTCAAACTTGACAAGTCCACCTCTCATAGTTAAAGCCACCAGAAAGTTCACAAAAGTTGTTTTAAAGTCAAAATTCAAATATTTAGAAAGGAAGTCAAGACATCTGGTTTTATGCGGGTGCTCTATTCATGTCAAACTGTAATTTGGAAATGTTGGCTTTTCAGGAGGGAGGAAAGTACCTGGAGAAAAACCCTCGCAACAAGGCGAGAACCAACAACAAAGTAAATGCAAAATTCATGGCACCTAGCCGGAATAAAACTCAGGCCACATTGGTGGGAGGTGCTATCGCCCCTGTCCCTGAAGTTGTCAAAAACTAATCAATACAACTTTCCCAAGTGGCAACGGCAATGGCGTGTAACATTGTAAAATATGCATTTATTTAAAGAGAAAGAGTTAGCAACCTTGCAGTAAGTCATAGTTACCTCCTGATGAGGGTCTTTTTGTTGCCATTTATTGGCATTGTTTCATTCCCTGACTCCACTTCTATCTTTTCTTCCTCCTCCTCTCCATCATCCTTTCCCTCACGTTTAGAAGCAACGTCTTTCTCCAGAGGAATCTGCACAATTTCAGTGGCTAAAACAAACAAACAAATTCATAAGTACAGTGAAATTTCGACTTCTCGAGCCTCCCGCTAACCCAAACCAAAAGTTGTTCCCTTGGATTTCCTACACTCAGTTCTTCACTCTAATTTTGCCCCGATTTCTTGAACCAACTTTCGTTTTCTCTGGTGGCTCAAGAAATCGTTTTTGACCTTTTACAGCAGCTGCTGAAGTCAGGCTAGGTTTTAATTGCAAATTGCGTTCTTGGACAAGACAATCACTCGGTGCCTCCAGGCTTTATCCAGGGGTGCAATGTAAAGGTATATCACCAAATAAATACAATGTTTGTTGTTGCAACCAGACAAAATCCTGGTATAAGAAAACTTGTAACGGCCTAACATCCCAAAAAATTAAGAAGAAGCTGGGATTCCAGGCCACGTGTGCGCCTCTCGCTACAAAAATATTGGTATCTCCCTTTCATAATCATAGAATGCTAGCATGTCACTGTTATCCCCCATAGAGTGAAGAGAGAGTGGTAAAGCAACCAAGAAAGAAAGAAACAACCAATCAACGAGCGAACAAACGAATGATATTTTATACGGCAGATTTTTTTTCAGTTTTCTTTCAAATTATATTCACGCTAACTATTCGTTCGTCGGTCGGTCGGTCGGTCGGTCGGTCGGTCGGTCGGTCGGTCGGTTATTCATTACAACAACAACATACCCTTTGGGTATAACATTCCCTCCAGTTGCTTCCCATCCTGTAGAGCCTGCAGAACAAAACAGACTTGAATGAAACTCGGGTCAGAGGACAAATGATTCTTTCAAGTTCCAGACTAGTTCGCTTGCAATTAATTCCACTTTAATTGGCTCTATAGTGCACGGAGACCGCTATCCAACGATCTACTGTTACATTACCGTTACCGACAGAAGACATGGACTCCTTTAAACCTCTGCCCTACGTCGATTTACTACTAGGGAGTATAAGAAAACCACAACGGCAACGGTAACGTCGCTAAACAAAAGGTTTAATGAGTAGAACAATGGCTGTGCACGTGCGTTTTAATTCTTGGTACATTCCTTTGCCGTCCTCTGCAAAATAACAATAGAGAGGTTAAGCATGACGTTTACGGCAAACGGCAAACGGCAAAAATCGAACTTTTGGTGTCTGATTTTAGCCGTTTGTACAATTTAGGGAAATTGTTTGCATTTACTGTGATTAAGGGATTTTTTTCCTATTTTTCGACTGGCTTTATTTAAGTGCTAAAGAAAAAGTGAGCAAAATCAGAATTATTTTTGCCGTTTGCCGTTTGCCGTAAACGTCATGCTTAACCTCTCTAATGTGAAATGACCAACTCCTGCGTTGCCTGGAGAACGTGAACCACGACAGCTAACTTTTTAAATTTCTATTTCGAATTTATCCCTGTGTTCCAGACTCAGTTTTGAGATAGTTTTGACAGTGAGAAACAAACTGAATGACTTTAGAGTATCGCGAGATTCGTAGGTAAAATATAAATTGATTTTTTAATTGACGTTGTCCTCGGCGTTGCCGTCGTGGTTTCTTAAACTCCCTACTTTTGCTGCGACGGAAAACACTACAAGCGGTTGCACGGAACAGCCATGGGGTCACCGGTTTCCGTTGTTGTCGCAGAAATTGTGATGCAAAACATCGAGGACGGCACCCTTGCAACTTGCTGACAAACAATACCGCTCTGGTTACTTTTACCGCTGTACACAAAGACGAAATTGCCGACTTTCACAAAAACCTAAACGAACAAAACGCCGACATCCAATTTACCAGAGATATCGAAGAAAATGGAACACTTCCTTTTTAGCCTGTCTGGTGAGCTGTGACAACAACGAACTACGAACTGCAGTGTACAGAGAACCGACACATACCGACAGATTACTGGACCAATCAACCTACAACCCGACTTCCCACAAAGCTACGACTATCAAGACTTTGACACGACAAGCGCAACTAGTTAGTGACACACCGGACAGTTTATCTGACGAAAACAAATACCTTGACCGTGTTTTCTAGACGGATTGGAACTGACCAATTATTCTTGACGAACTTAATACGAGTTTTACAGCAAAAAACATCATGACAAACCTGACCAATCAACTTCAATGGACCAGACTTAAAACACCATCGACTGACAACAACTTTTCACGTGACTCTGAAGAAACGTCAGTCACCAACAGCAGTTCTTTTCAGAACTACTCTCAACCGGACGATCACACACTATACGAACTACAGTACTGATACTCCTGCGTTCAAACCATTTGCTATGAAATCTTATATGTGCATTCAAAAACTGATAAATGATTCGTAAAAAATACAAACGAAATTAGCGTTTAATGAGTGGCTAAACTTTATTTCCAGTTTTCTAGGCCAAAATAACCCCAAATCTAAATATAACTGCAAGAATGAGTTGATCTACATCAGAAGATTTTGAAGCCGTTCAATAAATTCGCAGTTCGTGTTTTATCAAGTCTAAAACACCTGCACCTCGCGTTTTAAACTTGTGCCATTTTCTGAGATGCCGCCCATAGTTTGATCAGAATGTTTTTTTAGTCAACACAATTTACAACATTAAGGCATTGGACAGCTTACCTGGTATGCCTTCTCTCTTTCGTGATCTCCAATGGATGATGCTAGCTGTTTCATGTCACGCAGGAACTTCTTCTTATCACGAGGCCTCATCTCAGCGTGCTTCACTTCCCATGTGTGCTCATAAAAGTTCAGTGCTTCTTTTCCATATCTTCTGAACATTTCCTCTTTCTTAAGCTCCTTGCATAACTGAAGGATTCCCTTGATTATTCTCTCCCTGGCCACACCAGTCTTCGTCTTCTGTTCACCTCTTCCTTCTTCCCACTGCTTTTGCCAAGCACGCAACAGGTTCTCTTGGAATTCTGGAATCTCTACTTTCTCTCCTAGGTCTTGGTACAACTGTTCAACCTTGCTTTTTAGTGTCATTTTGTCATAGCCGTAGTCCTCCTCACCTACCAAGTCTGGCCTCATAAGGACTTTTTTGTACAGCGCCAACTTGATGTTTCTGTGCTAAGTGAGTTTTTCACGGTCGTCAAGTTGAAGGCAAAGCCCAATTACCTTGTCCAAGAACTCATCTCTTTCTTTCAGCATCTTATTAAGCACACTGCTGTCTGCTTCCTGGTCAAATTCCTCTCGAAACTCTTCCTCAGTAGCACTCTGCATCCCGTCGTAAAACCACAGCTCGTCCTTTGTTGTTTCTTTGTCTTTCTTGTCACCAACCAGGTACAATATGACATCAATCATTTCTTTGTTGTACTCGGTGAAGCCAAACCATGTCGAACGCTTCTCTTCATCCCAGAAGCGCTTGCAAAACATCAAAGCATCTTTCTTAAATTGTTTCTTTTTGGAAGAAACCAACCACGTTGTTTTATCATACATGTTCTCAACACCAATAATAATCTTTCGCAGCACCTCGCTGTGATTTCCCGCTTCAAGTGTCTTCTCCATTCCCCAAGCTTCAAGAAACAATTTTAAGGCTTTCTTATATTCTTTGAAGTTGGCCTGAAGCACTGCTCGCTGGAAAATGCTTCGCACCGTCAGTGGGTGATTCCCAAGAATCTCCATCCGTATGTTGTACGCCTTGTCAGAAGGTTCAACCGCTTCATCATACTTTTTTTGAAACATGAGAGCATTAGCAAGATTTCTCTGGAAATGCGCTTCATCGTGAAACCCTGAAAGTTTGAGTTCTTCTAAAAGGCTCAGTGCACTTCTGTACCATTCAACGGCCTTTTTATAATCTCCCTGACTCTCATACACTGTGCCAATTTGATTCTTATACATTGGCATATCTAGATGATACTCAGAACCCGCCAATTTCTCTTGCATCTGGTATGCTTTGTTGTAAAACTCAAGTGCTTCCTTTGGCTTGCCAAGGTGGTAATGGCAGTTTCCAATAGCATTGTAGCACCTTGTAAGCTCAGTATCAGCTTTAAGCAGCTCCTCTGTGAATGTAAGTGACGACTCCAAGCTTTCTAGTGATCTACTGTAATCTGAGTTTCTGTAATAGATTTCCCCCTCCTGATGCAAGTAAAGTCCCTTGCTGAGCTTGTAAGATTCACTTGACTGGTCTTGAACTTTTTCCAATGAACGAGAAGCTTCCTTCAATACGTCAAATGCCTTCTTAGTTCCTTCGACATCTAACACTTGCCGTGCTTCCCAGCTTTTAAACTGTGCTCGGCATAAAGAACCTGTGCAGGAATAAAATAACGTATCTGAAAATGACTTTTCTCAGTTATAAAAGGTCATGCCTGCACTTGCACCGTGGGAGGCGTGGTGGCCTAACGGTTAGTTTGCTGAACGCAGTTTAAACCCTGGCCAGGATCACTGAGTTTCAACTTGGGCAAGACACTCAACTCCCATTTGACCTCTCTCCAACCTGGTGTATAAATGAGTACCAACGAATTTAATGCTAGGGGAGGATGTGGGGCTGGGGGAGGGGGGGGGGGGGGGTTGGGTATCCCTGCGATGGACTAGCATCCCTTCCAGAGGGAGTAGAAATACTCCTTACCACTTCTCCGTATCTTTACCGGCACTTGCACTGAGGTAAAAACACCACTGAATTATATTTTCTCCTGGAAGAGTTGCCAGTTTATAGCAGGTAGCCCCCGCCTTCACCACCCTCTTCTCTACAGCATTTTCTGAAGTCAGCATTTTTTCGTGGGAATGGCATTGCTTTCATTTACACAGCTCCAATTTCTTGCAAGATTTTAATTTGCATACTCTTGAACTGGAATATCTTTTCCAGGGGTGTTTGACTACCCCAACACCTTAGTACTTGAAAATAAGGGTACCTAACAATTTTAACTTCATTTATTTTATCCACTTTCATCAGCGTGCAGGGTCAGAAGCTATTGTTATTCCTGTGTTCTCATGTTTGGTTTACATGTTTGTTTAAAATTTATTGAATCTACTTTGAGTGTCAAATTTTATTCTTAGCTGACAGGGGAATCCCTAAGCATTCATCTCAATACTTTGTTGATTTTCAATAAAGTGCTCTTAGGCATTAAATGCTCTCCAAGATAGTTCCCTTGTCAGGTCTATCGTCACGAACGTTGGCTCCTCAGGTTGTCTCACTAATGGGAAATTTATTAATATTAAACAAGAGCATAAATTAATCTTCCACCCTAATGTGCATACTATTTTTGGTAAACAGGATTTACTTGAAAGATGGGCATTCTATTAACCTTCTGCATTTGTGGCAGGGGAGGGGGGAGGTGGCATCATACACAACGTAACTCAAGCTCGTTTCAAATATATTGATTTCTACTTAGAGTGTCTAATGTTATACTTAGCTGTCAGGGAAATCTTAGGAGAGTTGTTTAACTCCAACAGACACCTTTAACAGCTACAGAATTATGAATAATTTAAGCAAGGATTGCAGTTTAAAATAAACTGGAAATCTTGTGTGCTTCCAGAAAATGTCCATACTCCCCTACAGAAGGGATTGGAAATTCTGGGAGGTGGGGGAGGGGATCTCAAAGGCCAAAAACTTTAAAGGAAATGTATGAAGCTTAATTGGAATTACCAGAGGAGTGGGGGGCCTTACCAAAAATCTCTTTTGTGGGGATATAGATATTTTCTGGAATCACACATTACAATGCTCAAACAGGTGTCCAGTACTTTGATTACTAAATTAAAATTAATGGTTTTAATTTTAATTTAGTAATCAAAGTACTGGACACCTGTTTTTCAATTCAGTGTTTATTTGGTCACTGGGTTCAAAACCATTATATTTTTTCAAAATCCTGGACACCCAGAATTTTGTCAGTGCTAGCTTCAACATCATTTTTGTCATTTGTCATGCTGTTCAAATAAAATTAAGCAGTGAAACAAAACTGTGTCTGTTGAGTGTTCCAATAACTAACAATAGCACTTTTTTGGCATGATTGGTCAGGTTACTCATGAAAACAACCAATGTCAGTCTTTCCAGAACTCCTCTCACCAGGACAATCACACTATACCTAACCAACTGCTAAAATGATGGAAATCAGGGTGGCAGGGGGCTTATTGTTAAGGAAATTTGGGACATACATTGTCCAAGGAAATCCAGACAGAGAGGAAGGGGCTTAAGCAACCCTACCATGCAAAACATATGCTGTTACAGTATGCTCAGAGACTTGCTATGTTTTACAGTAAAATTACAGTTATAAGCCCTGTGCTTATACAACTTCTCAAGAATTTTTGGGTGGACTTAGAAACGAGCGTGAGCAGAATAAAAAAAATGTTTTGACAAATTATGAGCCACAGCAGTGTTGATCAAAATATGTTTTTTAGTTAAAAATTCATAATACAGCAACATTTAGCCCTCTTTAGTATGGAAGGGCTTATATAAACAATAGCCTCCATTTGGCGCAAAAATATGCAAGGTTATTTCTCTGTGGACATTATCTCTTCCGAGAAGCGAACAGTTTTCCAAGAGCGAAGCTCGAGGAAAACTGTGAGCTTCGAGGAACAGATAATGTCCAAGGACAAATATCTGTGCATATTTTTGAAGCCAAATGGCTGTTATTGTGTTTATTATCCTTCAAATATTTTTTTAACAAGGCCGCAATTTGAGAGACCTTTTCTCAAAGCATTTAAACTTCAAAGAAATTCTGTCAATGCTCAAAATATTATTAGTCTGTTCAAAGTGTTAAGTTTTATTCATTTTAACAATTTACTCGAAATAAAAGCTAAACGTGCGAACATAAATCGCAAAGTTCGAAAACTGGGGAATATCATCCGATATTTCCCAGTTTTGACTGCATTATGTGACGCATTTAGACCAATCGTGCGCGCGAAAAATATTTGATGGATTATAAAACCTGATGGTAGATGGGCCTATAACCAGGGGGCTTGTAACCAGAATTTTATGGTATTATGACTGTAAATGTTGTATACTACAGAAATCCCTTCAATATCTTGTGCTGTATATATAAACTTAGAACACCAACTTCTCTTATATCTACTTTGCCAATAACAGGACAGGGGTATAATTATTACCACCCCCTGTCAATATAAGCCCACTGCAAAAGCCTTTTAAACAAATAATTATAAAGTCAGAGCTCATTTTTGGGAGGTGCGGTGGCCTAATGGCTAGTGTGCTGGACTCCAGATAGAACAGTCTGGTTCAAGCACTGGCTGGGGCCCTGTGTTGCGTTCTTGGACAAGACACTTTACTCTCATAGTGCCTCTCCACCCAGGTGTAAATGCATGAGTACTGGCAAATTTACTGCTGGGGTTTAAACCCTGCAATGGACTAGCATCCCATCCAGGGGGGAGTAGAAATACTCCCAGCAGCTTCATGCTACTAGGAGGATAAGCTCCGGCATGATGGGCCAGAGAATCCACCATTGGATTCACTTCTCCTGTTTGAACAATGCATTAATTTATTACTAATTTAATATTGAACCCATTTTTTTCAAGCTCCCAATTTTTGGAACCATATTTTAGTGGAACTTTGATGGTAGCTATTAATTATATATGCATGCAACACTGCAAGGGGCCGTAAAAACATCAGTGCATTTTTGTAATACATTTTTTATGATTGTGTAGTTCCAGAAAATATCCATACCCCCACCACGGAGGGAATTCCAGCTAAGACCCCCCACCTCTCCGGAATTTCCATTTTTGTGAAGGAAAATAAACCCCCCCTCCCCTCCGGAATTTCCAAAAGTTTCTTTCATACCCCCCTGTCCCTCTGGAAAAAGCATTTTAAAAGAAATTGTGCAAATGTTCTAAACATTAGGCCGCCTTCCATTGTAAACATCGCTATAGTGTTCAACCGATCGATCGAACCATCTTAACGATACATACTGTTGAAGACAAAAAATAAGTCAGTAATTTCTTCAAATGTAAGCAGAAAATATCTGGTAGTCACTTGTAAGATTACCTTGATGTATAACAATCCATCCCCTTTCATTCCAATCCAAAAGAAAACTGCTAAATGTATTAGAACATGGATTGAAAACTGTTGACAACATTACACACATAGAAGTTACTGGTTCTGGGAGAAAATTTTAAAAACAAATATATCAAAGCTTTATTTTTTAGAAACTCGGCTCCCATGCTCGCCTCGTTTCTAAAAAATAAAGCTTTGATATATTTGTTTTTAAAATTTTCTCCCAGAACCAGTAACTTCTATGTGTGTGCTGGAATTTGAGAGAAAATAAGCAAGCAAGGAAGTAACAAAGAGCGAGCGGGAATGTAACAAAAAAAATATTTTCTTTTTAAAAAATGCCCGCACTGTATAATATACAAAAGTGTCTCAGAATTATTTTCCATTTGAACAATTATCTGCACTTGTATATACGCCGAGATGGCAGCCGCGAGATTTTCGTCCAATGTTCTGAAAACATTTTACGGTCCAATAACTGAAGAGGAAAATAGAAATCTTCCTCAACCATTACAACCTGAACGTGTTCTTACACGCGACGGGTTTAAAATAAGTCAGACTAATTTCCAAGAATGGCTTCGTGTATGGATAATGAACGTATCTCAAACAAATCCAAACAACAAAGATATTTATATGTTTAAAAATGCAAACAAAGAAAAGTATACTAATTTGATTGAACAGGAAATTCTAAAGTTGGGAAGTGTAAAGGTGAGCTTCGGGTTAAAAGTAAATTTTGAAATAGAAAGAAACGGAGAAACGCAAGAAATGTCGCACTATTTTAAAGAGGACCAGCCGCACGTTTTTACCAGGTATGACAAAGAACAGATAGAACAAAAATACGAAGAATTCATGGAAAGAATAAAGGGAGAAATAGAAAACTGGTCATTGCTAGGATCAGGATGGGATATAGAAAGTATAGAGCTAGCATACGTGAACGTAGCAAAATATCAGCCACTACGCGGAGGAACCTATTTGCCACTTCCAGCCGCTCTGGCAAAAAAGAAGGCAATAATAAATGTGAAAAATAAAGACAACGAATGCCTGAAGTGGGCTCTAAGAGCAGCATTATTTCCTCCAAAAGACGGTGTGCATCCAGAAAGACCAAGCAAATACCCCAAAAATGACGGGATAAATTACGAGGGGATAGATTTTCCAACACCGGTAAAACAAATCGACAAGCTGGAAAAACAAAACCGAAACCTGGCAATAAACGTGTTCGGATGGGAAAAAGACACAGTGATAGTGTACAGAATAAGCAGTAAAGAAAAAAGCGTAAAAAGAATAAACCTGATGTTGATTGAAAAAGGCGAGAGACAGCATTACTGTTGGATAAAAAGAGAAAGCGCTTTGTTGTTCGATAAGGCAATAAACAATAAAACTTTCTACTGCATGAGGTGCTTAACACGTTTCACAAGAGCGCACACGCTGGTGGAACACGAAAAGTACTGCAATGGAGTGAACGGCAGACCAACAAAAATAGACATGCCGGAAGAGGGGGAAAACATCCTCGCTTTTCAAAATAATCAGAAAGAGATGAAAGCGCCCTACGTGATATACGCGGACTTTGAGGCACTGGTAAAAAAGATACAAGGCTGTGAGCGTTACCCTGAAAAATGCAAAAGTTACACAGAAAAGACCGAGTTGCATGAAGCGTGCGGGTATTCATACATTGTTGTGAAAAGTGACGGAAAAGTAACAGGGTCAAAAGTTTACAGGGGAGAGGGGGCGGTAAAGTCATTTCTTGAAAGCATAATGCAGGAAAAGGAAAAAATAAGAGAAACGCTCGCCAAACAGGAACCTATAACAATGACGCCCGAAGACTGGTATGACTTCAAAAACGCATACAACTGTTATATCTGTGAAAAGCAACTGGTAAAAGAAAACTATTGGGATTCATTGCCGGTTTACACAAGAGGTCTTATAACAGGAGAAGATAACTACCAAGGCCAATACCACAGGAGTTGTTTTTTCAAACAGCAAAAATATCAAAGGAAAGGATTAGAACCATTGTCAGGACATGTAACAAATGGAGGTGAAGAATTTAAAACTATAATACTGAAAAAACCGGAGCAAAAGGACAAGCAAAAAGCAAAACAACAAACCGACTGTTATTTATGCAAAAAGCCACTGCTACAAAAGAACTACAGAGACGCGGTAAAAGACCATTGCCACATAACGGGAAAGTACAGAGGAGCGGCGCACAATCAGTGTAACCTTAAACTGAGAATAAATCCCAAGACGGACCAGATACCAGTTGTATTTCACAACCTGAGGGGGTACGACGCGCACCATTTAATGCAAGCGATGGCAAATTTGAAAAAAGAGGTGAAATGTGTCGCAAACAACATGGAGAAGTACATAACCATTTCGGTTGATGGTTTGCGCTTTATAGACAGCTTGAACTTTATGCTAGCAAGCTTGGACTCATTGGTAGAAGTAAAAGTAAAGGGGGTAAAAAAAGCCACATCAGAATTAAAAGACAGAGAGCTGAAGTACAAAGAGAAAATTAAGGAGGAATTCAAAATAACATCAACATTATCAAACGGCAGTGATCTGCTTTACAAAAAGGGAATTTACCCATACGAGTACATGGATTCATTTGAAAAATTCAGCGAAACAAGTCTGCCAAAAAAAGAAGACTTCTACAGCAAACTCAACGATGAACACATTACAGAAGATGAGTACGCTCACGCGAAGGAAGTATGGAAGACTTTTGATTGTAAAACATTGGGGGATTACCATGACCTTTACGTAAAAACGGATGTAGCACTGTTGGCAGATGTATTTGAAAATTTCCGTAAATTGTGTTTGCGGCAGTACGGTCTTGACCCGGCGCACTATTTCACATCACCAGGCCTATCATGGGACGCACTCTTGAAAAAGACGGGTGTCGAGCTTGAGTTGTTAACAGACCATGAAATGCATCTCTTTGTGGAACGAGGAATTCGCGGAGGAATCTCGATGGTAAGCAAAAGACACGCAAAGGCAAACAATCCTTTGGTAACAGACTATGACGAAAGCAAACCAAACAGTTACATTATGTATCTGGACGCGAACAACCTGTACGGCTGGGCAATGAGCAAGCCACTCCCCAAAAGCGGATTCAAATGGAAACGCGTGATGCCGACAGAGGAGGAAATCCTGAACAAAAAAGAAAACGCCAAGAAAGGCTGGATCCTAGAAGTTGATTTGGAGTACCCGGCGGAGCTGCATAAAGAACACAACAGCTACCCGCTGGCGCCAGAGAAAAAGGTCGTGAAAAAAGAAAACATGTCGGACTACCAAAATAATCTGATAAAAGAATTGGACCTAAAAATCCCCAACAGCAAGAAGCTGCTGCTGACACTTGAGGATAAAAAAGACTACGTGGTTCACTACGAAAACTTGAAGTTCTATCTGAAGCAGGGGATGAAACTGAAGCGTGTAAAAAGGGCGCTGGAGTTCGAACAAGAGTGCTGGATGGAGCCGTACATTCGGATGAACACAGAATTCAGAAAGCAAACAAAGAATGACTTTGAAAAGAACTTTTACAAGCTGATGAATAACTCAGTTTTCGGCAAAACCATGGAAAACCTGCGCAACCGAGTAGACATAAGAATAGTCCGCAGCAATGAGAAAGACAAAATAAGGAAATTGGTCGCAAGCCCTCTGTACGCAAGGCACGTAATATTCACAAACGAACTGGTAGGCATTGACATGCACAAAAGCCGCCTGCTGCTCAACAAGCCGGTCTACACAGGAATGACAATCCTTGACAAAAGCAAGATACTTATGTACGACTTCTTTTACAACCACCTGAAAAAGCAGTACGGTGAGAAATGCGAGCTCCTGTACACGGACACGGACAGCCTGCTGCTGAAGATAGAAACAGAGGATGTTTACAAAGACATAAAAGAAAACGAAAGCTTCTATGATACATCAGAATACCCGGAGGAGCATCCGCTCTTCTCAGAAGTGAACAAAAAGGTTTTGGGAAAAATGAAAGATGAGTGCGGGGGGACCCCAATATCGGAGTATGTGGGGCTGAGGTCAAAGATGTACTCGGTAATGACAGAAGGTAAAAGCAAAAAGGGGATAGAAAAAATAAAGAAAGACTTCCCGGAGACGGAAATAAAAGAGTGCAGCTGCGAAGGAAAAAAAGTGCAGGCAATAATGACAGAAGATGCAGAGTTGGTCAAAAAAATAAAAAAAGAACATCCGAAAGCAAGAGTAGAGGAATGCTGTAACATATTCACAATAAAAGTGGACGAAATAAACGTAAGAAAAGCGAAAGGTGTAAAAAAGAACGTTGTTAAGAAACAGATAAAGCATGAACAGTACAAGCAGGTGCTGTTCAGCAAAGAGCAGATGTGGCACGGAATGAACATTTTGCGAAGCGAGGGGCACGAGATCTACGGCATGCATGTAAATAAAATTTCACTGTCCCCGTTTGATTCAAAGCGCTGGATAGCTGACGACGGGGTAAATACAAAGGCTTACGGGTATAATAACCAGATGGAAGAAATGGAAGCTTTATTCGCTAATACAGAAATGGAAGAAATAGAATTAACAAATGCCGAAATGAAAGAAATAGAAGAAGCTTTAAAGTCGCTCGGGGGGTAATTGTGTGTTTGGAGGCACAACAAGCAGTTCTTCACGCACGAAGCCGCGCTTGGGCCCGTCATGCAAATAGTAGAGAACGGGCTGATTCGGTTTGGTAAAAGAACGTTCAATGTTGTAAACTTTCAAAGACCAGATTGGATCAGTGGCTCTTTTAACACCACCTTCAAGCTCGCCAGGTTGGTACAAATACCTAACATTCACACGAGAGGAGAGTTTTTTTTCGCTTTCTCCAACAGGTCTCAAATAAGGTGTCGATGGCTTTGCATAAACATTTTTTTCTTCGATGGCAACTACAGGTTTCTTGCCGATAAGGCTTGTGACTTCATTGTTCAGAGCGGCTACAACTTCAGGAAGTCTTTTTACCCACGCCGTAGACCGCTGGCCCTCGTTGCTACGCATTTCAACGGCGTACTGGTGCCCGAACAAGCGCTCAGCCAGGGTGCGGTTAAAACGTTCAACAATGGCCTGATCACGGTGAATGTCAACTCGCCCGCGCCGAATATATGTTTTGTGATTTTCCATTTCTTTTGTAACAGCGCCCATGAATTCGCGCCCGGGGTCAACCTGCAGCAGTTCAGGCCATTTCAGAGGCGAGCGTTTGTAAATTGTCTTAAAAGCAAGGGCAACTTCATCAGAGTTTTTAGAGGTCAAGGGTTCAGCTTCTTTGAATCGGCTGGCCACGTCGACAACGGTGAGTGCGTATTTGAAAACTTTGCGCCCGCGGGGCAGTTTGTCATGTGGCAAAAAAAGAAGATCCGCCTGGTGCACTTTGTTGGGTATAGGTACATCGAATTTCGGCCGAGGAATGCGCTTCGGCGCTGGGAGAAATATCTGCCAGAGTGCTTGCTTGAACAGCCACTTTTTTGCGGTTTCTTCTGGTACCTTGGCAGCTTCAGATAATTTTTTGATTGCAGCAAAACCTTTCCTGTAGCCCCCAGGGCTATAGTATATCTTTGCGAGTTTGGCATCCATCTATAAGTAAGGAATTAAAAAAGTTTAAAGGAAACGGAAGGCAGCGTAGCCCAAAGCAAGAGCCCCGGCACCCACGAACATGAGTTCACCATTTTTCTGCTGCTGGCTTGGTTGATAGAAATCTGAGAACTTGGGTTCTTTGGGGGGTATCATTTGTTTGTCAGGGTGCGCCTGGTTGTACAGTTTGAAGGCGTAGTCAGTGTTAGTAAAGTTCTGTTTGGCCTGCTCTTTTATTTGCGTGTTAGTCGCAATCCAGTCAAGAAGTTTGGTGCGGTCACGGGAGTATTTGGCGTAAGCCGCTTGATATGCCTCGAGAGCTTTGTCATGTCGTACTTTTTCATCAAGTGCAGCGTCACCTCCGCCAAGTGCCTTCGCAAGATAATTGCCGCCGATAAAAGCCGCAGCATTCAATATAGCTCCACCAGCCATAATCGCGATACTTGCCATTGTGATATATAACAGAGCAGAGTTTTTTCAAATAAAAATCTTGGGGTGTGGATAGCAACTCAGTTGCTGATCCCCCACTTACATGCTGGTGGGAAGGATTTTTTGGTCCTCGAGGTACTGTTTGAGCGCAATGCTACCTGCCATGACGGCGGTGAACTTCACGTAGTTCATAGCACTGCTGCAAGGGTCAGAAGTAAAATTCTCTTTCACAACCTTTTTTGCGACCCAGCCGATGCCGGCGGCCAAACCGGTTATAGTAGCAGCATCTATGATTGTTTTAACAAGCTTGTTGTCTGACATTATTTTGTAAGTATAGAAATGGAAACATATAAAGTTTAAATAAAAATTAATCTGTCTCTTCTGCGTCCGTGTCCTCTTCTGCTTCCGTGTCATCTGCTTCATTTTTCTCTTGCAATTCAATAAAATTCCTAGGGTCTTTTGCCATCCAAATCAATTCATTAGACATCTTGTAAGTAACATACAACCAATAACTAAAAATGACTACGCCTGCTAAAGAATTGACAACAAATATTTGCGTTGGAACTTTCACCATAATTATATAAAAACATACAAAGTTTAAATAAAAATTAATTTGTCTCTTCTGAGTCCGGGTCAAATATTGTGGCCTTCATAAGATCGCGGACTGTAAGAAAAATCTTCACATTGAAGTCGTACCATAACAGTCCGATCCCAAAAATGGCTGCGGTTGAGATAAGAACTTGTGGAATATCAACTTTCTTCATGATATTGATACAGGTATAATATTAATTCGTAAATATTTAATCCATATGACTTAAAACTCTGGTCTGTGTCGGGCGAGCAGGTTGTAGCTCAGCACGTGCTGGCTCAGGTGTATTTTTTTTGCTGAATGCGGCCTTGAGCTCTTCACGTTTGTAATAAATACCGATCAGTGAAACGGCTATGCCGACAACACCAATCCATTGTGTGGTGCTGAGACTGCTATTTTTTTCTTCGGTACTTTTTAGGGTTTCATCTGCAATAGTCGGTGTTGGCTCAGAAACCGGGGGATCAGCAACTGAGTTGCTACCCTTTGCCTTGTTGTTTGCTATTATGACAGCAGCCTCAGCTGCGGCTTTTTTCTGTTGTTCACGGGCTAGCCGCGTTCTTTCAGCAACCGCTTTGCCAGCAGCCACACGCTTGGGATTTTTTACGCGCTGCGGGGCTGTAGTTGGAGTTGGAGTTGTTGCTTGCTGTGTTATATCGACCTGAGGATTGCAACTTTGTTGCGTGGTCTCACTTGCCTCGGATTGTTCGGTTGACATTATATGTTAAGCAAATAAAAAATTATTAAGCAATTATTCAGAATTTGTCTGCAAATGTTCAGTAGTTGGTGAGGAATGCTCAGGAATTTCTTCTAATTTTGCTTTGTCATTTTTCTCCAAATGCGAATTAAAATCAATGTGCTTCGCCGTTATCAAAGCAGCAGAAATAGGAGCAAGAAATTTTCCATATTTTAAAGAGAGACTGCCGACAAAATCTGTCATTTCTTTGTTAATAATGAAGTCTTCTTTTAGTTCTTTTTTCATTGCATCAACGTCATCTATTTCAATAACCATTTGCAGGCCTCTTGTCAGAAGAGTAAGCAGGCTGTCAACCATGCTTTCGGTTGTCTTGCTGCCAACGAAGGTTTCATATCTCTTGTAGTACTTTTCAACTTCTTTATCAGTCAAGCGTTTCAACTGCTCATGTGTTAACTGCACTCCAATGGCCTCTTTGGATTTGCCTGTTGATACAAGCACGGCCAGCTGCTCACGAAGAGCAGGAATGTTAGGTCCGGATAGCAACTGTGGCACAAGGCTACTATCAGCCGGGCTGCTTGACGGCTCTGCTTCCAGTAGGTTTATAACATCTGCGAACTCTTGTTCAACAACTAACAACTTTTATTTTTTAACTTGTTGATAATCCGTAGGGGAAGCTAAGCGAGAACACGAGATAAGAGAACTTCCGCTCTTTCAGCTTTGAGATCAGATTTTTATACTCATTGTGTGAGAGTTCGCCGGCGTAATCTTCAAAGATTGCCTTCGTGGTTTTGGCCGAGGGAGTGTAAAATAAAACGATAGCCGCCACGTTTTCCCGGAAGGAAGGGGTGATGCTGGTTATCTTCTGGGTCAGCACCCAAACGCTGATGCCGATATGTCGAGCGGAAAAGGCAAGATTCACTATCTGGCCTGTGCGCCCTTTCACATCTTTGGAGGCTGCGCAGTCATCGAGTATTATGAGCGTGTTGGTGCCCTCAAACAGCCAGCTCACGAGTTTCAACCAAATTTCCACCTCGTGCTGCTTGCATATTATAACAAACATTCTTGGATCATTTTCACCAATTCGGTGGTAGGTCTTGTTGTGCGCGAATGTTGGGCAGATAAGCACAATGTAGTCAAACTTGCCGCGGAAAGGGCCATAGATCTGGTCAACCACATATTTAGATTTGCCTGAATTCGTCGGGCCGACAATCAGAGCGTTGAAGGGTATCTTGCTCGGATCCATCGTCAGCAACTGAGTTGCTATATTAATACAACACAGATTCTAATTGCCTTCCTAATATATTCATCTGCGCATCACTGATGACATAAATGTGGCATCTAACTTTGTCATTGCCAGAGCCGCTTGCATTCCTCTCAAGCTCCAGCTGTACTCCATCCTTTGTGTTTACAAGTCGCGTGCCGCTTCCATGCATCGAGTGATCAGCCATGGAACGCAGATCGATCATAACCCCGAACTTGTTTTCTGTATAAAACTTTTTTGCATTCATGTGCTGTGTTTTGTTTTT
This sequence comes from Meandrina meandrites, assembly GCA_963693305.1. Classification (NCBI taxonomy): domain Eukaryota; kingdom Metazoa; phylum Cnidaria; class Anthozoa; order Scleractinia; family Meandrinidae; genus Meandrina; species Meandrina meandrites. The sequence continues at coordinate 25,532,367 of OY855907.1, read as the reverse complement.
GGATTTTAGAAAGAAGAGTTTGACCTCCTCCCAAATATCAATTCCTTCAAGTCCGTTGTTGTACAGCCTGTTGGGCGAGCCGTTCACTGTGACACTAATTTTCGTTAGGTCTGGGTTAAAGTAAGTTTCTGAATGCCTTCCACCAGCAACATAGGGCTCGACAAACAGTAGCAAGATGCCTTTGAGGGACCTTCTCTGCGGGTTAACTCTGAGATTCAGACTTGTGTCTGTTGCTTTGACAAAGGTAACCACTTCGTCACGCTGGATGTGGTCATACGCAAATTCTTTTCCATTTGTGTACTCGCTGAGGGCTTCATCTGCCAGTGTTTTGCTTCTTATCATCTCGTACTCCAGCTGGACGTTTTTCAGCTTGTATTCCAGTTTTGTTTTATCGGAGCCTCTGACAACCTGAGAGGCTGGCGCAAGTGTCAGTTCGAACACAAGATCGTTGTATAGAGCCTGCGGATAAAAGGTCCCGTGGTCGTTCAAAATCTGGTGGTCAAGTCGTATCCTGTATTTTGATCCGTAAATCCCGTTCAGTTTGTTTTCCGAATCGACGCCTGTGGTCTGCTTGTCACCCGCGTTTGAGCGAATTTTGTTGAGGCCCACACTCTGGATTCCATCTTGCAACCTGTTGTCGCGCTCCTCCTGCGATAGGAAGAGGTCCTCGAATATCTTGTAAATGTCGTAATCAACTGTGTCCTGCAGGATGGTGCCAGAGTACTTCACAACAAGTTTTTCAACTAGCGCCCGTCCAACATTGTCAACTAGATAGTTGTTGGCATGGCCTCCGCTCAAATCGATGTTGAAGCGTAGCGCAAGTGAGCCGGGAACAAGGACCTCGTTTTCATTCAGCTTGGGCACCGAAACATAAAGCGTTTCCCCCGGATTGGCTTCTGTGCGCTGGAAAGTGATTCGTTTCACCGCGCGCTCCGCTCTTAGAGCGCCAAGAGTTTTCTCACTGCGTGTTGGCCGGAGGTTTTCTTGTACACCGTCCATTATTACAAAGAATATAAAATATTCAATTAAAAAATTTCAATTGTAAATATAAAATCACGCGATGGCAGAAGGTGGCGAATTTGCTATAGAGCAACCAGATCTTGACAAGGATCTTGAGAATGATAATAAAGATGGCAAAGACGACGGCTATGTTTATGATGATGATGTTGAACAAGAGATAGACACAAGTCAGCCGCTATTTCCGCCTGAAGCAGAATCCACACGCTATGGTGAACAAATTGAACTGAATGAACTGAGCGGACTTCCAGAAAAATCATTTGATGAAACCCCTTTGTTGACGGGCTTTATTCATGATGATGACAAACCAGCTTATCTTGAAAGAGCAAGAGATTTTATTAAAAGGAGGTTTCCAAGAGTTGACTTCGGAAAATTAGGCCCAATCGGTTTCAGCAAAAAGCCTGGCAATGAGACTACAATCGTTTCATTTGGAACAAAAGGTGGCGAGAGTGACATTTTCAGAAAAGATGGGAAAGGTCTTCTCAAAAAATTTAAAGACAAGTTCAAAACATCACTTGGTCCAGAAGCTGAGTCTCTGATTGCTCAAGACAATGATGAAATAAGAGAAAACCGGCAGAGATTAAGAGAAGCTGAAAAAGAACTCAGAGATGCAGAAAAACTCGCCTCTGAAAGAGAAAAAGCTACACAAGAAGTGCAAGATCTTAGAATAAGAATCGAGCGAACTCAAGCTCAGATTGATGCGCACACTCAAGAACATGGCACAGACGTTGAAAGTGAATCAGAACTGCGGAGACTGCAGCAACTGAAAAAAAATTATCAAAAGGATTTTGAAAACGCAAAAAAAGAGGTGTCAGCTCTCGAGAAACAGGCTAAAACCAAAGCCAAAGAACAAACCAGGGTCAACCAACTTAGAGCAAGCCTGGCGGCCAAAGAGAGCGAAAGAAACACAATGGAAGCGAGGCTCAACGACACAAGAACGTTAGATGAGCTGAAAGAACAAGAAGCAGAACTGCAGCGCCAAAATGAGGAAGATCAGGCAGTTATCGACGATGAAAACACATCACTTTCTGATAAACAAGCTGCCGAAGGAAGAGTAGCGGAAAGACAAGAGGAGCTTGCTCGTTTGCAAACGCAGATTGATGAAAGAGAAAGAGCGCTTCCACTTCGTGAGAGGGTAAAGGAGATATTCAAAAAATATGGTGTGACCGTTACGGCTATTGTTATTGCAGCCGGGGTCACAATTGGTGCTGTCATTGGGGCTATTACAAACGCTTTGAGAGCCACCGGTAAAGCGTTGGGAAAAGGTCTGAAAGATATTGGCTCTAAGCTTGCATCAGCTCTGCCAGGTCTTATTGGCTCAATTGTGAGCTTTCTTTTCAAAGCAGCCGGTCAAGCTATCGGTTTTCTTGCTGAGCACACCTGGCTGATTATTTTGGCTGTGGTTGCCTTTCTTGTTGAAAAATACATAAAGAAGCGGCGTTAACGCATAAAAGCGTAAATCAAAGCCGCAACACCTACCGCGGCAATAGCAATAGCTGCTTTGTTATTTTCGTGTGTTTCAGTGCCACCTACATCTTTTACTGGCTCATCAGGCTGAGGTGTTTGTTCTTCAGTCTCGGGCCTATTTTTTTCAGGCTGCGTTGCTTGCTTGTGTATTGGGTTTGAGGGGTGGCTGTTTGGTGGGTTTATCTTTGTTGGTCCTCCTGCCATCAGCTTTAGCGCTGCTTTTTTTGTGCCCTTATTTACTTCGTCGTTAACCCCTAGCTTCATGCCTGGTATAGCTTGTTTTAGCTGGTTGTTGTAACCGATAACACTTCCCGTATTTATTACCATCCGCGCAGGCATCAGCCAGGCCCCCGGAAACACAGCAAGGTTAAGCCTCACCTTAGCCTCATCTACAGCAAGTTGGTACCTTTGAACTGACTTTGCCAGATCCGGTTGCCTTATTGAGTCTTCCACTAAAACAAGGAACTCACTTTGCGCTTCCTTTGCGCGCCCTCCTGACCCAAGTATGCTGCTTCTAACGTTTACCTGTGAACCCAAAACACAGTAAACGAACGCCTCTATCGACTGGTTTATTCGCGACAAACCCGCCTGCGTTAGACCTTCTGCTACATTTGGACAAAACCAGTCTGCCTGTCCGTAGGCAGCGTCATCCGGCTCGATATAATAAATCAAGTTACCTTTTGAGCCTGATCCACCTTCGTCTGAGAACTTTTTTGACCCCCCGGGGTAAATGTCTCCCTCTTCTTTAGACGGTCCAATGTTTGACACATAGATGTAAACGCTTCCCAGGCCGTGGTTTGCGCCTCTTGTAAAACGAAAATCGCTTGACGGGTCGACTCCGAACTCATTGCATATTCTTTTGTATGAAGCCACGTCGTATTTGTTGTTAAACTGGTCAAAAGTAGGGTCGCCAGGCAAAGCGCTTATGCTTTGTATTCCTCCCATCTGAAACAATATTCGCCTGACAGTAAAATATATATGGAACTTGTAAAAAGTTCGCACATTCGGTGGCAAAGGGATAGCAGAGTTGTCATCGAAAATTTCACGACTGATACCACAGCCCGTTGTCGCGCACCAGACAGCAAAATTCAGCTGTTGTGGCAATATTTAATACTTGGGCCGGCTAGCCATGTTTTGGACTCTTTCCCTGAATGGTGGGTGAGTTTGGTTTTTTGAAATATCTCTCTGAACTTTGTTGTGAAATACTGGTCCGGTGTTACGTAAATTTTCAGTTGGTCATTAAATATTTTTTTCAAACTCGGTGCGGCATCGTGAAAGCCAACAGCAGGAATGGGCAAAGAGTCTCCTTTTAAACCACTTGGTGTAAGCTGTTGTGGGAACCCTTCTGATGATTGGCCAACACCCAGCGCACTTTTCATTTCCGGGCTCCAATATTTGCTGTCTGAACCAAAAACGTTTATCAAATTGCCTGGCCCTGCTTTGAAATAAATTTCTGAGGTTGCTGTGTGGTCTTTGGTGAAATCGGTCTGTGGCTCAAACTTTGATTTATCAGCATTCGGGTATTTTGCATTAAAAGTTTTCCATGCCTTTTGTTCTGCTACTTTGGCAATGCTGTCAGCTTGTGGTGTCTGAATCCATTTTAGAAGCGCAGATGCGCTGCTGTGCTGTGAAGGCTGAGGGGCCTTGTCTTTTGCTGTATCAGCTTTCGCTGCACTTTTGGTTCTTTGCTGCCTCGAATAAGCATTCAACCATCCTCCACCACCGGTCCATTCATTATCCATTATTTAAACAAAATATTTTTCTCTAATTATAAAAATGGTTATTCTTACTGTTGTTACAAAAGAAAATCCGCATACGGTCTATTTTGACCAACCTATTGAAAACCCAAGCTATATCCGGCTGTTAAGTTGTTCTCTTTACAACAGCTGGAATAGTTTTGAAAAGGATGGAATAATTTTTTATAAAAAATTAAACAAGCAAGATGAGAAAACACGTTATTTACGAATGGGAAACTACTCACTGGATGACATTGGGGATATTTTTGAAAAAGGATTCGTAAATGAAAATTTACTTTCAGAGAAAGATTTGTTTTTTGTGTCAAAAGGCATTACAGGTCGTACTTTGATAATACAAGCAAATGAGTCCAAAATAAAAAATTTTGGACTGAATGAAAGTCTTATTAAGTTCTTTAATATTCCTGGGTATAAAAATTTCGCAATGGAAAAGGATTATTTTACAAAAATTGTAATAAATGATGTTTCAAATCCTAAACATTACTTCGTTAACTGTGACCTTATCGACAAGCAACAAAGCTTGCTAAATGGAAAGCCTTCAAGTCTTTTAGCTTGCTTTGACATACAAGGAACACCGTATCAAAAAATCCATTACCAAAATACACATCTTAACGTTTTGCGCGATGTTTCTGTGGGTAATCACGTTTCAAATATGACGCTTTCAGTGACGGATGAAAATAATAGACTTTTAAATTTTAACGGCTGGCCTCTTCAGTTTCAAATTGAAATAAATTAAACAAGAAAATAATTTTGTAAATATAACCATGGCATCCAACGTATTACCATCTGCACCAGCTTATGAACAAACAGAAACTCAGACAAAACTTTATCCAGGTCTTCCAACTCAACCAGATAACAATTTTCGTATGCGGAAAGCCAATGAAGTTTTAAAAGATTTAAGTGACGAAGTTTCACATTATAGGCTTGTTGCCAAAAAATATAAAAGAACTAAAACCATTATCAACTATGCTAGCTTTTCTTCTGGCGGTATTAGTGGTTTTCTATCCGCAGGTGGAGTAGCAGCTGCTTTTACAGGCATTGGAATTCCAGCGGCAATACCTATTGGTTGTGTTGCCTCTTTATTTGGGCTAACAGCTGCTGGGCTAACCGGTTTTTACAAAAAGCTTGAGCCCAAACTTATCAAACACTGCAAAATCATGACACTTGCTTTGTCAAAATGCGATACTGTCAACCGCATACTGTCAAAATCACTCATTGACGGTAAAATCAGCGATTCTGAGTTTCAAAGCATTCTTGATGAAAAACAGAGCTATCTAATTCAGAGGGAGATTCTTCGGAAAGGAACACTTCCCAAGGAAAAAAATAAACAAAGCAGCCCTGACATAGAAAAAATACGACAAGAGGCCATGCACGAAGAAAGAATTAGGCTTCAAAAAAAGTTTCTGGGCAGCGCGGTCGACGTTTCGAAATAAGATATCAGTCAAAGCGCACACTCTTTCACTTTATTAAAGAATGATAGCCGTTCCAGCACAAATTTGAATTAACTTTTTTGGGGAAAAAACGAGATTTTCTCTAAGTGTTACAAAAAATTTTCTCTAAGTCTTTTTCTCTAAGTCTTTCAAAAAATTTTCTCTAAGTCTTTCAAAAAATTTCTCTAAGTCTTTCAAAAAATTTTCTCTAAGTCTTTTTTACTCTAAGTCTTTCAAAAAAATTTCTCTAAGTCTTTCAAAAAATTTTCTCTAAGTCTTTTTTTCTCTAAGTCTTTCAAAAATTTCTCTAAGTCTTTCAAAAAATTTTCTCTAAGTCTTTCAAAAAATTTATGAATGCGTTACCTTCACGCGTGACGTTTCGTGAAGTTGTGTGACTCTGTTGCGTTACAGTCACGCGTGACCGGCGTTGCGTGACAGGTCAAACAAAAGGTCAAAACCCTGGTCGGGGGGTGCTCGTTGGCTGTTCTTTGCCTAGCCCCGGCTAGGTCTTTTCCCCGCCGCTGACAAGGCGGCTGTCCCCCCCATTTTACCTCTGGGTACGACGTTTGAAATCCCGAGGGATCTTTGAGCACCCCCACGTTATCAGTAGGGCCGGAGCGGGCTCACCCAAGGGGCATCTCCCACTGAAAGGAGTTCCCCTATACCCCGTAACTCACCATCTGCACAAGCCATTATAGCAAGATTCAGTGGGGGCCAACCACACCTCTCTTGGCTTCACCAGAATTCGTGAACTAGCTAGTCTATGGGCAAAATTTCTATTTATTTGTTTCAGTTTAAAATTTCTGACCCTTGTGGTGCCACTTTCTCTGTTCTTCACCTAAATGAGACCGTACGCATGCGCTTTTAAAAACTTGGTTTAGATTTGTAAATACAATATAGCCAAGAGGCCAAAATGCTTGTCCTTTTCCACGCGATTTGCTTTATTTTAAACGAACTTTCTACTCCCGTTTGGCAGAACGAAGTCAGACAGATAACATATCAATTCGTAGAGGCTATGCAAGAGGCACAAAAAAAGTAAACAGGTTCGAACGAGTCCATGTTCTGGAAAGATCGCTCGATAGATCGACAAAATTTCTGTGATCAAATCCTGTTATTTCTCGATTTCTTCTCGTCGCTTCACTTCGCCAGCTTCTGTGGGGGCACAAAAACTTACAGCGCGTTAACTGAGCGTATTTTTTTTGTAACATCTGCTCTGTTTCGTCTTTTTTCGGCCCAAACACTAAATCGTGAAGCGACCGCCATTTTGTTTTGTACTGTGCTCGTCCAAGGGGCCTGGAAAATAAAAATAATGGTTTCCGGTCTTTCTGAGAAAAATGTCACGCAACTCACATATTTCGAAACAAAAATATTGCAACCAAACGAAGGTATCGGCCGCTCAGTAAAACTTCTGAAAGATTTCTCGCGTTGGGTCTAAACCCTTAACTTACAAAGGATCCAAGCATGTTCAAGATCATCATCGCATATCTCAATACAGCGTCTGGAGCTGTTGTATTCGTCTATGTCTGGGAAAGCGTAATGATTGATGGAGTCTTTTCGTATACACGGAACACATATCCCATCAACGCCGCAATTTTTATGTTCAAGACAAAACATAACTTTCACAAGCCTTTGCCGTCTATGACAAAAAGGGGTTTTCTGCAAATTTTGGTGTACTTTGTCCCAGCCAAGTGCCGTTTGCTGCCTGAGTTTTATTTTAATAAACTCTTTGTAGATTATTTCACGAAGTTCTGGTGGAAGTGTTTTTATTTGTTCCAACGTGTCTGCCATTATATACTTATAGAAACAATTGTTTAAGTCATTGTGGTGGCTCCGCAATTTCTCCATCACCAATAAGAATATTCATTAAATCTTGCGGTCTCATTTTTTTCATTTCTGCAATTAAGCCTTCTGATAAAAATTGTGAATTATCTTTTTCATAATGGTGGTGGCGTATGTTATACATTTTCCAATTGCCTCCTCTTTCTTTGTTTTTACCAATTTTTGGTTTTTTGCTGCTTTGATCGATAGGACCTCTTCTACCTCTTCCCATCTCTTCGTATATACAAGTGCAGATAATTGTTCAAATGGAAAATAATTCTGAGACACTTTTGTATATTATACAGTGCGGGCATTTTTTAAAAAGAAAATATTTTTTTTGTTACATTCCCGCTCGCTCTTTGTTACTTCCTTGCTTGCTTATTTTCTCTCAAATTCCAGCACACACATAGAAGTTACTGGTTCTGGGAGAAAATTTTAAAAACAAATATATCAAAGCTTTATTTTTTAGAAACGAGGCGAGCATGGGAGCCGAGTTTCTTAAAAATAAAGCTTTGATATATTTGTTTTTAAAATTTTGTCCCAGAACCAGTAACTTCTATGTGTGTACATTCACCGTAAACGTGATCACAAAATCGCAAACACGCTCGCAGAGAAAGCATAATTGACCCGGAAAATTGCAAACAAATAGCCAGAAATAACAAGAACAAGATATTCTTGGGTTTCTGAAATTGTTACTCTATTTTCATCATCAATAAACAGACAAATGTTCGCAAACAAGGACGACTTTCTTTCGATCGAACGTGAGAAACAAACAACTCTAGTCACCAGCGCATTTCGGTCAAACCACGTGACAATTTTTTGTGGACTGGTAACAAGTAATGGCGGTCGCCTTCGTGGAACAACATGGAGGATTTCTGCAAACTTGTTAGCTTTCACTGTGCTTTCAGGAAGAAGAAAACCTGTTTAAAATGTAATATGGTCATGTATCGAAAACCTAGGCTGCTATTTTTTCTATGTAAAAGATTTTCAGAGTAGGTAAGAAACAATTTTGAAACAAATTTGCATGGCATCGAACTTGACCATCTGGAAACGTAAATTCACTAACAGCCCCCCCTCCTCTCCGGAATTTCCTAGGCCTTTGACCCCCCCACCCCTCTGGAATTTCCAATTCCCTCCGTGGTGGGGGTATGGATATTTTCTGGAACCACACATTGTCAAGGTCTGATATTGTGGGAGGTTCATCAAAGGGAAAAAATGAATTTAATACTAGTCCCCTACCTGATTGTCCATCATCTATACACATCTCAGCCCAGCAATGAAACAGCTTGATCTGTTTGTCTTCTTTCAGCATGGCATTAAAAAGTGACGCAATCAAGGCATTCTCATGGTATTCACCAGGAACACTGAAATACTCTGGCTGCAAGGAGATGTCAACAGTAAACTCATAGTTTGCTCTGTCCTTCTCAAACAGTCTGAATGCTCTTACATAGTCAGGCTCTATCAGCTTTGCGATTTTTTCCATCTTGGCCATAAAGTGTTGATGAAATCGTCCCTTTGCTTCCAAGTAAGCTGTCTGGAATGTTGCAACATCCTTGATACTGTCAGCATACTTTTTTAGGAGTGGATGAATGTCATACATCCTCTCTTTTGCTTCTTCATCAACTACAAAAATGATCTCACTGGTTGCTAGTCCCTCCAGCTGAGCTAGTGTCTCCGAGAGGCCAATGTCAAGAACTTTGGCTGCTGTGGAAGCAGAGAAAGGACCACAAAACAATGAAATTGACACAGCAGAAACCTTTAACCTGTCACTGGAAAGTGTATCAAACATTTCTCTAATTGCCGAAAACTGGCCCACGTCAACTCCTTCATCTTCAAAATTAAATGGCCTTTCTCTAGCATCCTCTTCTGCTTTCGATTTCTCTGGAGGGCCAACTTTCCCTTTGTGAACACCAGCAATAAGTTCGTCAGCAGATTTTCTTTCCTGTCGTAAGATAGCAGCTAATCCTTTCAAAAGAAGTGGTATTCCTTTGGAGATGCCAATTAGTTGATCCTTCTGGTGGCTGTTTACACTTGCCATTACCTTAGAAACTAGGATTTTCTCTGAAATGGAAGTCTCAAGAGACTTCACCTCAAAATTGTCCACCTTTTTTGCATCTTGCAATTGAGTCCTGGATGTTAGTAGCACTTTTAATGTTTTCTTGTCCATGCCATCAAATTCTAAAAGCTTTTCTAAAAACTGCACAAAAGCTGTTCTCAAGTTCTTGCCTTCCTTTCCTTGTCCTACAGTGAACCGGTTAACATTATCCAGTAAAAACAGAACTGGTTTCCCCTCACCTTTAAGTTGAATCTGCTCGTGAATTTTTGAGACAACAAAACTCTGATCGATAAAACCGACCCGGGCTGTAAGTCCAACTGAACTCATCATGTTCCGATAAATCGCCCTCATGTCTTTAGCTTCTCTTAGATCAAATACAAAATGCTTTCCTCTCCATTTCGAGCAAACTTCGTTTGCAAGTGTTGTCTTTCCGACACCAGCCGACCCAAACAAGTTGACAGCCGACGACTGTCTGGTTTCGAGCCTTTTCGTAATGTTGTTAATTTCATCTCGCCGTCCTTGCAGTTCTTTCCTTAGTTCAACTCGTTCTGGAAGAGAGGCCTTGAAGATCTCGATTTCTTTCTTGATGAGTTCTTCTTTGTTCGATTTTGGGGCAACAAACTTTTCGATCAGAGTGAGTTTGTTGTCAGACACATGTCCGTGCTTCTCTAGAAGTTGCAAACACGAAGGCAAGTCCTGATTATCTAGAAAATTAAATTTCCCTCCATAATTCCTTTTCATTGATTGTACAACATTTTCTGATTCTTTTAGATTAAAGTTGGGAGATATCTTTGTAAAGAGTTGTTGTAAAACTGGCGGGCTTTGGACTGCCACGGCGGCCATCTTTGATTGTATTGCTGCTGACCAAAATATTGGGGCGCAGAAATAAGTCACGCGAGCTCTGCACACAAAAAAACAGGAGTCACGCAACATCGAAACTTCAATGATTTGATTGGCCAAAGGCCGGAAAATGTCTGCAAATCCTTTTTGTCTCGTGTCGTCATGACAACGTCATGACGACACGCGAATGCGATGGGGAGAAGGTGTATTCCAAGGTGCATTCCATGCGCGTTTGCTTTGTGAGGCCGCGGAATTTTCCCGCCATGTCAATATTTTCCCGCCATGTCAAGATTTGCTTTGTGAGGCCGCCGGATTTTGTGCGTGTTGTGAAAGAACAAATAATTTTTTTTATAAGTAGGAGTTCAAAAATATTGCTGCATTGAAAGTTTTTTGCTTTTCTGCTGGCTCATTGTATTCGTTTGTCGGTTGGGAGTGTTTATTATAAATGGCTTTTTAGTTGAACAGAATTGAACTTTAATTTAAGGGAAAATCACGACGTAGAATGTAAAGCAGTCAAAGAGATGTATTAAATTTGAGCAGTTTTATTAGATGAAATTTTTGTACATTTTTTAAATGGAATGGTCGAGACAATTAGGAGAGGGTGTTTGATTTATGAACTTGCAGCGAACGCAAATTCTTAGTGGTCCAACAGGCAATATAAATGGAACAGAAATAAGGCCCCTTTTAGCTGGCGACAGTGCCTATTCACTAACGAACTGGCTAGTGAAACCCTACCCGGACAAAGGACGCCTGACTAAGGAGCAGAGAAAGTTTAAAATCTAAAGTTCGGTGCACTACGATCTGTAGTGGAACGAGTATTTGGCATGTTGAAAGTTCGTTGGAGAATTGGAGACAAAAACTGACGAGCATCCTAAAAAAGACTATGATTGCTACGTGAGTTTTGCACAACAATTGTATGTATCGTTTCAATAACAGAAGATAAACGATTAGATAAAGACAATTATTTTGATGCTAAATCTTTAAAAATGTCAACTATGGCCGTTTGTTTGTTCCATTTGCTTGCTCTGGGCGTCACGGAACATTTCAGCTGATCGTTCAAATCTTGCGTTGTCCTGTTCCATACTCTTTTCACACATTTTAATAAAAGAACTCTGCATGCCAGTCTGGAGTCGTACTTTCTCGCCTTTCTTTACTCAGGATGTTGAAATAGGGGAAGCCTTCTTAAATTTTCTGAATTCCATCTTCTCCAGTCGAGCGAGATCGCTGCTTGAACTGCTTGAACTCGTACTCTAGATTCTGCTGCCGTTTCTTCACCTGCTGTAGCATTCTCTGGCTTTCTGGACACCTTTCTTTATACGAAGAATAGATATCGTTCCAGTTTTTTGTTTTTTTTTCTTTGTGAAACCCCCCACAGCTTACCGAATTTGGGGGCCCACGCTTCAAGAAGTTCGTGCGTTTCTTTCTCAGTCCTGTCAGCAGACTTAACGCGAGGTTTTTTCGATTTGTGTTTGCCGTAGCAAGTACTTCGACATCACTTGCAACTGAAGACTTAGGCGATGGCATGCTTCTTGCCAGAAGAATTGGTGATCATCGAGAAATGTTTATCAGTACGCTGACATAAAATCATTTTGAGTCAGCTGCGTTAGGGGGCTAAAAAAAGCCTTAAGCTTGACTTATCTTACAAACATCTCAAAAGTTAAAGGGCGACTCTTGGCTAGAAAACTATATTTCAGTAAAAGCTTCCGAATGTTTCCAAAATTACACAGGAAGCAAAAAATTTGAATTCAGAAGCTTTTTTACCGGTTAATTTTAACGTAAAACTTCGTATTTTACCGCTTTTGTGACATTTCGCCATGGATGCTTCGATTATGATCACGAGATGTGATACGTCACAGGTGTGGAACCGCAACAAGTCACGAACATGGCTGACTCAAATTCTTGCAGTGAGAGCTCAACTTCTGCTAGCGACTCCACTGATTTTTAGAGAGCTATAGGAGGGGATATGTCAGGGGATGATTAAGAACCTTCTATGGTATTTCAACCCTGGCGTTTTGAGCTTCCAGGGAAAAACAGCGAGACAGAGAAAGGGAGTAAAATATCGAACCTCCTCACCGCCGACGGCGATGAATGGTGAGTGAATTGAAGTCCTAAATGTACAGCCCGGGGGGGTACTCCTTGGAATTTTTGGTGGGAGTGTGCCGCCCGCATCTCCAAATCCAGACCCAATTTCAGACCAAAAATTGCCATTTTCCACACCCGTTTTCAGACCTGGCCTAAAAAATCCATACCCGTTTTCAGACCTGACCTTGCATAGCATATGCATCAGCGCTGAACGGAAATCAACGTAGCAAAGATGAATAGGTAAAATTTAGCTGGAATGATATATTATATCAATTTCCCTTTCTCTCTCACCAGTTACTCGCCCCGGTTGCTGGGAAGAAAAATAAGTTTATAAGTTTTCGCGAACGTTCCCCCGATAACCATACCCAATTTCAGACCAAAATGTTCAAAATCTATACCCGTTTTCAGACCAAAACGGCTCAAAAACCATACCCTTTGGGGCGGCACATACCTATATACCTGATATAGGGGAGTACCCCCCCCCGGGATGTACAGTTTCTTTCTCTATTACCTCGGCCAGTTGATTGTGAGCTAAGTCAAACCTGAAAAGCCTTGTTATTATTTGCATGAACGCAAGAAGCTTAATTAAACATGCTTTTATACGGACCAAACTGTTTGCTGCATTTTGTTGTTTTATATTCGGTCTTCAAATATTTTTGCTCATGTTTATCACAATAGGTTTTGAGCTTCAGCCTAATGTACACTATCTATCTTGTGCGTTTGAAAGCTTGCAAATACAGAAACGCAAGTTAAATTCTTTGTCTTCTTTGTGTTACCGATTTTTCTAAATTCTGCTCGAAAACGAAGAATTCTGCCGGCGAAATGCCAGCTACCGAAACTAGACTATAATGTTCGAAATTCTGCGGCAGATTTTTATCTAGAACATACTCAGGCTTGCAGTTAAATGTGGACAAGACTCTGCTGGGTCTCTTCACTTCTTTTGTTGGGAGAAGGAAGCTTGCGCTTTCTGTAGTTGAAACAACTTGCCTCGAGGAAACTTTGTTCAAGGTTGTTCGTGTTTGTATGCGTAAAACTGTAGAATGATTTTGTAAACTGATTACTGCCCACGGGACTATTACACGACCCTGCAGTGCGTGATTTTATATTTATCGGTTTAATTAAGTTGTCATGTTTTTATTTTGCAATTTTCTTTTCTTTTTGCGAAAAGCACCCCCACGAAAATCGAAAATTGTGCTGTGTTTGGCTCCTTACTATTTTCGCGTTTGCTTGCGTTTTAATTCATGGTTTGCATTTGGAATGGTCGTTGCGCTCTTCGTGTCTTACAACTTTTGGCATGTTTTCCTTTAGTTATCTCGTCAACTGACATCTGCTCGAATCTGCACACGAAACTGTTTCGTGGTCAGGCTAGGGAGGGTGAAGGGAAAGAGCGTGACACTTTTTCATACCCGGGTTTCATGCTACACCCCAGGTTGCCTAATTTACAACAATAGATCGTTTTCACTGTCACGCAACAAAATATAAATCTCAAAACTATTAAGTGAATGAGGTCAAGAAAATAGGATATTATAGGAGAGAAGTAAAGAAGTATTTTCCCCAAGTTTTAGGTCTGTGCGCTGTCCCAAACTTTAGATATTCGTCGAAATGTTTTGCACAAATTTACAGAGCCCAGTATGGATTCGCCATATGGGTGTACCTCCGTGGTACACCAATATGGCGGCCGGAAAATACTGTAAACATCTGGAACTTACTTTGGTCATCTAGGCCACTGATTATCGGTATTTGACAAACAAACATTTGCATAAACATATTTCCTGCTACTTTAACTTCTCAAACGGCTAAAAATTACAAGTTAAATGTATATTTTTTGACAAACACGATCATAACTGCGTGTCACGCACCGCCATTACTCTGAAATTCAAAGTGCGCTGATTTCCAAACGAAGGACGCTACTGAGCTGAAAAGTTGCAAATAGATATCATTTTAGTACCTCTTATGCCTGATGTGGATAAAAACTATGGTGTCTCTTTAGTTTTGGATTTTGGTACCTGATGACGTCACGTGAAAACGATCTGTTGTTTCTCAAAAGGAATCACAGAATAAGTACTTCACACAACACTTCTTCTCTTAGTTATCCGGATATTGTTTTATATTTGATTCCCCATTTCTTCGTATAATTTTATATCCCACGAGAGCGCCTCTGCTAGCACGCGGGGTAGTGGCTTCTTATTGCGCAATACTGACCTGCTCGCAAATCACGCGCGCTTTTCGAAGGCATATACTTCAAAGAAACACCACATTTGCTGGTGGGAATTGCTTTCTATTTTGCCAATTAACAGAAGGAGAAATTTGAGGGTGGCTACAAATTTCTCAACAACACAGTCAAGATATATCGGTCTGTTTCCGAACGCGTGGATTTCGCTTACATATAGGACATATAGAGGCTCAGTATTCCTGCTCATAAATGAAGAGATTTCTGACAAATTATGAGCATCAGCACTCGCAGACCCTTTTCAATTTACTATCTACTCCAGACAAAAGGCATCTTTATCACGATATGGTGCAAGAGAGGATGCATCGTATTATAAAGCTATGTACCTTTGCTGACCTTAGATTGCCGATCAATCTGACGGATTTGTTTCGTTTCACAAACACATGATTTACTCTTTTTAAGTTTATTTCCTTTCATATTTAAGCACTGAAGCACTACCTTTTTTTATCTTGGACATCATTGAACAGCATAGGGTCTTTCCCGCCTTGTCATTCTCATTTATGAAGAGAAGCTTGGCGTGTTTTCCTCTTATCAGAAGCAAAAGCAAAACTGCCTTCCACACCTGTTTGGGGAGCGGGGATGGCGCAGTGGTGAGAGCACTCGCTTCCCACCAATGTGGCCCGGGTTCGATTCCCGGACCCGGCGTCATATGTGGGTTGAGTTTGTTGTTGGTTCTCGTCCTCGGTCCGAGGGTTTTTTCTCCGGGTTCTCCGGTTTCCTCCCTCCGCAAAAATCAACACTGCTAAATTCCAATTCGATCGGGAACAGTCCTACGTCTTATACATGAGCCTCTGGCTCGGACATTGAGGGTAGCCTCGTCCCACGTATGGACATTAAAATTGTATTTACATTTATTTACATTTTACCTGTGACGTAGCATCACGTGACGTACCAAAATCCGAACGTTTTCAGAATGGCCGCCAAATTGGCGTAAAAGAAAATTCGTAGTAAATTCAGTTTCATTCTTTAAAATTTTACCTTCTAAAGATTCCTGTTGCTATAAACAACTTATAGAAAAAATAAAAAAAATCGGGGTAAATTTCCCAAGAGTTGCCCTTTAACAAGGTGAAAGACGGACCTCACGCTAAGTAGCCCAGATAAGAAGATGTGGCGATATTCGGCCGGGATGGGAGCTGAAAACAGGAGCGGTAAGCGGGAATTTCAAGAAAGAGCCGGAGCGGGATTTTGTGTTTTTATGCAGTCGCGATGCGAGAATCTTTAGGGAAAGTTTTTTCGTAACTGCATAAAATGTAATTAACAAAATTTGACTGGAACAAATTGCTTGATCTGTTTCAAGTACGGAATAGTTTAATAGTGTAGTGTGTCAAATTTATATAGTTGCGGTTACACATCGTCCTTTTAACATATCATGGTAAAAGGGCTCTTTACCTCGGGAAACTCACAAATAGAGAGGACGTTTTTTTTGGTAAATATCATAAATAATATGTGCTCTGTCATTTTGTTTTTCCACGTGCTTTGTAGTTTTGTTTTCCCGGGTGTTTTGTCATTTTCATGGCCTTTTCGCCATTTTTATTTCCCGCCTATTGTCAACGTAGTGATTGAACAATGTAAAGAATTTGTGATTAAGGAACTTGCGGTAGTTTTGTAAACGCCCAAAAGGAAACAAAAATAGTATGTTTAGATCAACTTTAATTAATTAGTTTAGTTTTAACCCGAAATCTGTGCTGGACACGTTCACTGTAATTTACCGCTCACCCGTTGCCTGGTTTTGTAACTGCCCCGAACAAGGAAAGTTAAGAAAACTCGCCATAGAAGTAAGTTTATGAATATTGTTTTGATCACTTCAGTTTTGTTAGCTCTATATAGATTTTGTGAGTTTTGAGTATTACCTGAGATTGACCGCATGGCATGATGTATGTTACAATCGTTATATGTTATTCCCGCTTCGCTCGTTTTTTGCTGTTTCGTTTACAGCTATTTCGAGAAAGGTTGTCGGAAAAAAGCACAAAACTGCACAAGCCAATCCCGAAAGATAGTATGGGTCGACGCATTGAGCTACTGCACGTGTTGAATACTAATGAGATATAACAACAAAATAAGCGCAAATTTCAGGTTTTCTTTCTTTTCAGACATGTGGAAACAAAGTACGTTAAACCCCTCTGAATTTTAGAGGAATTTTCCTCACTCAAAGACATGCCACAGTAAACGTAAAGCTACAGATATATGCCCCTGAGAGGAAAACAAATTTTCCACGTGCAAAAAAAACAAATTTGTAAATTTCCTTTAGGCCAATATGCAAAATTCCAGTGAATACCCAGACGACCTTTCGGTCTTGTCGCGTACACTTTGATGTTTTTTTTTCCGACAACCTTTCTCGAAATAGCTGTATATTATTTGTTGATTTAGTTAAGTAGATTATATTGTACATTCTAATTTCAGATCGAATAAAAAAGTAACAGTTATACGATTGCGAGTATTCTTCGGTATTGGATCGTCTTTGTTTTCTTGCGAAACATCATTCGATTCTGGCTAACCAAGGTTCGTAAAGAATTAAGACGATAAACAATGGCTGAAGCCGAAAATGCTATTAAACAGGCCAAAATCAAACGAAGAAATGGTAAGGCCGCGCTAACCCGTCATGGAAAAACTCTATGCTATCAAGTATCTGGTAATCGGCCAGCGGAAGAAGTTCGAAAAGCATTGGAAAATTACGAGAAGGCGTTCTCAGAATTACTACTGAAACACGAGGAATTTACAATGCTCCTCGAAGACGACAGCGAGTTCGAAACCGAAGAAGCCCGGATGGAAGACTGCCAGGAAATATATCTAAAGTTGAAAATTGACACAGAAGATTATCTGAGAGAAATTGCGATTTCAAAAGAAAAGGAAAAATTGGTCGGAAGTCCAAGCCCACACGAAAAAACCACCACCGGCATTTCTGTCATTGTTAGCCCACACGATGACACCACAGGAATACCTATGAGCCAAGACGAAAAACACTTGGAAACTGTAGCTAACCAGGGAGAAAACTTAGCGATTTCGCCAACAAGTTCTGAAGAAAACGCCGCTGAAGTACAGAATTCTGCCAAAAATGTACAAAGTGCCGACAATGTCACACCGGGAATTAATGGGACTACACAGTACACCACGCCGCCCACCAACGCAAACAACCCGCAATCAGCTTTCCGGATGAAAAAACCAAAAATGCCAGAGTTTTCAGGTGACGTCAGAGAATTCGCAATTTTCAAAGCGGATTTCAAACATCTGGTCGAATCAAGATACAGCAAGCGTGATGCGATAACCCTTCTCAGGGCAAGCTTACAAGGAAAGCCGTTGGAACTAATTAAAGGAATTGGTCAGGACTACGATGCGGCCTGGGAATATTTAGAATCCGTCTATGGAGACCCGCGATTTGTCGCCGACACAATCACGCAAGATATAGCTCGATTCAAGCCTTTGCATGACGAAGAAGACGCCCGTTTTTGCGATCTTGTGCATTTGGTTCGACGAAGTTTCAACACCCTAACGGAAGTTGGGCGGAAGAGTGACATGGACAATAATCACATGTTAGCGATTATCGAACAGAAAATGTGTACCGATGACCGCAAGGTTTGGTCACGCTTCTTGGAGAGCACAAAAGGTCACGCCACACTGGAAGCGTTAATGTCCTGGATGGCATCTGAAATGAAGTCGAGAATGAGAGCGACAGCACCATTAAGAAGTACTCAGCAGAACCTCACGCATGTCAACCAGATATCAGCAATTGAAGAAAAGAAGGCGGTAAACCACAAGTGCTGGTTGAATAAGGCATCAACCCATTGGACGGACCAATGTCAAAACTTTATGTCAATGAATCCCAGCGACCGTCTCAAAGCCGTCAAGGAGAATCATGGTTGTTTTAGTTGTTTAAAACGAGCTGGTCGCGATCATGTTTCCAACTGTTTTCACAGACGCCAGTGCAGTGAAACCTTTAATGGAAGTCAGTGCAAGTACTTCCACCACCCGTTGTTGCACCCTGCCAGTGCAACAAACTCTGCCACAGCCCTGACAGTTTCATCAGTTACAAGCAACAAACAGTCAATACTCCCTATCGTGAGCGTGGAAATCCTGGGATCAGAAAGCGTCAAACAAGGAAACCTGCTTTTGGACTCTGGTGCTCAGGTCAGCTTAATCAGGCTGTCACTGGCCGAACAGCTTGGTCTAAAAGGAAAGGACGTTACCATCACCTTAGCGAAAGTCGGAGGGGAGGAAGAAGAATTGACAACGAAGCTGTTCCGTGTTCGCATCCGATCACTGGCAGACCGACGCGATATCCATACAGTGACGACAGTGGGCATCCCATGTATAAGCAGTGACGCCACCGAAAGCAAGCTTAGTCACCTCGCTGGAATGTTTGGCCTCCGGGAAGAGGAAATTCGCAGAACAAATGGCCCAGTTGAACTCCTCGTTGGCATTGATCACCCTAAACTGCATACGGGTGAAACCAGAGAAGCTGCTAACCTTATTGCCCGACAATCTCCAATTGGCTGGGTCGTCTTTGGTGCCACACCCGGAAAACATGCACAAGTGAGCCGCGTCTTAAACGTAAAGGTCCCGACACCAGTAGACATAACTGACTTTTGGACGACAGAGACAATGGGAGTTGCTGCTAGGCCGTGTGAATGTGAAACAGAGAAATTGAGCCCCGTAGAACGTAGAGAAGCGAAAATTATTGAAGAGTCCTGTCAAAAGATCGGTTACCAGTGGCTCATACCGTACCGATGGAAACGAGATCCGAAGGAACTGCCCAACAACGAGGCACAAGCCAAGAAGAAGCTGGAAACGACCGAGCGTCGCCTGTCAAAAACATCGGAACATACAGCCGCCTATGACAGACAGACAATGGAGATGGCAGACATGAAGTTTTCACGTAAACTAAGGGACGGACCATTAGAAAAGTGATTGGGGGGATGGGGAAAAAACCAAAAAAAAATTCATGCAAGGCAAAATGACCGAAAAAAAAAATTCATGCAAGGAAAAACCCAAAGAAAAAAAATTCATGCACAAGATGGGCCGCATTTTGATAATAAACCAGAATTATTCTTCTTCTCGAAAAGTGTTCCAAAATGCGCCAAATGGCATTAGGGCATGTCTAGATTTTCAAAATTTTCCCGGGGGACGATTGCCCCAGACCCCCCAATAGAAATGGGCCTCCCGCCCATATTAATACAACAGGGGAAATTTGCCGAACGCCGCCGACGCAGAATGCCGAACGCAGAACGCGAACTAAAATCACCGAAAAAAGCAAAAACCAACCGGAGTGCTATCCAGGCTAACCGGAGTGTACCTAGCACTCCGGTTAGCATGAATATCGCTCAGGTTAGCTAAAAGAGGCCCAGGTTAGCCTGTGTCCGGTTAGCTCTCAATATTATAATGGTAATAGTTTTGCTTGCTTCGGTGACTTTGTTCTGCGTTCGGCGTTCGCAAAATTACCCCTGCCGATTTTAATACCGTCACAATCACTGCTAATGTTTGGGTCCCCTCGATTCAAAATTCATTCCTACTGGCCTGACAGGTATATAGATTACACAAATGTTCACTTTAATAAGCTATGTATTTAATAAATGAAAGTACCGATAGCACTGTTTTTAATCAATTCAATAGCAAATTGTGGATGAAGCAAATTTCATTTAAAAAAAAAAATTCGCGCATAGAGCTGCAGTGCAAAAAAACATTCGTGCACAGGCAATGGGCCATAAAAAAATTCTTGCAAGCCAAAAATCCCCCTCCCCCTCCCCCCCCCCCCATCAGATTTCTAATGGTCCGTCCCTAACAAAGCAGGAATTGAGGACATGCAAGGGACCAGTCCACTACATTTCCCATCACGAGATAGTAAGACCTGAAAAGACCACGCCCATCCGCATAGTCTTCAACTCGTCCGCTTCGGTTCAAGGTCACAGGCTAAATGACTACTGGATGAAAGGCCCTGATCTACTGAACAGCCTCTTCGGTGTCACCCTAAGATTCAGAGAGAACGAAGTTGCTGTTACCGGAGACATTTCGAAAATGTATCACAGGGTTCTTATCCCCGAGCAAGATCAGCACGTTCACCGATACCTGTGGAGAAACATGGAAACCCATCGAGAGCCTGATGTTAATGTGAAGACAGTGCTAACAATCGGAGATAAACCTGCACCAGCCATGGCACAGATCGCGCTGCGAAAAACCGCCGAACAAGCAAAAAGCATGTATCCTGAAGCTGCCCAGGTATTGAAAGACAACACCTACATGGACGACATTTGTGATTCAGTTCGCTCAGTGGAGCAGGCCAAGCGATTGACGACTCAGCTGGATGAAATATTACTGAAAGGTGGATTTCAAGTCAAGGGATGGCTTTCGAACCGATCTCTCAAGAACGAAATTACCGAACAAGAGAAACCCGAAATGAAATTACTGCAAGGCGCAACACAAGAGAAAATACTAGGAACTGTTTGGAATCACGCTAAAGATGTCCTTCTGTTTAAGGGACGGACCATTAGAAAACTGATGGGGGGGGGGAGGGGGATTTTTGGCTTGCAAGAATTTTTTTTATGGCCCATTGCCTGTGCACGAATTTTTTTTTGGACTGCAGCTCTATGCGCGAATTTTTTTTAAATGAAATTTGCTTCATCCACAATTTGCTCTTGAATTGATTAAAAACGGTGCTACCGGTACTTCGATTTATTAAATACATAGCTTATTAACGTTACTTTCCATTTATTTTATGACATAAAAAGTAAGTAGCAGTTTACAGGTGTATAGTGAACATTTGTGTAATCTATATACCTGTCAGGCCAGTAGGAATGAATTTTGAATTGAGGGGACCCAAACGTTAGCAGTGATTGTGACGGTATTAAAATTGGCAGGGGTAATTTTGCGAATGCCGAACGCAGAACAACGTCACCGAAGCCAGCAAAACCATTACCATTATAATATTGAGAGCTAACCGGAAACAGGTTAACCTGGGCCTTTTTTAGGCTAACCTGAGCGATATTCAGGCTAACCGGAGTGCTAGGTACACTCCCGTTAGCCTGGATAGCACTCCGGTTGGTTTTTGCTTTTTTCGGTGATTTTAGTTCGCGTTCTGCGTTCGGCATTCTGCGTCGGCGGCGTTCGGCAAATTTCCCCTGCTGTATTAAAATGGGCGGGAGGCCTATTTCTATTGGGGGGTCCGGGGGAATCCTCCCCCGAGAAAATATTGAAAATCTAGACATGCCCTAATGCCATTTGGAGCATTTTGGAACACTTTTCGACAAGAATAATTCTGGTTTATTATCAAAATGCGGCCCATCTTGTGCATGAATTTTTTTTCTTTGGGTTTTTCCTTGCATGAATTTTTTTTTCGGTCATTTTGCCTTGCATGAATTTTTTTTGGGTTTTTTCCCCATCCCCCCCATCACTTTTCTAATGGTCCGTCCCTAACGTCAACCCACCCAAGGACATTACCTTCACCAAGAGAGCAATATTGAGCCAGATTGCTCGAATCTTTGATCCAGTTGGATTCGCGGCAGCCTTTCTAGTTCGTGCCAAAATCGGAATGCAGCGTTTGTGGCAGCAAGGTTTAGAGTGGGATCAAGAACTACCTTCGCCAGCACGGGAAGAGTGGGTTCGCTTCTTTCAAGAAATGAGAGACCTGAATCACGTAACGTTTGAGATATCACTGACGCCAGTGGACGCCATTGGAGTCCCAACACTCTGTGTCTTTTCTGACGCATCCAACGAAGCCTTTGGAGCTTGTGCTTACATCAGATGGCAAACTAAGAGCAACGAGTATGACACACGATTCATAGCCGCCAAATCAAGAGTAGCCCCACTGAAACCGCTGACCATACCCTGCCTGGAGCTACAAGCAGCGGTACTGGCCACCAGGCTAGGCCAGTCCATAGCCGAGGAATCGCGACTTCAATTTGAAAAAGTCGTATTCTTCTCAGATAGTAATATCGTATTGTCGTGGATTCGCAGTCAAGCAATAGAATTCAAGCCGTTTGTGTCAGCTCGAGTCGCAGAGATTCAAAGCAATTCTGACCCCTCTCAATGGAGACACGTGCCTGGAGAGTTAAACGTGGCTGATGACGTATCTCGTGGCATACCAGCACAACGGCTGACTGGCAGATGGAAGCAAGGACCAGAATTCTTACGACTACACGAAGAGGAGTGGCCGCAAGAAGCTTCAGCTGCT
This sequence comes from Meandrina meandrites, assembly GCA_963693305.1. Lineage (NCBI taxonomy): Eukaryota > Metazoa > Cnidaria > Anthozoa > Scleractinia > Meandrinidae > Meandrina > Meandrina meandrites. The sequence continues at coordinate 25,509,515 of OY855907.1, read as the reverse complement.
GACCCGAATGAAGTTGAAAAGGAACGCCGCAAAGTCCAAGCCATGCTCCTTACCCGCTCCCCCGAAGTTATCGACTGCAAGAAGTTTTCAAGTTGGAGAAAACTTGTCAGAGTAACCGCCTATGTGTTGAGATTCATAAGGAACGTACGAACCCGATGCCAAACAAAGAGATTACCCGAAAACTCCGCAGAGCAGATTCAATTGAGCGGTGGACCGCTCACGCCTCAAGAACTGGAGAGTGTAGAAAGGTACTGGATTAAAGAAAGCCAGAAAGACCGGCTGAAGAAAGGAGATTTTCAAAACTTAAGTCCGTTTAAAGATGATAGCGGAATCATCAGAGTTGGTGGTCGAGTAGATGAAGCTTTGGTCTCCTTTGAAATCAAACACCCTGCTGTGCTCCCCCGTGACCATTGGATTTCTCTTCTGATAACTCGACACTTTCATCAGATCGGACACGCCGGAGTGGCAGCCACAGTGGCAAAGATCAGAACGAAGTTTTGGATCATAAGAGCTCATGAATTGGCCAAGTCTGTGAAGTTCCGATGCGTGCTCTGCCGAGAGATTGAAGCTAAAACTGAAACGCAACTCATGGCTGACCTGCCCAGAACCCGCCTGGAACCATTCACGCCCCCGTCTTACAACACAGCATGTGACTACTTTGGACCGTACAAAGTGAAGATAGGCCGCAACAAAACAGCCAAGCATTATGGTGTAATCTTCACCTGTTTGAATACGAGAGCTGTACACCTGGAGCTGGCTATAGATTACTCAAGCATGGAATTCATGCAGACGCTGAGACGATTCTTCGCTATCAGAGGACAATCCGCATTGATGATGAGTGATAACGAATCTCAGCTGGTGGTCGCAGAGCATGAGCTCAGAGAAATGATTCAAGGATGGAATGTTAAAGAGCTTGAAGAATTCAGCGCTGAAAAAGGAATGAAATGGCAGTTTATCACTCCTGGAGCGCCCCATCAAAACGGCTGCGCAGAAGCTTTGGTTAAAAGCGCCAAGATATCCCTGAAAAAAGCAATTGGTGAACAAATTCTGACGCCCTTTGAGTTTTACACGTGCTTACTGGAAGTGGCTAACCTCATAAACCAGCGCCCTATTGGAAGAATTCCTAACGACCCTGATGACGGTTCGTATCTGTGCCCCAACGATATGCTTCTCGGACGAGCTTCGTCAGCAGTGCCGCAAGGACCGTTCCGAGAAACCAGGAACCCCCGACAAAGATTAGAGTTCGTACAGAAGATTGTGGACACCTTCTGGAGACGCTGGACCCGAGAAGTATTTCCGTCTTTGGTCCCAAGAAAGAAGTGGAATGCTTAAAAGCGCACAGTGAGAGTGGACGACGTAGTCGTAATGGAGGATTCCAACTCTGTTCGTGGAAAATGGACAATTGGAAGAATCATTGGTGTCTACCCAGGGAAGGATGGCAGAGTCCGGAACGTCAAGGTTAAGACGCTAACCTCAGAGTACCAAAGGCCTATTACAAAGATTGTGGTCATTTATCCTGCAGAAGGATATGTGGACTGATAAGTTTACCATGTAGTTTAGGATGAGGACACTGCCCTCATCGGGGCGGAGAATGTCAACGTAGTGATTGAACAATGTAAAGAATTTGTGATTAAGGAACTTGCGGTAGTTTTGTAAACGCCCAAAAGGAAACGAAAATAGTATGTTTAGATCAACTTTAATTAATTAGTTTAGTTTTAACCCGAAATCTGTGCTGGACACGTTCACTGTAATTTACCGCTCACCCGTTGCCTGGTTTTGTGATTGCCCCGAACAAGGAAAGTTAAGAAAACTCGCCATAGAAGTAAGTTTATGAATATTGTTTTGATCACTTCAGTTTTGTTAGCTCTATATAGATTTTGTGAGTTTTGAGTATTACCTGAGATTGACCGCATGGCATGATGTATGTTACAATCGTTATATGTTATTCCCGCTTCGCTCGTTTTTTGCTGTTTCGTTTATATCATTTGTTGATTTAGTTAAGTAGATTATATTGTACATTCTAATTTCAGATCGAATAAAAAAGTAACAGTTATACGATTGCGAGTATTCTTCGGTATTGGATCGTCTTTGTTTTCTTGCAAAACACTTATGAAAAATAAAGACTAAAAATTATCTCAGCAAAATGTTCCCCCAAGGTAAATTTATGGCGGTGTGAAAAGGAACAAAAGAATCGCCCATGAAAGTTACCGAGGCAAATAGGTAGGTTTTCCAAGTACCCCAAGATAAAATGACCAATCGCGAGGCAAACCTCAAAGATAAGCAAATAAAATAAACAGAGAATCGGAAGAGAAATTTGAAATTAAATATGATGGCGTGAGGTTTAGATTTCCTGAGGTCAACTTTGCGTGTTCAAGGCAGCAAAAACGTGGTCTTTCTTAGAATCATGGCTTGATGGCTTGCTGATTTGTAGGTAAATGTTATTTTTTTTTGGAAATTTGGCGTTTAAATGCAACACTAGTCAAGGAAGATCTATAGTGCGTTTTCTTATATGTATTTCGATTTCATCTCAAGATTCACAAAAATCCAACAAAGAGATTTATATAAACCGAGTCTTCGCTTTCTATTTCTTCGCTGTCTGAAATACTGACATAACAAAGCAGTAGAGGACTGTCGAAAGAGTATAAATATTAAAAGCGAGATGATGCTAAGCAAGCACCCTCGAATTACCCATTTTCGCATTTCGCGCCAAAAACAGTATGAAAAATTGACCTTGGTAAAGTGTTAAGTGTGTGACCGCAAACACCTCGGTAACGTATTCCCGCGCTGATTTTACCTTGGTGCTATTTACCTTGGGAATGCTATTTGCCTGGGTATGTGTAAAACGTTCGTTACAAACATATCGGCATTTCTATTTTCAGCGTTTTCGTCACAAGAAACATGTACAAAATACTCTATTTTCTGATATTGTTCTTTAATCGTTAAAAACGGGCAATAAATAACAAAAGAAATGGAAAACAGCGCAAAACGCTGGCGTAAGGAGGTGAAGTGGGGGACGAGTACTTCGAGAAACGCTCAATTCCTCTTGCGTTCAGTGTGCGTCGGAAATAGAGAGGACGGACGTTTGTTTGGTAAAAATCATAAATAATATGTGCTCTGTCATTTTGTTTTCCCGCCTGTTAGCCATTTTTATTTCCCACGTATGGAAAAAGAATACAATTTTATCCCAGCAAAACGTTCCCCCGTCTCTGCTTTCCCTATCCACGGATATGGTAAATTTTCTAAGAGCACCTATTTTTTTAGTGGCGCGAAAGTCTTTAATGAACTCCCTGTAAATATTTCAAGCGTAAATAACATACAAACTTTTTGCGGCGTAGCAAAACATTTACTTTTATAATAACTATTTTATATTTTAATCTCTTTTTGACCGACACGAGACAGCCCAAAGGGCCTTTGATTGTGTTTGCTTAGCAAACATCGGAAAACCCTAGTTTGTTTTTTAGCGTGGTTGAATTAATGAAAACTTTCTGGAAAAGGTTTCAGATCCCCGAAATTTTAAAATCCCCTGAGTTAGAGCGTCAGAGACGCTATCAGGACATTTGCGTAGAAGAGCCTTGAAAATTCATTAATGCATTCAGATTTTAGTAGCCAATTTTATCACCATTTAAATTGATATAGGGGTTAAAGGTATCTGCGATGTATAGTAATCCAGACGCGTTACATCTGGAGCCGCCCCAGATTGTAAACGGAGCGATCACTACTGAGAAGGGGACTTCAAGTTCGTTTGCAGATTACTGGCCTGCGAGCTGGACTGTTGGCTGTTGATATAGCGAAGCCTAAGAGACCCTAAGAATTGAACTTGGGTCAGCCGAGAACAAATCCAGCTGGTGGTGAAAACGACAACTTGAACTCCCGTTGCCTTCATTGCCTGAGATCAGAAACAGCATGTGTCACTTTGCCGCGACAAAGTCTTGTCCTGGCATGGTAAGTGCGATCTAAGTCGAGTAGTATGCGCGACTATCCTTAGAAAATCGGCACAAAGCCGGGAAGGCCCTGGGTACGAAAATAGGCGCTATAAATTCATGTCCTGTATACACCTCAAATGCCGTGTAGTTCCATATAATGATTGTGGTGGGGGGGGGGGGGGGGGGGGTGTTATACGGTTTCTCTATTTGGTGTATATAGGACATGAACTTATAACCAAAATAGGGCTCTGCAGATATCTAGTAGGGGCAGCATATAGTAATAATAATTTTAAATTTTTATAGGACGCATTATCCACACTCAATGGGCCTTACAACAGTTTTAAGACGGAATCCGCCAGGACTTCGAGTAGTTGTTGGACAAAATTATGTACCAACATTATTTACACCTTATTGCAAGCTTTTGTGTTACTGCTTCAAATATCTTATCAAAAGAAATCTTTTCTAACAACACCAAACATCGAAAACCAATCTTGAAGTTCCGCTGAATTCCACTAAATCGCTTAAAAGACGCGAGCTTTTGCCAATAGCTTGTGAACATTAAATTTCATTTTCTCAGGCTCTGATAAGAAATTGTTGTACCAAAATTATTTACACCTTATTGCAAACTTTTGTGTTACTGCTTCAAATATCTTATCAAAAGAAATCTTTTCTAACAACACCAAACACCGAAAACAAATTTTGAAATTTCACTGAATTCCACTCAATCGCTTAAAGACGATTTTACAAAATGGCTGCACGTGAGAATTTCCCTATAGCTTGTGAACTTTGAAATTCATTTTCTAAGACTCTGATAAAAAATTGTTGTTGGTGTTATTAGTGATAATTACTTACATCTTTACCTTTTATTTAGGGTAGAAAATAACGCAATAGGATTTAAATTATTCTGGTACTCGATTTTTGTCCAACTTAAATAAATATTACTCGACTTCCTGGTGGATTCCGTCTTAAAATCTAAAAAAAAAATAATAAAAAATCTATCTAACCCTAACTAAAAAGAAAAAGCTTTCTTAAAAAGAGGTCTTTAGCTTAAGCTTTATCAGACTTCCATAATTCTTTACAGTGTCTTGATACATTTTTTTGTTCCTCAAGGTATAATGTTGATTGAACATTTTCGCCTTTGCACCCTAGAGGGTTCATATGCTGTTGGGTTGATTCTTGGTTTCGGGGCAGGCCATATTCTGGGGGATACAGTTTCCAGATATTTCCAGCAGAGTTTTGATGGTTATCATTTTCCGGTATTTTCATGATAAATGTTCAGTTTTAATTTCAAAGAACATTTTCTTTCTGTTAGTCTACGTCTTGTGCGACGAATTCCGCACCAGCTCATGTTGCAAAATACATACTGCGCACGAGAAGGAGCCATTTTAGGTACAGTACAGGAAAGGCACGAGGGCGGTAGACAAGAGATCAAATGGCAGTTCCATCCACGGACCACGGATTACTTCAAGAAAGTGCCATTTAGATCTGTAAAACATCCAAAACTTAACCTTTTAAACAAAACACTCGCGTTCTCAAAAGAACATTGCAAACAACGAATAAAGAATAAAGAAAATTTTAAAAAGGTGGAAATTAAAACATAAAGGGAACCAGTCACGCAAACATAAATGAATGAGTCACGTAAGTACAACAATCAAGTCAAACATTACAGTAAGGCCTGGTTTAAACGTCGCATTTTACATGCACCGAATTAAATTGCCGAATTAAGTGCATGTTAAATGCGAGTTCAGTCGAATATTCGACTGTTCCAGTTTCACTGCCGTTCATAGCCGTTCTTTCCGGAACAACAACGTGAAACATCCAAATTTTGCGTACTGTAGACAACCTGAACCAGGACGGATAATTTTGGGTTTTTCTATTTGGAATTGAACGTTCAGCAATTCAATGCGACGTTTAAAACCAAATGCCTCGAAAATGCCGAATTTTTTAATTGGAGTCGACTCCAATTAGTATTGTATTCGGCGCATGTAAAATGCGACGTTTAAAAACCAGGCCAAACGACGGCAAACACTAAGTGCTAAAACAGCCGGCACCAACGTAAGTATGTCTCTTTGCAAGGTATAATTACAAAGCAGTTAAATTCTGATCTATTCACAATAATTCTCAACTGTGTCATGTCACGTTAAACAGAAATGACCAAGAGACATATTCCGCTACAGTTTAAGCTGAGAGGACAGGTCTTTGTGGAAATTACACCGTTACTGACGAACTTGTCTTCTTTCTGAAAATAGCAGTGCTCTTTTCCAGCGAAACTCGTAACACATACAGTCACAGAAAGTAGTTCTGGTTAGCCTCATGACTTGTCTTTTGCAAGGGTTAACGTTTCACGACTCATACAAGATTTCCCAAAATTCACCGCAAGAAAATTATCCTTCGAAAGAAAAGGTAAATTCTACCTGTGTAAATCATCGTATAGCGGCGAAAATGTTTGACTGTGAAATTCTAACCAGGCAAAGGAATTGTGGAAATTCTTTTCTGATGGTTGAAAGCAACTTTATTTAAAGAGGCCGGGTGGCACTGCCTACAATAGCAATCATGTGACCTTAAAATAACTTGAAATACGTATAATTAATATATCTACAAGTTACAAATAGGTAAAAAAATATAAAATAAATGATATAAAAATTGTATACAATGAAATATAAAATAACTATTACTTCTTTGAGAAGATAACATAAAATATAAAACAATCTAAGTCCTTGCAGGTTTCCATAAAATGAAAAGACATTCACTTGGCTTTTTTAAAGATGCCACGCTACATCGTTCATGAATTTCTTAGGTGATGTTACACGAGACGATTTTTAACGACGATTTTTAACCCATGTTAAGCAGGGCAACTTCTGACGCAACATAAATGGTGTAGTTTTTACAAAAGTGTTCATGCAAAAACTTCAAGGTTAACATGTTACCGCGACAAAATGTTAGACGATGCCCACTTTTAACACAACAATGGCTGCGGTCACATCAACGCCGTTAACTTCAGTTAGTTTCGTTAGTCTTCAGTTACATGACGTCATACTCAACTGTAGTTAGTAGTTGCGGATCACACCAGCGCCGTTAACTTCAGCTAGTTCTGGTCGTAAATAAGTTCAAATTTTGGCTTTGCATTTCTTCAAACTGTCGTATCGTTCACTGTTGCGTTTCATGAAGTTTTCTGGTTTTCGTTTGTTTGTTTTCCGGAGAAATCACCGGCAAGGTTCGTGTCGCTTGCAAATCTATTCAGTGTGTGTATTTTGCACCATGGAATGGCTTCTAGTTGTTTTATTTCTTTTTAGAACCGCCGTCGTTTTGCAATAGATGCTTCGTTAATCGTACGTTTGGATTCCATTACAGACGAGTCAAGTTTCTCACAGTGTAAAACATATATATTCTCTAAGTAAAGTTTCGCTCCGTTAATTTAGCGGATAAACGTGATGTTTCCCAATGAAATGTCAAAGACCGTATTCTGTTCTGATTAGACCCTCGTTTGTCAACCAAAGTTTAACACATGCATCCTGCTTGGGTATAACTTCAGTTAGACTAGTTAATTGTATTGTTTGGTAACACCAAAGCGTAAATTTCTAAGAGAAGGGGGTGAACAGAGAAGAGGTTACACTACCGAAATAGCTGAGTAAAGTTATTTCCGTCATGTGTACGCATCAAGGCTATTAACTCAAGTTAAACCAATATTGTATTAAAAATCATCTCGTATAACATCACCCTCATAAAAGTGTACAGGTTATATATAGGTAAAATATATAAACGAAATGATGTAAAAATTATTTCCAACAAAATACAAAAGAAACCATTACTTCTTTTACAAGATAACATAAAATATAAAATAATCTTAGCTCTTACAGCTTTCCATATGATAAGACATTGGCTTTTTTAAAGACGCCACGCTACATCGTTCATGAATTTCTTTCGTAATTTTTTTTAACTGGATATTTATATAAATGATGGAGGTTCTACAGATATTTGCTTCGTCAAAAAGAAGTCCAGTTAAGTTGATCAAACAAACTGACAGTTCGAGGTTAAATCGACTTTGTTTAACGAGGGTTGCAGGTAACAGTCTTGCGACTGCCCATTAACCTGTGGCCCTCGGATTCCAGATAAATAGACAATCAATTACAATTTCTGTAACTACTATCGCAGTTTTCTTTTTACCTGAATAAGCCAATTTACAAGAAGATTGAATAAAAGACATCTGTGAGAGAGTGTAGTGTTAATCATGGTCGACCAAACAAAACCTTTCCGCTAAATCTTTACGATTTACCAAATCATGACACAAGGCCTGATGCAAGTCGCAGAAAGATGCTCTTGAACCTTTAGCTTGTTTCCATTTCAACAGCATTTTATAGGCCTTTTCAGAGTACTCCTCGTTCTCTTTATGAATTGCATCTAGCGCTGCATTTCTCAATAACCGACGCCCTAGATTCCTCCATTGCGCGGCAATTTCCATTGCCAGTCCTTCCAAATCTTCATCTTTAGGTATGCCTTCTTTCACTGTATATGAAACAACACAATATACTTCTGAGCTATTATATTTGGGTTGACACGATTTGCTCAGGAGTTCAAAGATTGAGGGATAGTTTACAGTTGTTCTTCGATATGAGCTGATATATATGACCAACGAGGTCGTAGGCCGAGTTGGTTATAATCAGTTCATATCCAGCAAGTCCGAGAAGAATAATTGTTTTAGTAAATTTTCAAACACTCAAATAACCTATAACCGGAAGATGCAAGAAAAAAATATTTCATCTCCAATAAAAATACATGAAAACAAGTGTCACATGACCGCTATGCAAAGCGAAAACAAGCCGCGCGATTGTGAATCTGAATCATGCAGGCGGCGAGGTCGAGAAGTTTCCTTCAAAGTAACTCATAGTCGCCATCATAATGTCAAAATTATACCATTTTCAACCGGGACTTGACTGATGAAATCCGAACCGGTCGTGCTACCTCGGGGACAGCTTCACATGTTCTCTCCTATAAAAGCGGCGTCATTAATTATTGAGAACTGCAGTTTGCACTGCAGCGGAGAGCAAAGAAACCGCTCAATGGCGGCACGAATGGATTTCATTGAAGTAGTTTTGTCGTACAATCGCGAGTCATCTTGCTTTCTCGTTGAGGTCTAAAAAGACTTGAGACAGTCATTCAGTTGTTATTTCGACATTTCCTCGACTGGTTTAGAGAACTTTTGGCCACCAGGACTGACAAGCCAATCTGAAACACGGCAAACAGTTGCAAATGTTTTATATTTTTATCCGAGCGTCTAAAAATGAATTAAACACGCACTTTTTTCAGCCCGAACTTTGTGGCTTTTTTGTTTTTGACGGTGTCGCATTTTCTAAGATTTTCTGAATTTTTTTCTGAAAATTTTTTTTTTCGCGTCGTACAAAAAAAATTTCAGCATCATTTTTCCATATTTGGTCAACTTAAGGATAATGGCGCAGATTCATAACGGAGGGAACCAATCAGAAAGCTAGAAAATCATTATCCAGACATAAAAATTTACTAATAATTATCCTGCGAAGTCGTGCGGAATATCGGCTGGTACTGGTACTGGTAGGCCGAGTTGGCTAAAATCAGACGATATTCCGCAAGATTGAGCAGGATAATTGTTTAATTATTCAACAAATTGTCAACTTAAAATATTTTACAGCTAAAATTAATGCGGCTATGTAGCGCTTTGCGATACTTCGGACGAATCGTGGCAACCTACGTATATCGCTAGGTATCTGCTATGTACGGATGACGGATAACAAGGACGTCCTGACCATATTTGGGCATCGAGACAATTTGTTGAATACTTATAAAGTGCATTTTGTGAGCCATAATTTGACATTTCCTAGCGTCATCTATGAAAAGTGAAATGTCAAATAGGGCGAGGGTTCACTCGTGAAAACCGATCTGTTCCATAGCAGTGAACTGTGATTTACCATGATTATCATTATCGGCGAAACGCACAAAACTAACTGGCTCTGGAAGAGAAACAAATGCCATGAAGGAAGAGTCATTCTTAAGGCAGAATTGCTTAGTTTTTGGGTGCCGTCGCTTAGAACCGGGACCAAAGCTGTCGATTGGACACTCATGTAACCAGTTTAATTGTGCCTGTTACCAGTAATTACGCAAAGATCGTGAACTGAATGAAACTTGAATGACCGTTTTACTTTCCGTGAAACATGATCTGACCCCTTACTTAGTAGAATATCTATGACTACGTGACTAGACCGATCAGAGAGAGACAGAGACTACGAGCTGCGTGGTTCTGCAGTTTGAATTGCTATTATAGGAAATATTACCTGCACCGTGGCCAGGCGTGAGTTTAGAACGTTTTGCGCCGATGGATGATGGCGATTCCTTTCGTCGCGTAACAGAAGTACCTATTATAGAAAAGGGAAATGGTTGTGATCCAAGACACCACTGATATAAATAACAGACAAGAAACTGAATGAATTTGGTGATGTTATCCGCTGTGTAAGCCACCTCATTCCAAAGCTGTTGCACAGTAGTTTTCGATTTCTACTGATTGTCCTTGAATAATTCGTATAACATAATGTTTTTTTTTCTTTTTCTTTTAAGTAATGGTCACTAGTTACAGAAAGTAAGCGTTTAAACTCTCTTAATACTAACTGACTTTCTTTGGATGTTTTGAATGGAGTAACAGACATACTGCTGTTGCTCAGGACACTTAGCAACAGCCATTGTCAAGGGAAAAGTACTAAACCTTTTTCTAAACTTAAAATATCTCGTTTTTCACTACATTACGTACGTTGCTCTTGCATCTGCATCTGCCAAAAAGAAGTAAACAAGTAAATAAACAAGTAATTAAAAAGGAATAAATAAGTAGAAAATGAGTAAATAAAGAAAGGAGGACATTTTATAGGCCAGAGTTAATAGGTTCGTGGTAAGGGCCTTTTTACTCTATTTCCAGAGGTTTATTTGAATAAAGGGGCGGGGAGGAACGATTTGAATTTATTCAAAACTAAAGAACAATAGTAAACAATTAGCTGTACTAGATACATTTAAAAGTGCAACGACAAATTAACATGCTCAACTTGTTTATTCAGTTCAGGTTTCAACTGTTCAAAATGAAAATGTTCCTATATTTTAAGTTGAAAATAAGACCGAACATGACAAGAATTCCCATGCTTTTTTAACATCTTAACTGTTCTAGGAATTGTCGAGAAAATTGTGATGTCTCCTAACTTAAAATGATCGAACATGCTAGGTCTTATTTTCAACTCAAGGAGAGTATTCATATTGAACAGTTGAAACCGGAACTCAACAAATAAATTGAGCATGTTAGTTCATCGTTACACTTTTAAATGTATCTATTACAGCTTACTGTTTACTATTGTTCTTTTTTGTGTTTTTATTGGTTAGTTTAAATAATTGTAATTCTTGTGCTGTCAAGATCTTTTGGTAAATTACCGATAATTTGCATTTGATTTAGTTCCGACGAAGGAAATATCAGTTGCGAGTTGTACACAGTTTAGTTCTCCAAAACATTATAATCATCCGTGCTACTATAAGAGTAACTATTACTCTCCTGTAATTCTTCTACCCACCTATAGGATCATTTTGAGTTTTTCATTAGTCAGAAGACAATTTTGGATGTTGCAAAAATTAAAGCGTTCACCGTATCACGGGACCATTACCGTAATCCTAGGTTTTGCTTCATGCACTTCACGTCACCTATCACGTTTCAGAACATTTTGGCAACTTGGGTTACCTGGGAACACAATTCTTTAGACAAGTTGTTCTCAGCCCAATCTCAAAACCTTTTGGGACAACCTCTACCTCTCTAAACGTTGATAGCTACGTTCATTTGTTTTTAAAACCATTTGTACAGAAAATAAATCCCACTGTATCTACACTGTACATGTAAAATTTACTGTAATTTACATCCACCCTGTTGGTTCAATTGAGTAATTTATACAGATAGATGCCACTTATACAAAAACAATACAAAAACAAAAACCACCTGTATTGTAGATCTTGGAATGATGAACAGTGTACATAACGTTTCCCTTGTTTTCGGGCCATCCTGCCACTGGATCCACCTGAAGAACTCTACGTTGAGATCACTTACGTTTTGAACACTGACACGCATACTTTTCTTAAATGGGGAATCTCTAAGAAACCTTGAATGAAGAAAGTAATAAAAACCATGTTATACCCCATTCACACCAGTAGAACATGTTTAGGTGAACCACGTTTATCACAATGAATATCTGCAAAAGAAAACTGAGAGACGGAATTTTAAAAGGGGTTCCAGTTTGTGCCTTCGTTGTGTTAAATTTGCAGTCAATTAGCAACTTTTAAAACGAAAACATCTGCAGCAACAATATCTACTTGCCAGTCAGAAAGACTCTTTTCAGTCAGTGACACAAGCATATTGATAAAATATATACTTAGAATATATAGAACTTAAAACTTTTGGTTTTGCCACTCTACCACCGATGGTATGAGAGTTTCACCCAGTTGTGAGCACTTCCACTTATCATCTACCACATATCAGCTGCAACAAGTAAATGGTCTACAGGTCATTATAAACAAAGTGCTTAAATGATAATTTAAAACGGAGACGTTTCGTGAAAACCCCTTTATCAGTTGAAAATGGTGGTAATTAAATAAACCGTTGATAAAAGAAATAAAACGTTAGTGTTACGCGCGTGATCTTTCTATTTCAAAAGAGGAATTAGTTAAATTTAATTTTCAAGCCCCCAGTGGCTAGTTTTTCTAGTTGGAAAATGATTCGTCTTTCCTCGCGTTGTCTTGCCGCTGTTCCTCTTTTCACTTACCTCACCACAGACACTCTCGTGTCTTGGACGGTGTTATGTTCGGAAAGGTTGAAGTGTTCAGTAACGGAGAACGCACCTCCTTGGTAGCGGGGGTTCTGACTGTAGCCCTCCACTGAACGCAGGTACTCACTGAAACGGTCTGCAAACCTACGACCAGTTTCGCCAATGTACGTCACGTGACAACGCTGGCACGCGATGACATAGACAATGCCGGCCACAGTGCAGTCGAGCTGTTCCTTGAGCCGTCCTTCCTGTGAAGTCATATGTGCGGCAACAGGCTCTGTGGCAAGGAAATGTTCCTGCTGGTGCGGCTTGGGCATGATCGGCGCGAGACGAGAAAGTTCTGTAAATCAGGATATCTTGGAGACTCGTATCCCGCCGATAGACGCACAAGGGTTTGGTATTGAACGTTTCCTTTGTAGTGGGGTCATCGGTCAGAATGCGGAAGGTCTTAAGAATTTTCTTGACTTCCAGCCAAAAGCGAACCGGGAGATCAGCCGCAAGGAGTAATAAGAAATTCTGAACGAGAGACAGGACCGAACACTCCTCACTTACCACCCAAAGAACCAAATCGTGTCCGAAATGTTGACAGATGGACAGAAGGGATATAACATAATGGAAAAAAAAAGTTTCACATCAAGTATAAATAATGAAATCTGGTAAAAACAGACACTTACTTCAAGTAGAAGTCTTCTGTATGTCCTTTTTGCTTCACGGAAAATGCCTCTGATAGTGACACAAACGCCCGATCTTCTGCACAAAGCGGTCGCTCTGAGGTGCCCTCTCCTTGGAAATACACAGAATATTTTGCTATATCGTTATCCACTTGAGATTTGAACTGGACTGGGAAGCAGCTTAGAGTCAGCAGATATTCTGTTGATCTTATATAACACAAGCAAGCTAAAAACTCAGGATGTTGACCCATGAGTCTCCTGTTCAGATCGGAAGCAAGTTTGCTTAGAAAACCAATGGGCTTCTTCAACCACCAGAACCAAATCCTGAGATGAAGTAAAAAAAAGAAGATAGGATAAAGTGTATCTTCTAACTCAAGTGTGTTACTATACCCACTGATAACTCTAGTTTTATAAGCATTAAGCGACTAGGATTATTTCTACTCCCACCTGAATGGAATTCTAGTCAATCGCATGGTTACCCCCAGCATTAAATTTGCCGGTACCCATGTATATTATTATAACTTAACTGTTTGCGACTCCAAAAATCTAGTTTTCACTAGATCATAAGTCACGGTGATGGAGTCATAAGCAGAATCGGAACTCTGCTTTTCACTGGATTTTCACTAGATCGCAGCACTCTGCGCTTCTGATTACGGTTCCGACTCCCGACTCCATTGCTAGTGAAAACCGGACTTATTGTATAATGAAACAGCAGGCCACTAAATTAAGAAGATAAACATAATTGCTAGAAAACGTTTCTTGCAGGACCATGAAAAGGCATGTTCATGTGGAGGTTTTACCATAAGTTCTACTGACAGTCTTTTCGTATACTTCTCTCCTATAGTATAATTTGTGTAATTAATATTTTTGCAGGTTTTGACTTGATAGCATTTTGTCAAGGTCGAATGCAGTGGCAAGAAAAAACGGGGCAGATTCGGGTCTCACACAGTTTGTAACGCCATGATCGCAGAATCTGACATAATTTTTCCATACTTACTGACAAAAGTGCTTGACTTGGAATGTCACTATTCCATCTGTTAGAACTGGTGGCATCTCCAACTGATCTGTAGTTTCAACCCAACCTTTTGACTTTTCTTTTGAATAATGCAACATCTTCCACTGACCAGAAGACAGGTCTGCCATATCTCTCTTACCTTTGAAGAGTGTAAGAGGAACCTTGATTTTTGCAGGCTTCAAAAGTTCGACATTGTGAGAACATGAAATGTGAAGGATTGGACCAGCTAACATTCCTTCTCTGTAAGGGCCAGTACTTGGAGATTCTTGGACCTTGAGTCAAGAGCCAAAACGAAATTCTTTTGTTGTTGTTAGCTTGCTTTTAACCTTTAACTATTCAACAGAGGTTCTTCTTTGTTCCACTACTGAACTTTAATTCAATACAGTTTCTACAAATGAACCATAGCGGAGCTCCCGCGAACGCGCGCGTGAGCGGAGCATCCATACCTATAGAGATTTGTAAACCCATCAAGCCGAGAAAATTTGGTTGTGACGCCATCTCCGTACGTACGTACGTGCGTACGTCCGCACGGATTAGGCCTGGGCACGAGTTTGCCTTTGTCCTTGATCACGGATTTGAAGTCCTTCTTACGCAAAAGTCACGCAACAACATTTTCGATTCATTGAGAGTTAACTTATTAGTCGTAGAAATTTGTAAGAACACTGCATTGCATCAGAATTTTTTTCCCATGTTTAAAATATTGTCTGGACATTTCAATTCAACTTAAACGAAGCAATTGAATGAAAAGACGGTAAAAAAGTTGACACGTTGTTCACTTTGTAAGCTGAACGAAAGACGCGAAAAACTACACGTACAGAAAAATCCTGCAAAAAAGTGAAAAACGAGTAAAACTACTCAGCCATACTGCACACCAAAATATATTTAAGCGATTTATTATCCAACTGTTCTATTTTACTCGCTTACATTTTTCCGCCGGACTATTTTGCTTGTTAACAAGTAAAATAGAAGAATAGTGGAGAAGGACGGCACTCTCTTACCGAATTCTGCACATTCTTGTAAACTCTCAAGGGACTGTTTTAATTTCTCAAAAAAATATTTTAATTTCCCAAAAGAATACTTTTCGCTGTGGGTGATAAAAACGTCGCTCGATAGGAGTGCGTCAGCACTTCCCGATCCCGAAGTGTTATTTTCACGCGTCGCTCGTCATCTAACCTTTTGCAAATTGAAGGTAGGTATTTTTCAAAGATCTCTGCCATTCATCGTTTGAATCGCTTAGTTTTAAAGGGGCTTTGTCACGGAGTTTAACAGATTTTTCAAAAGCCAAAATGTATATTTGTGTCAAAGGAAACCAAAAAATAATAGTCCATTTTTATTAACAATTGCAATATTAGAGCACCGAAACTGTTAACAATCGTCTTTAGCTGCAGATGGCTACGATGGAAATGGATTACAACTTGAAAAGTTTAGCTAAACTTTTCAAGTCGTTTCGACACATCTACAAAAAAATCAATATTTATAGCCGTAGTTAGATTTCTATCCACATATTAAGGTTATATCTCCCTTTAGATGTTCAAAGGTAATGATTTTCATGGTTTAAGTTGCATACCACTAATTTCAGAACAGTTAAGACCAAAAATCTGCGAAATCCCTGTGACAGAGCTCCTTTAACATGCTTAAAAGCTGCTGCGAATCTTCATTGTCAGAGAATATTGGCCAATGCGATTTTCTATTGTTACAAGTCCTCCACATCGTCTGTCTGCAACCCCGTTAGCTTGGTCTGTCTCTCGTCTTCATTGAAAGAAGTATTTTTAGCTCGTCACGCAATCTTCCCAGGTAACGAAATGTACAAGAAGATCATGGCGCCTCGCGGCACGTATTTACAAACTTCCAGGGTCTTGTTTTCCATTCTGAGCACGGAGAATTCCATTTTAAAGTTTAAAATGAAATGAAGAAACACAGATCAATTTTCAAGTGGATCTAAAATGGAAAATGATGGAGTACAGTGTGCTAAAACCGTTCCGGTGAGAAATGTATCTTTCATTCTGCGGCCAAGAAGACCTGGTGACATGGCACTACCAATGTTTTTTGACCACAATTCAAGGACTTGATCACGACTTAATGCAGCTTCTCAAGACTTCAGAAAGGAAAATGGTAATGTACAATATTGCTTTGAACTTGAATGGAATTCTTAGAAGGATTGGTAAAGCCACTGAGTGAAAAATTGACTGCAAAAAGCCGTCGGGCTAAACTTAAACTTACGCTTTAGCGTGAATAATGCAGGATCTCACGGCTTCAAAAATGTGCAGAATTTTGAAGCTTTTGAATACATTAGTAGCTACATCTTGAATGCGAATTACTCTAAAAACAAAACTTCTTTCAAGTTTCTTTCATTTGTCCAGTTTACGTTTGTAATTTTAGGCTTTTGAAGCGAATTGATTTGAAAAGCATATGGTGACATCTTATACAAATCTCTTGCGGCCGACTTACCGCTGCGTTGTTTATTTGAGTCGCTTTGATTTTAATTGTGTTCTGTTTACGATCTTTTACATGTAAAGATTTACTACAGTACTTCAGAAAATACAAACAAGTATTTTTATTATAAGTTCTAGTGATGGAAAACATAAAAAGCAATGCGAGTGTTAATTTTGTGGAAGGAATTCAGTAGTTTGCAAGCCGTTTTGCGCTATCTCACGGCACCATGATTCGCAAATAATTTTATTATCCCCAATTACCGCTTTTCTGCACCAAGATAATACCACTGGTGGTTAAATTAATGTCAGTGACAGCTGTACAGAATGAAAATCTACCTTTCACCAGAGTGTTTTGAGCTAGTATTATATTTTGTACAAAAAGTTCTTGTTTTTGTGAGTTGTTAATCGACGCACGGAGGTGAAGAATTTTTTTTTCAACGTCTTCAAGTTTGGTTTTGGATCAATTTATCAAGGTTGATAAGCATTTTAAATCATAAATTGGTCTTTCAGCTTGTCTAGTTGTAATAAAAGTTTACTTCAGAAACGAATTATTTGTCTGAATTTAGTACGCATATGGTTTATTTGTTCCACTCGCAAGTTTGTGTTAAATGCCGTAAAAGAGCCGGGAATTTTGGGGGGTGGGTGCGCGCTAATAAAAGACTTCGGGACTGGGAGTCAATGGATTAATGCATCGAAATCGCTTTTAATATTATCATCTTTTCCCCTTCGCATACTCCATGCAAAATAGTCGGTATCTCGAAGAGATCTTTGATTATTTCTCTTATCAGTGAGTGTGTTGAAATCCCGTATACACCACACCACACCACACCATCATTGGAGTAAGCTAAGGCAGACATAACTATTGTCAAAATCTTTAAATTGCGATTACTTGTTTATCACATAATAGGCAAAATCTTATACAAAAGGAAATTTTCGAGGTCTCGCCGTCTCGCAAACCGGTCGGCAAGATATTCGCTTGTAGTGAAATGACCACATAAACAATTTATTTATATCCAGAACGGTAAAAGCGTACAGTAATACAGGGACAGCGGAGACCATTTTAATGTGGTAGGGCTAAAAAATTCGGGAAAGCCACACAAGCATTTGGGGTCAATGCATTTCCGCGCCATCATATTTACAACCCCAATAAATATAACATAGCCATAAACTGCCTAAGCTTGCTACATTTTGAAGTTGCCAAAGTTTCTCTTGCGGCTCTTCCGCGCAGCTGTGCCGAGCCTTTGACTTCGTGAAGCGCATGTGCAAAAGTAGAAGCCTTTTGTTACTTCAAGTGCTAAAATTCATACATTATCCCTAGCATTTAGAGCCCTAAAAAATCAACCCACGCAAAAAAGTAGAAGGGCTATAGCCCTTCTAGCCTCTCCCCCTCTGCGGTCCCTGTAATAGCAAGCATAACATAACATCTGCAACTCACCCAAAGCATTGCCTTCACGAATAAAACTTAATAAAACAGCGCAATTTTATTCACCTGAGTTTGCGAAGCTTACTACAGGGAGAAATTACTGCATCGATCGATGGAAGTCGTGAACAAAGTATCTCAACGAGTTTTATAACTTCTTGAATCTGAAATCCTCCTTTCCACTATCTGGTTCGCATTCTTCACTGTCTTTTTTTTCGAATTTCAACAAAAAACGACAAAGAATTGCTTCTTGCTCATGGCGAGGGATATCTTCCAACGTTCTCGCTTCGCTAAGCTGCACTTACGGTCAGCCACGTTTTGTACTCTAGGAGGTGTTTTGGCTTTGGTGTTTGCTTCTTAGGTTAGCAAGTTTCTCTTATGACAACGTAGGAATTTCTAATTTTTGTTACCATTGCTGAAACGATCAAGAGAAATGGTAAAATTTGTCAAATCTCCCTGATTACATTCCGCCATTGTCGACTGCCAATGCGATTCGAAAAGTTTACAAAGCTGACGCTATGCTTTGTGCTGATTGGTTAATCTCTTTCACATATTGGTTCTTCCTGGATTTGATTGGCTGAGAAAAATTGTCCAATTTTTTTTAAATTGGACAGCTTGTGCATTTTTAAATGAAAGTTCTAACTGAATTAATTAGCAAAAGAATTTTTAATCTAGAACAAGGTTGGTGAGGCTAATTTATATACATACAAAAGAATTTCAAATTGACAGCCATTTTTGCATGGGGTCTATAATGTTTAATGTGGTCAATACACTTAGCTATGGTTACGGTGTGTCCTGCAGATATGGCCAGCAAAATCTGCACGAACGCACAAACTAGTTTACAGGTAAGCCACAAAAAACGTTTTAATTCTACAAACTTTAAAGTACACACATATAAATTACTTGTAAGAGAACGGTTTAAAGATGAGCAGTGAGCAAAATGCTATAAAATATTTACAATGACTTCGTTTTGCCATATTTTTTTTTTGCCCCGACTGTTTTGTAGTAAATCAAAACAAATTTCTTCGCCTTCATCAAAGTCCTACTAAAAGTTGTAAAAAGTTTTACTAAAATTTGATGTGTGCGCCTACAAGCGTACGCAAGGAACCCAATAAATTGCACGGGACATCAATTTCAACTTAAGAACCTGTCACAAGCAAGAAAAGTCAGACGGGTTAAGCGCGAAATATATTGACATCTCTTTCGTCAACAAAATCATGAGAGGTTTTTAAGATATTAAGTTTAACCATGAGTGCGATTAAAGTTTATCTTGTACCAATATGGGCCACACTGTATATGCTTAGAAATAGTGTAGCTGCATATGTGGAAACACTGCAACCTCAAGCAAAAAATTAATAAATGGGAGCTCCACTTTTAGGCAGGCCTAAATCTATATATTATAGTTTAGTAGGTGTCTGGTATTGATAACATGCATTTCCATCTTGGGAGTTATATGACCGGCCATCTCCCACTGCCTTGTGTGTCACGACTGAGTTTAGTCTATTTTACTAAGTTTGGTCAAATATTCGCTACGAAACTAAATGTTGGCGAAAACATGACAAAACCATAGCTTCATTACAAACAAACATGTCTCCTGTCCTGGACGTTATAATAAAAAAAGTTACAAACAAACGAGCCCAGATTAACTTTGAAAACTGTTCGGCCTAACGGTATTTCAAAAACCCATATCGCAATCCATTCCAATCGTCTTCAATTTTTGTCCATCCGGAACTTCTTTTGTATTTGCAGTGTCATTTAAATGTCCCATCACTGTTTAAAGGAGAAGTTCACTCCAGAATGGCCATTTATTTTCTTTACGCCAATAAAAAGTTTATACAAAAATATGTTATTCACCAACATTTCAGCTTCCAACGAGCGCTAAATCCCTACGAAATCTTTCTATAAAGTAGCCCAAAATTCGACAACTGAACGCCGCCATCTTGGAGCTAGTAATGTATGCATGACGTCAAAGAGCTCAGCCTGAAGTTTAGCGGGAATATTTAAATACTCGAAACTCCTTGTTTCTTCAGTTGTAGTGGCTTTTGTTTGTCAAAATGCCTGTTTTTGCAGCTCCATGTTTCTCAAAGAGAACTCCAAGAGATACAAAAAATCTTTCACCTTTTCTTTCCTTTCAGACAGGCATTTTGACAAACAAAAGCCACGTCAAAGAAACAAGGAGTTTGAAGTATTTACAGTCAAAATACTCAGCGCGTGCCGCTTAGAATTCCGGAATAGTTTTGATAAACGGTGAACGGATTGCATTATTCGTTTCAAACATTCAAATTTAATTTGAATATTGTAGATCATCCAACCGTGAAAACGTGAACACGTGAGCCTGTCAGAAATGAAGCAATTTGATTGGTTTATTTTTAACATTCAAAGCGGCATGAGTTGAGTATTTTGACTGTAAATTTTCCCGCTTAACTTCAGGCTGAGCTCTTTGATGTCACGCATACATTACCAGCTCCAAGATGGCAGCGTTCAGTTGCCGAGTTTTGGGTTACTTCAGAAAAGGATTTCGTAGGGTTTAAGCGCTCGTTAGAAGCTAAAATTTTGGTGAACGACATATCTTTGTATAAACTTTTTATTAGCGTAAAAAAAATAAATAGCCGTTCTGGAGTGAACTTCTCCTTTAAGGTGAAAACTTTTTTTATATTTCACCCAATTTGGTGGCCGTTTTGTCTTTGCCTAAAGTTGCCTAGTATCGATGACACAATTCCTTATACATGTATGAGAGTTTAAATGTGCAAAACAAATTGTTCTCTGACAACAACTTTTTTCTATGGCAACATTTGTAATTATATCTATTAGGCAAGTCAATAGTCCCGCTTGTACCATTAACATGGTAGGTTGCTTCTGTCCCATGAAGCAACTAGGAGCTTATATTATGCGGACATCCTGAGGAGAATTTTCCACCGATCTTTGAATGAGGTTATTTTTAATTCTTGTGCATTCTCATTTACTACTCTTCAGCTTAACATAAATTTAGAAGGCAGAAATTAACAACCGAAAAGTCGTTCGGTGTTTACAAAATTAAAGATATATCCTCTACGAAAATAATGAAGTTTCGCACAAGATTAATACCCCATTCACACCAAAGCTTAAACATGTTTAAATGTTGTTTAGTTAAACACGATTTAAAATTGTTTTCTTCATGGAAGTTGCTGATTGATGTTTATCGACTTCAAATGTGGCACAATGAAAGCAAAAGTTAGAGCATACTTGAACCCTATTAAAATTTAGTCTGTCAGTTGTCTGTTGCTGGTTTTCATTTTCTTAAACCTGGTTTAACTGAACATGTTTTGTTGGTGTGAATCAGGTATAAGTTACCTTTAGTGTTATGAAGAAATCTTCTATGGTAGGCACAGAATTCCAAGGGATTGAAACACTGACATCTGGATAGTCTGGTACTATACAGGTAAATTCAGGAGTCACAGACTTGGGCTTTAGGAAAATGTAGGATTTGAGGCGCCAGATTGCCGCAAAGGAGGAGTAACGTGTTATTGTACATGTAGCTTCAGCAAAAGGGGAGAGCCAGTTAGGAGCGGCAGGTTTTGCTGCAATAAAATGATAACAAAAACAATAGTACTACGCATAAGTAGATAAACGTTCTCTCGGCATTTCTGTGGTTTACTGGGGGAACATTTAAAGGGCATTAGACACTCTTCTGCGCATGTGCGATGATTTGATTTCTGATCCGACGGAACAGTTTTCAAAGTAGGCATCTTCGAGAAAAATCCTTTTCCATCGGCGTTGTGTGTCTTGTAGAAGTTGAAATAACGATATCGAAGAACTGTTTTGTCATTTTTGAGGGATTTGAACCGTATATTTTGTATCTGTATTTGTAATTCTTCGAAAAATTCTATGTCCTCGAGAGGAGGTATTCGAAGCGGTTCTGGACGAAAGCTTCTGTCGCCTCGTAGCCGCCTTGTTTCGAAAGAAAACAAGAAAAGAAACAAGAAAAGATGGGAGGACGAGCATCGGAAGCTATATATTGCTGCCGATGTCCATGCAAGTTGGAAGAAATTAAAGTGTATGTGCTTGTATTCCACGGACACGGCCTTCGCACAACATCTTTTATCCCTGGAGATGCGACGAAGAGCGGGGTAAGTTTGAATTGCTATTCCCCATAAATGTTTTTCAAGGTTTTTTTTACCAGCCCTATTCAGTTGTTATAAACTTTATTTTTTTCTATCTAGTGTACTCGGGATGGTGTCTGGTAAGGCTGGAACGCGTGAAGCTCCTTCGGTGCAAAGCCGTAAGCGCCTCGATTTAGGATCAGCTGTTGGAGTCCAAGGTAATTTCCGTAAACACTCGATTTCGTGTCCTATTTCTTTTATATAATATCGTTTCACTTGTGCCCGCTGTCTCTTTTATCAGAGTTTTAAAGCTGATGCTCAGTTAGAATATTTATTTGACAGATATAAATCGTTTGTTGTAGATCCTTTTTACCCGGCTCTCACATCAACACCCTCCAAAGCTGGAAATTTTGTGCCTGTTCAACAAAGTCCAGTTGTTTTACAGAACACCAGGTATTACGAATACAGAATAATAAGTATGTTTATCATTATTGTAGTTTGTTAGACACGGCAGATCATCATGCCATCCCCCCCCTGGGCGGCAGGGGGGGGGAGGGGGGGGATGGGCACTGCTGGAATTGACTGATGCATTATGATAAAAGCATGCCTTCTTTCTTCATGTGAATCATGAATTTCTTATGCTATCGAACACTTTCATCTACCTTGGCAGCATGAAAACACGAGCAATTTATCGAAAAAGGTCACCTCTGGCCTCATAGCTAGGGTATGTTGCTCTAAGCACTCAATTACTGTAATAGTTATTGTAAAATGGTCTTGGAGTACCTAATTTTTGTTTGGAGGGGAGCAAGGATTTTTTAGCCAAAAGGCTTTACAGGAATCAAAAATTAGCAACTAGAACTCTAATGTGGTTGGTGATTATGGTTATTGTTTTCATTTCAGTTTCAATGCTGAGGTTGATATCACTGGCAGTGAAATAACGAGTGTGGGTGATTCAAGTTTTATTGTGAGGAATGGAGAAGTGTCTATTTTGGAAAGTGATCATGATTCAGACAGTGAAAGCAACCAAAGTGAAAGTGATTACAGTTCTGATCTATCATGGTAAGATTTTCCTTTCATGTTTCTAGAACATTTTTGTTACAATTCTGCTTGTGTCTGCGCGTGTAGATTGCAACTTTAGCAGTTGTCTTTTGGTTTGCCAAGGCCAGTGAATGTACATGTATTACCATGACTCGGAGTTTGTTCATCTCTGCTGTAATGTACTTAGAAATATTTTTATACCTTGTTTTCATATTCCCTAGTACCTTGAATGATCTAACAGATGCACTGAAAGAACTTGACGAGGATTGTGATGAAAGTGACATGTCAACAGACAGTGAGGAAGATGAAATGTATTATAGGTCAGTGAAGCAACACACCAACCACCATATTTACATTTCCAACAAGTAACACAACTACACCTTATAGCCCCACTTCCTCTCCGTTACGGCATATAAGTTGACAGATTGACAGGTTTTTGAGTGCCCCCCTCCATGTACTGTATTTGTTTTGAGAAATATTTGTGTGACAAATTTTGGGAGTTTATAGTAGTTATGTTGATATTTACTTTTTTCCCCTCAGGGAAGAAGAATCGGAGGATGAGGTGACAAACCAGGTTGAATCAACTGCAGCAACATCAACAATAACTCCGAGTACATCCGTGTTGCCTACAGACTTGCCTTCAGGATCGGAGCAAAATACAGCAACGCCACCCCTTCAACCAGTGCCTTACGTGAAAAAAGCACTTCGGGCAAGCAGATTTAATCGACTGGAGGAGCAGGCCCAACTTAGCAAGGAAATTACTCTTGTGGTGGGAACAAAAGTTATTTGCTCCCTTGATCTCCTTTTGCAGTTGTTTGCTGAAAAGTGTCGGCACCCAGGTTGTCAGTTGACAACCACTGTTAGTCATACCCTAAATGGCACTGGTGCACTTATTAAGTGGAAATGTCTAGCTGGCCATGAAGGGAAATTTTGGACGTCACATAAAGTTAATGGGGTTCTTGCCAACAATCTACAAGCATGTGCTGCTGTTTTGCTTTCTGGCAATAACTTTGCACAAGTGGAAAGGTTTTCCAAATTCCTGGGTTTGTCCTTTGTGTCAAGCTCTACATTTTGTCGTGCTCAAAGGGTTTACCTTGTGCCTGCAATCAATGAGTGGTGGACCTGGCAGCAAGGCATAATAAATCGGGAACTGCAAGGCCAGAATCTGGTTGTTATGGGTGATGGCCAATGTGATTCACCCGGTTTTACAGCCAAGAATCTCTGTTATTTCCTGATGGAAATGACCACAGGGTTCATCATCGATTTGGAGATTCTTGACAAGAGGGAAGTTGACCTCAAATCAGTCAACATGGAGAAGAAAGCCCTGGAAAACATATTGCAGAGAATACAAAATGTATTGAATGTGATAGAAGTTGTCACTGATGCCTCTGCCAGCATAAAGAAGATGATGAGTGAGTTCAGAAAGTAATATTTATATGTAGTTCAATGAAAATTATGAATACATGTACCTGCATCTATCTTCTCTTATGGAATGTTGAATTGATTTCCTTTTCTTTTGCCAAGCTTTATTTTTTGTAGATGCTGAATTCATCAGACTAAATCCTGGCCAAATCTGTGCATCATTTTTTTTTTGTAGAGGGAGGGAGTATAACCTAGAAAATCAGCCTTTTTTGGTGTTGTTGGACAATGAGAAAATCAAGTCAAGCAAATTATTTTACTGAATACTGTAGTTATTGTCCCGCTTACTATTTACTATTCAGGAAACATGTTTCAAGATATTTTCCATTCACTTGATGTGTGGCACAAGGCAAAGAGCATAAGAAAGTGCATCAACAAGGTTAGTAATGTATAGTAAATTGAAATCATTATCGTAATGTAAGTGGGACTACAGATTAGAATTTATTTTGCAGTTCTTTTTATCAAAGATAGAACAGGGCAGGGAATTTCTTCAGTTGCATCCAACTAATATTTTTTGCCCTCGAACAGACTTGCAAGACTACTGAGGCTAATTTAACTTGCCCGCTAGGCCAACCAATTAACTCCTATTGTTACTTGCACAAGAGCAAAACCTATCCAACCCAATTTATTTGCTGCGCTATTGATGCAGGCAATTTTTTTTAACCAGATGTGATTCTTCTATTTTCTCTAATCAGGCGGGCAGTGCAAAGGGCCTGAAGAAAATCAGTGAGTGGTCTGACCACATCATAAACCACTTCTGGTACTGTTGTGAAACAGCTTCTAAAGACACCACCAGCGATGAAGAAGCTCTCAAAAAGATGAAGGTACATGTAGATTGTAAACAAGTCTTGCAGTCATCCAATTTGCAAATCCAGGTTACGTGTATATTGGCTCTTCCTGAGATAACCAATCAGTACAGTATTTCTTTTCGATTTGAAAGCATACAATGCTGCTAAAACTAAGTTAGTAGCTGAATGATGAATCAAAATCTTGACCAAATAAAGCAGGAAAAACAAACAGAAATGGTAAGTTGATATTTGTGGTCTGATGAATAACAAATTAAAGTAAACAATAGGTTTCTAGAATTGAATGTTATAATATTATTAGTTAGAAAATCTATGTCTTTTCTACCATGTAGGACAAATGGATTGGGTTATTGCACCATGTCTGCAATGACCATGACTGGCCTGGAGGTAGTTGTGATCATGGAGATTTGCCTGAAGACCATTCCCTTCCATGGTTTGACAGGAGGGCAAAAGATTTCGAAGCTCTACAGAAAATAATTCTTGATCCTACTCTGCTAGAGAGTTTCAAGTTTTACATAAAATTCAGGTAAAGGTCTCAATTAGTTATTACTTGTAAAAAAAATAACCAAATTCATAATTTACAATTGTTATTTATGATTGTTTATAATTTATTGTTGAAGCAAATGTGTACTAAAAACCAATTTTTATTATTCTTTTTTCATTGCTATAGACATACAGGTCCTTTGGAGTGTGCCAACAGCATGTCTTTGATGTACACATCCAAGAAAGTCTCGTTCACGTAAGTTACATCGTTGTACCTGCTTTTATTCTCATTAGCCAATAACAGTGGGGGGATCTAGACCTCTTACTAAGGTGGGGATTTTAAAACCTTTTCAGCCTTTTGGGCCATAAGCAAGAATTTCTGATCAAAATAAAAGTGATGACGCCACCTTCATTTCACACAGTTTGGCCGCAAAATGCAAATTTCTACTGTAGCAGTCAAGGCACATTGGCAAGCCCCTCCCCTAGATCAGCCACTGAATATGGACTATGACTCTTTTAGGAAAAAGGTTTACAGAGCTAGGAAGAAGCTGACCGCCATTGATTGGAATTATCACCATGACCTGCCATACGCCACAAATGAGGATGCTGAGTCAATCATCACCCGAAAGTATAATCAGAGGACGAAATCTTGGGATGTGAGGACAGTGAAGGTGGCCAAAGACTACGGATATATTTGGATCCTGATGGCCAAGATATTCAAGCTTCGAGTGGATGATGATGATTCAATCACACGGGAAGTACCACTGGAGCCTGACGATCCCAGACTCATTGCTCCCACAATCGCAGAATGTGAACCCCTTTCACCTCATGAGCTCCTTGCAAGACGCAAGAGCCGGTTTTCACAAGCAGACAGCTCGTAAATGTGCTAAAAGGAAACTGAAAGCACAGCCAACTTTTAGTCTTGATCAGGGGATGAAGTCAATTGCTTACTAGGTATCGCCATATGTAGCACATTGATTCGCTGCTATTGGTAGTATTGTTGTTACATGTATATGGATAGCCTCCTTGACCTAGGTTTGTTCAGTGAGGGTCACGATTAATTAGGAAGATGCCCTGTTTCATTAGCATGTTCCAGTACTGCAGAGTTTGGTGTACGAGCAAGCCCTTTATCTCTCTCCCTGTTTCCCACTATATAATGAACTTTGCCGCATGCACATGGAATCTTATAACATTCTAAGTGAATGTGGCAAAGTATTATTGGGGAAACAGGGACAGAAATAGCAGCGAACCAACATGCTAAAAATAGAGACAGGTGAACAACAACTCAAAGCGATTCCATCTTGAGAAAACAGGCCATTTTTTTTATATTTGCAATACTGTAGGTCATTTTGCAGTTGTCTGCTCAGTGACCTGGCCTTTGAATGGTAGCAATGCTGGAGGTGACCATGCATTGATACAAACCTCTCTGCTTTACCATGTAAATAGCAACTAGTTAGCATTTGAACAACTTGATTTACAAAACAAAAGCAGTGAGATTAGTATCAAAACAAGGTCAATGTCAGCCTTGCTACTATTCATAGGCCAGGACTCTGAACAGACAACTGTAAAATGGTCTGTTGAATAAACCTCTATCTTTCTCATCTTACAACATGATGAACAAAAAACATGTCTTTAATGACATAGTTTACTGTTCTTTAAAGCACATTTCTTGGAATTTAGTTCACTTTGACCAACACAAACATGTCACATGCAGATAAAAAATAGTGGTATTGACTTGTATAAATCTAAATTTGTTTTATGTGAAAATATATATATGAGTTTAATCCACTCTCTTCGCGGGCTGGCCCAGTTTTTCAGGGGCAGATCACAGATTTTTCTTAGTTAGGGGGTGCACATCCAGGATTTTTCTTAGGGGTGGTTGCACATACAGGGTTTTTATTAGGTGGGGCTGCTAATACCAGTTGTATTCAAAGCTGCCTGGTCATCTAAGGAAGGAGGGGTGGTGTGCAACTCCTGCACCCCCCGCCCTAGATCCTCCCCTGTTTTTTCAGGTGATTCTTAGCAGTGTGTTTCAAGGAATGCAATTTTATAGCACTGCAAATTCTTGGTCATAACCCCAAAACATGGGTAGTATAACTTGTAAGAAGGTGTAAATCATTTTACCATTTTGTAAAATGTAAAGTTTTTATTACAGTGAAGACTGATTCTTCAGTAAAATTAAACACAACAGCAACGGATAACCAAACAATTGATATTAGATAAAACAGACAAATCTGTTGAAATGCCAAAAAATCTTGAAGGGGTGCATGGAAAAGTTCCAAGAGATTTTTGTTTCCTGCTAGATATTCTAATTTGCTTGGTCTTTCCTCATGTAATAAACAGAGTATTTGACATGATTATGGCAGTCACATGCACCTCTTCATTGTAACAGAAATTCTCAACATGGGTTGGGTCAGTGCAATTGTCTGTACACGTAGTCCAAATGGAATGAAATAAAAAGCCTTGCACATGGAATAGGCCTGGTGCAGTATATTCTATTACAGGGCACTCCCAGCTTCTTTTGTTCAGGAGCCTGTAACAAGGCTCCTTGATAAATGTAAATCAACAACTGGGTAATGTTGTCCTTTCAACAATATCACTGATATTTTTTCATAAGTGGCCTTCTATTGAGCTCGGAAACCCATGTATACACCGGTTGCAGAGGGATAGTGTCTCCGAATGCAAAGAACACAGCAAGAGGGAACAACTTTCCTTTTCCTTTTTCCGAGGTAGCCATGTGTGTCTAAAATGTAGTTTCTGTATGCAGCTTTGCGAAAAGTACGACTGCTACTGTCTTGTCTGTCATTTCGGATGTCTGCTGTATTCTTTGCGCAAAGTCGCAAATATTCCGCGTCCAAACAAAGTTTACGAAATCGCCTTGTTTGAGAAGTACAGTTGCTTCGGCCACAACACTTATTTTCAATGTCTAGTGTCATTGTGCGACAGCAACTACATTTACACCATTCAGGAACTGGTTCTTGGTCAATAGACTGTCTACTTGGTTGTGGCACTCGTAGAGGTGAGCCATCCCCTGCCAAATCATGTTCTTGGTCAGAGGCATTGTCCTCATCTTCTGGTTCCATAAGTAGGAGGGAATCAACAAAATCCATGCTTCCTACACCTCTCTGCAATGCCCTTATAGCCAACTTCTTCGCCATTTCCTCGTCCAGGGTATTTATAAACTCCTAGGGAAATAAACCATGGATGACACATATTACTCAATGACAACAGTGCCATACAATGTAAGTCCTGTCCTCTTTGAAAGTGGAATTTCAAGATGAGCCAAAACTAGTGAAGAATTATACCATTTATACAAAGCAAACAGGCGAATCAACTCTAGCCACAGTTATGATATCACACTGTAGACACCTAACTATTTAGACTGCATATTGTAGGTTCCTTTGAAAATTAGCTCGGAATGGAAACCAAAAATAACCAAACCAACAACAACCTATTTTATTACACACGGTAAGTGTAAAGCTAACGCAACTTATGACCCAATAAGAAGTCTGGATTGCACGTTTTGTTATCCTGGAAATGATATAAACGGCCTGACTGAACGATTTGCTGTAAACAACAGTGAACCAAATATTCAGGTTTCGATTGTTACTTACCGCAACCCGTCGATTCTCCAGTCTTCCCTCTTCTTCTTCGCTTATCAATTGCTCTTCATTAGTTATAGCCTGAGGCACATTTGGGGCAGCTGATTGCTGATCCGCACTTTCAGCCTGATATAAAAACATTTCAGGGTAAATTATTTGTGATGTGTTCCTTACTTTCGCTGGTTTGTAACGCAAAAGCTTACCTTGTTTTTGCATGGCTTTCTCCTCGTTCCGCACGTACAGTTCGCAGTGCAGGATTTTCCTTCTGTTCTGCAAGGACATCCTTGACGTCTACGACCAGTTTTTGTCATGCATGTACTTGAACAACTGCACGAAACTCGTGCCTATGTAAATTCCCGATAAACGGAAGATAAGCAAAATATTCCATCGACGAACTAAACTCGGAAATTTCAAATTTGATCGCCAACGCAGCGAAACAAAAACAAACTGTTTTCCCTTACCTGTTCCTCTTCATCGTCTGTACTGTCTACAACATTACTTGCCATTGTAAGACATAAATATCTCATAAATACGAAGGGTAAATGCCAAACAAAGAGGTTTTCGAACGCACGTGGAAACTCCAGACTGCTTGTTGTCGGTTCGCGTTGCGCGCGGTGTTGGTATAACGATTTCTATTGGTTAAAATTCTATTGGTGTCAATCATGGTCGCACATGCGCATTATCGTGACAAAGGCCCTTTAAGAGTGTTTTTCACTTAACATCGATCATGTGGAAGCAGAAAATGCAAAATTGATTTTCCTCATTTTTCCCATGATGGGAGAAATATGACTGAAATCCAGCGTAGACAGTCCAGCTTATATACATGTACATGTACCTTTAAAGTGCCTATGAAGTGAAAATTGTTTTTGTCTAGTTATAATATTTACCTTTTGAAAAACAAGATTCCAAAGTTTGAAACGTCTAGCTTAAAAACTAACGATTTTATAAGCGCTCAAAGTTGTGCCATTTTGACCTCAAAAATGGTCTTTGAATCGCGCGGTCAAAATACCACGTGATAATAACCTCTGACGTCACTTTGGTGCCGACGTCTTCCTCCTCTCGCTCACTGGTTTCTTCGTCTTCGGGGCTGCTAGATATTTCTGAAATTTCGCTCATTTCTGTATCGCTCGACATCTTTTCGTACTGAAAATACTCATTGGATACAAGAAACTCTGACTGTGTAAACAAATGTGAGGCACCAAAGTGACGTCACGGCCTGGTATTTTTGGATTAACCTCGACCCATTCCCCTGACCACTTTTGAGGGTAAAATAGCACAACTTTGAGCGCTTGTAAAATCGTTAGTTTTAAAGCTAGACGTTTCAAACTTTGGAATTGTGTTTTCGAAAGGTAAATATTATAACTAAACAAAAACAATTTTCACTTCATAGGCACTTTAAGACTTAGGTGTAAAATCTGTCTGCATTTTAGTTCAAAAACACACATGTGTACCTGACGTATGCCATATGTTCGTGGTCTCCAAATCTTTCCACTCGTTGTTTTCTGGGTCAACCAATTGTTTGATAACCACTTCATAGCCCTTCGAATAAGGGGCACTGTGCAACAAAGCCACGGTTATGTTTCCTTTATCATCCCCACTGAACTCTAAATCAGGTGGACCATCATGTGACAGTTCAATCACATTGCTCACCAAGACCTCATTAGTGCCAAGAGGAGGAGAGAGGGTCCTGGGACTCCATAATGAACATGTAATCAGCAAGGGTTGTTTGACAGCTCCACGACAAAATGTGATCATTGCACCAGCATCTTCAAGGTTCCAGGTATCACCTTCACACGATGCTTCAGCTCTGAAAAATCACAGTGTAAATCTACAGTGCTGTGCGCCGTGCCATTACCAATTGACATAGTTTTTGACTAATATTTAACACTTTTTTGACGTCTTTCTGATAACTAATGACTTCTTTTAATGAGCCAATCAAAATGCAAGAAGTGAGGGAGACAGAGGCGACAGATGCGGAGAGCAAACGTGGAACTTGACAAGCCCGCCTCTTATAATTCCTGAACTTTAATTAGCCTGTTTAAGCGAAAACCATTAGAAAGTTGACAAAAAGATATGAAGAAGTTAAAACTGCAATATTTAGAAAGGAAGCCACATCAAGCAATAAAACGGAACAAAAAAACACTACGAAAAGACAGATAACTGGTACCTTTGTTTTATCGTTGGCGACTTCTGAGCAATTGTGTAAATTCTCTTGAAATGAGTCGAGCAGCTCTGGTCTGAAGAGAACTGAATAATTTTCACACCCTCCCCTGCATATATTTCCATTCACACGCTTACTCTTTTTTGCATTCGTTAAATGACTTTAGTATAACAGCCGAAAGCTTATATTTTCTTAAGCTTTTTAACCAGAGAACGCTTTTCAAATTTTTTATTATGAATAATTTTGGGTCAACAGATCTGACTGAGTTCCGCATGGCCGCGAGTGATCTACAAAACCACCGTGTTTACCATCACTTCTAATGCCTTGAAAACCATCTCTTGAAAATATTTTCGGTCCAAAAGCCTTGGTAGACAATTTTTAAAATTCCTACTGTTTTGAATACTCTGGACTTGGAGTGATTTCTTTCCAATGAACGAAAATTTTATTCACCAAATGCTGCCATGTTCACTTGCCTGGATGGCAAAGGTGGCGTGGCTTAGTATTTAACAATTCCCTCTAAAAACCTGGATGCTATATTTACCTCCTGGCGAGGTAAATATAGCGTCATAAACCAGAGCTTCTTGACCAATCAGAATGTCCCATTCTTATATTCACCTCTGGAAATTAGACCACGGTGGCGAGAAGATGTGAATTTTATGTTCGAGTGGCAGAAACGATATGGCGAACGAGTGAGATATTGTTTTTGCCACGAGAACATAAAATAAATATCTTTGAGCCAACGTGTAATGTTCTTTTTATTATATGGAGACCAGATGTAGTTTGTCTTTTTATTTCATTGTTTTCAAAAAATCGAGCAAGTTTAACAAATCGCCGTTCGTCTTCATAGAAAATACAAAGCTCCCTTGTGTCCAGGATACTGAAACACTAACTGAATTCCAGTCAAAGAAAATACATGAAATGCTTGTCAACTAAATAACGTTACACGTAAGAACTGAAAACATCAATGACTTTGACTTGAATCCGATGCGGCAATGTCTTGACGGCCGACAGTTTTCAACTGCTTTGGATTTCTTCTTTACAACATCTTGCACTTTGTGAAATTCCTTGCGAAAAATTCCCTCTAAAAAATGTCAAGGTTTCCATTTTCATGTTCTCGTCCTAAAGTTTTTTGGAAAACGCATTCTTTTTCGTCGCTTAATTGAACAAGTTAAACCTGCTTGTTGATGCTTGCTATCAACAAACCTGAGCGACACAAGAAACCAAGTTTATTCAACAAAGTAGAAAAGGCGCGAATCGTGACGTCAATGAGCGATATGACACTCGCAAGCGTGTCATACGGAAAGTACGCCACTCGGGCCCAGGATGGAGTGGCGTATGGAATCTACGAGTGGTTTAGTTCCCAGTAAAGCACTCTCCTCCATATAATAAGGCACACTGTTACACTGAGCAACAAAATGGCCGGACCAAACGACCCAAACTTTGACTAATAATGGTGGAATAATAAATCAATTATTCGGTGGTTTAATTAACATATAATACCTGCGAACATTCTGCTCATTGATGTAATGAATATATGGAAACATATATGAACTGCGGATTCATGATGAAATGATCCTCGCAGTGTGAAAGCAATTTAAGCAATTGCATTTTTTTTTGCATGAAAAAAAATTTCAAGGCTACAACGGGATTTGAACCCGTGACCTCTGCGATACCAGTGCGTTTTGCTCTACCAGCTGAGCTAAGAAGCCTTGTACGTTGGGAGCAGGTCGATTGTAGGTTCTAGTGGAGGATGTAATGAATAATGAAAGACATATACATGTATGAACTGCGGATTTATGATGGATGAGTGAAATGATCCTCGTAGTGTGAAAGCAATATAAAATGCAATTAAATTGCTTTCATACTGCGAGGATCATTTCACTCATCCATCATAAATCCGCAGTTCATATATGATTTTCATATATTGATTTATTGTTTTCTTAGCTTGTGAGAGGGCGGAATTATCTAAATCCTGCAATCTGATTGGTTCCGGGAGCCGGCGGAAATTTTTGATCTTGCCCGCTCACGGAGCGATTCCGCCCGGCTTACTCGCTGTGTTTTCATTTCGCAGCGAGAAACCGAATACTGCTTATCACCATTCAATTCATTCATTCAAGAATATGAGATGCATTGGTTATGCACCTGTCACTGGAAACCCCCACCCCGGGGAAACATGGGGCATTAGCCACAGAGCAATACCAAATGAGGATAATGCCCCATATGCGGGGGACACATTTTCTGGTGAAGCCCCTACCAAATGAGGTTAATGCCCCACATAAAGGGGACAGACTTCAGAAGTGAAGTATAATTAATTTAATGTTTCTATGTTTGTTTTCGCTGTTTAATTAAAAGAAATGAAACATTTTGGATAAAATCAAATACAGGGCCTTAACAAAAGTTTCCATTGTGTTTTTAAAAAATATTGTTCACAGGTGACTGTGTAAATTCACTAGTCCCTGCCAGAATATAAAAGGATCACACTACAAATGTGTAACAATGCAGGGGGACTTGTAAAATTAGTGAGGGGAAATAAAAAAATATTGTTGAAAATTGAAGTTAAACAATGAATGTAATACCATGTCATATCAAGTCATTCTTAGGTATTTTCACAGAATATTGACACATTTTTGTTAATCCATCCAGCTACAGCATACTTGTGATTTTATATTTAATATTCTACAAACCTAACAATAAAAAGAACCGATAGGCATTCATAACAAATAAATTCAGCAGATCCTCTTTTACTTTCGTTCCTCCATCGTTATAATGAAGACATACAGCATGTTTCCAATATGGCAGGGCACTTGTCACCAGGCTCTCGTCAAAGACCCCTTTCGTGCTGCATTAAGAGCCCAGGTTCCACATGTTCGGGCACGGCAACAGACTAAAATATACTAATCCCCACCCCCTCGGGAAAGGGAAAGGACTAAAATGCACTAATCCCCCACCCATCAAGGAAGGCAAAGGGCTAAAATGAATTAATCCCCCACCTTCTCGGGCAAGGCAAACAGTCAAAGCCCCTACAAAGCCCTACCCATGCCCGATGTTTCTCCGGGGTGGGGGGGGGGGGGAGGGGGTGGGGGTTTCCAGTGACAGGTGCATAAACAACTGGATACGTGAAGGGAAGATATGTAGGTGAAAGTATCAGAATCATATCAGATATGATGTCTTTTACTAAAGCTAAAAATATTCCAGGCCTTGCCGTTTTTCTTGACTTCGAGAAAGCCTTCGATTCCATCGAATGGAAATACTTGCAAAAATGCCTAGAGGTATTTAACTTTGGTCCACAATAACGACAGTGGGTCTCAGTCTTGTATAAGGACATCACAAGTTGCGTCTTGAATAACGGTTTCGCAACTAAGCACTTCAACTTAAGTAGAGGAGTCAGGCAAGGTTGCCCTCTTTCGGGTATCCTATTTGTAATTGGCGTGGAAATTTTAAACAATGCTATTACACGTTCAAACGAGATAAGAGGAATCCAGATTGACAAAGAACAAACGGTCAAGGTCTCCCAATATGCAGACGATACAACAGTCTTCGTAAGGGATGTCCAGTCAATTCATAATCTTTTTTATCTATTAAGCCAATTTGAAAGTTGCTCAGGTCTAAAAATAAACCAATCCAAATCAGAAATATTATGGTTGGGATGTTGGCACCATAGAAAAGACCGTGTGCTAGACTTAAAACTAAGTGATGAGCCTATTTACGCCCTAGGGGTATATTTTTCATATAACGAAGAGCTTGCAACTGAAAAGAATTTCTTTGATAAGCTTAATCCCCTTAAAAAACTATTAAACATTTGGTCTCCCAGGGACTTATCGATATATGGAAGAATTAACATCGTTAAAACCCTTGCGATTTCTAAACTAACTTTCATTTGCAGTGTGCTAGACACTCCAAACGGATTTACCGATGAAGTCAATAACATAATATTCAGATATATATGGAAAAACAAAAATCCAAAACTTAAAAAAACAACTATCACAAGAAGCAAGAATGACGGAGGACTTGGCATGATTGACTTTTCACTATTCGATAAAGCGCTGAAAATAACATGGGTAAAACGTTTGTGCTCCAAGGAAACTGAACCATGGAATCTATCCCATTATCATTACTTTCAAACGTTGGAGGCAAGCTTCTCTTCGAATGCAACTATGACATTAAATCTTTGTGTATTAATGAGCACCGACCCAAATTCTACCGTGATATAATATTGCACTGGCAAGACTTAAACAGAACTACTCCTGAAAAGAAAGAAGATTTCTTAAACCAAACAATTTGGAACAACCGATTCATAAGAATAGGCAAATCATCAGTTTATTATCGTAAATGGTATCAAGTCGGCATACAAAACCTTGCTGATATTGTTAACGATGAAGGAACTGGCTTCATGTCATTTAATACTTTCTTGGAAAAATTCAAAATCAAATGCAATTTTTTACAATACTTAAGTTTGTTGTCGGCTATACCAATTCATTGGAAGAAGAGTCTGTCTTCCAGTACAAAGGAATTCACAACATACTATATACAAATAACATTCTGTATAAAATGAAGAAAAAACCAAACCCTTATTGTCCCTACTGTACCAATGTCGAACAAACGATTGCTCATTTATTCTTCACATGTTCAGCAGCCAGATCTTTCTGGTCCGAGTTCACTACTTGGTATAATTCACTATCTAAAAAAAAGAAGACTTCTCTTTCTAAAACAGAAATAATATACGGCTTAACAGATAACTGGTCGTCCTGTTCAACCCTTAACCACTTGATTATAATTGGAAAACACTTTTTGTATACTAATGCCCTAACAGACCAAAGATTTCAGTTCGCCGATTATATCACTCTCGTTCGAGATAAAATTGAAACGGAAAAATACATCGCAATCATGACCAATAATCGCACTGCCTTTAATAAAAAGTGGTCAAATTTTCTTATTTAGCACATTTATTAGTAAATTTGTTATGCTTTTTGTGTGTGTGTGTTAATTGTAATTGTAGTTGTTTTCCTTTTAACGAGTAATTTCTATTTAAATTGTTCATTGTACTTTATTATTAGTAATCTTATTGTGAGAAGTGTAAATATTCGGATTGTTAGTAATGTGAGTAATGTCTGTAATTATAATTGTATCCTTATCAATGTAAGCAATTTTAAAATTTGTCAATTTAAAAAAAAAAAAAAAAAAAAAAACATGTAACAAAATGCTGTAAAGGGGTAGGTTGGAGTAACCTATGATGAACTAGCATCCCATCCAGGGTAGTAGCAATACACCTATTTTTCTTTTCTGCTTCACGCTACAGCGAACAAGATAATCTTCAAGAGTATGGCCACTTTGGCCCAAGTGCAGACTTCCTACCTTGCCTTTTCTACAGACTGGTTCTTCTCTCGCATGAGCCATTGTGGTGCATTCTTGAAATGTTATTGTCATTGCTATTGCAGTTTGTTACATGTTTATCAATTGCAAAATAATGTAACAATTAAACATCAGTGCAGAAGGTCATAGTTACCTCCTGATGAGGGTCTTTCTGCTGTCATTTATAGGCAGTGTTGTGTCCATGTTATTCTCCGAGTCCACTTCCATATCTTCTTTTTTCTCGTCACCATCATCATCCTCATCAGATTTAGAAGAAGATTCCTTGACTAGAGGAATCATTACATTTTCAGTGGGTGAACACAAACAAATTCATTAATAGCATTTTTTCTGATCCTTCACACCAACTGCTGAAGCCAGGCTATGTTCTAAAATTACATTTTGTTGGCAAGACACTCAACATTCACAGTGCCTCCAGGCTCCACCCAGGTGTATAGATAGGCACCACCAAATATGTTGGGGCAACCTGACATTGTTTTGCAAGCCAACCTACCAGCTCTTTCAGGGCTTAAATGTACCTTTGCATACATGTGGAAGTACTGATAGCTAGCCTGTCACTGCTATCCCAGCATTTTCTTACTCTTGCTCTCACCACTGTGAGAGTATTAAACACGCCTTACATAGGAATACAGAATGTTATCAACCAGACCAGCTAAGTCTTATGAACTTCATGTTAACCATTTAGACCGGCCACACTATATTATATTGTACTTCTACCCATTATTTTAAAGTGTTTGCATTACACACCATTTTACCCAATCCCAATATATTGTCATAAACCATATTGCTTACCCAGTTGTTTAAGTCTGGCCTTGTAGCAAAACCTTTTTTATAATAATACAGTCAAAGCTCTCCATGAGACTAGAATTTATTGTGAAACCCTATTTGACGTTGTTAGTCAAAGTCTGCAATTAAAAGCTTTCATTAGCGACCGCTCCCATAAACAACCGGGACTTCCTTTGGGAAGAACCAACTTGTCTTTTCCATTGTTTCTTAGCTCTCATAAGCAACAACTCAAACAGTTTGCTTAAGAGTAAACACGACGTCATAACATTTACAGTAATATGACATAGGCAATAAAGATTTTGATCCATAAGTCAACAGAGATTTTTTCTGATTGTAGGGTGCCAGAGAAATATCTAGAGTCATTGTACGTGGTAAGGATGTCTTACTGGACGAACAAGGCATCATTCGATCTAGCTTGTTGAAACAATCATCTATCAATAAACTCAAAAAACTGCTGTGTAAGAAGAACTCAAACTGTGTTGGTTAAATGGGATTCAAGTGCTGAAAATTCTTTCCGTTTCTTCTTAGCAGTGCTTGCATAATGTTTGTACAGGTGACTTAATTATAATGACCTCAGGCAGAAAATTATAGCCCACGCCATGCAATATCTTTCAGAAAAACTGCAGTAAGCTACCTTAATATAATTAAGTGCACTTCTCTGACCAATGCATCACCAGCAAAATACTTAGACCCAATATAATGAGGGGGATTGTGCATTCATGGCATTTAAGATTTACAACTGTACATCGGTACCTGTAGAGCACAGCGTGGCCTCTGGTTGCTTCCCATCTTGTAGAGCCTAGAAAACGCAATAGAATTGACTATAATTAGAGAAGTAATTCTTTCAACTTACTTGTATGTAACCGATAGTGGTCAACATTTTACATATGTAGCTCTTGTTTTGTTAACATGTATGTCGTCCTTCTGCTTATTCTTGTGTTCAAGTCACAACTGCATGTCATCATGCACTAACTTAATATTTTTTGTGGGTAACTTCTTCCTGCTACAGTGAAGTAAGGCCCTGGCTAAAAGATGATGGAAAGGTGCAAGAGAATTCTCGTGTCTGGAATTGGTGATTGGGGTACATGTACATCATAATTTTCCCTGCCGCTTTATAAGGGATGGTGTGGAGTACTAACGCAACTACATGTAAAGCTGTCACGCAACTTAAGATTTTGTACGATCTTGTAGGTTAAGTTTTTAACATGTGCTACCTGAAACTCATTTTAGACCCTGTTTATACGGTAAATAAAGCACAGTAGGGGCATTAAAATTGGCACATACTTATTAAAAATAATGCTTGATACTGTGATATTTGGGTAAGGGTTCAAAAAGGTGCGGTGGTCTTTCTCTGCATCGTATGGGATTCTATATGTAAATAAACTCTTTTAAGCCCGGCTGACCTATTGCTCCCAGTGAACAACTCCGAATTCTTGCTGAATTTGCACTAACTTAATATTTTTCTACTAATTGCTATATTTTGGTATTTCTGCTATTTTTCCTTTTTTGTTTTTGTTTTTTTTTTGTTTTTGTTTTTTGTTTTTCTACTGTTATCTTTTTTATTGTACTTAAATGCTTTAGAATTATTTGTTCTGTAATCTACTTCCTTAATTAAGTATGTAAAATGTAAAATGCCTCTTTTCTGACCTAATATTTACTTTAAATTAATAAATGTGGTCACCCAACTAGTTTAGCTCTTTAGTTATTTTGGGTGACCAGCAACTGTATGTATTTTTAATTTATTTATTGTTTAAGTTGTTACTAGTAATTTGCAGTTCAAATAAACCTTGTTGTTGTTGTTGTTGAGAATATCACTACTCCTCTTGCATGGAATCCTTCATGGAGTCCATCGCTGCAACAGGAATTGTCGCAGCAACAGGAATTGGCGGGTTGCCCTGACAATTCGCCGGTACCCATTTATACACTCCTGGGTGGAGAGAGGGACTGTCTTCCCCGAGAACACAACACATTGACTCCTGCCATGGCTCGAGCGCTTGATCTGGAGGCCAACATGCCTCACTTTGAAAATTGGAAAGCTTACCTGATATGCCTTATGGTAGCAATTCTCTCTTTCGTGATCTCCAATGGATGATGCTAACTGTATAATGTCACCCAGGAACATCTCCATTTCAGGAGCTTTCATCTTTGCCTGCCTCATTTTCCACATGTTTTCACGAAAATTCAGTGCTTCTTTTCCATATCTTCTGAACATTTCCTCTTTGTTAAGTTCCCTGCATAACTGAAGGATTCCATTGATTGTTTGCTCTCTGGCCACACCAATCTCCTTTGTCTTCTCTCCACCTTTTCCTTTTTGCCACTGCTTTTGCCAAGTATGTAACAGGTTCTCGCGGAATTGTTCAACACTTTCCTCCTGTCCAAGTTCTTGGTACAGTTGTTCCACTTTCCTTTTTAGCATTGCTTTGTCATAAGGATGCCCCTTCTCGGCAACAAAGTCTGGTCTCACGAGGACGTTTTTGTACAGTGCCAGCTTGGCATTTTTGTGCTTTGTGACTTTTTCCTGCTTGTCAAGTTGAAGGCTAAGCTTAATTACCTTGTCCAAGATCTCATCTCTTTCTTTCAGCATCTCATTAAGCATAGTGTTGTCTGTTTCTTGGTCAAACTTCTCTTGCATCTCTTCCTCAGTAGCTCTCTGCATCCCCTCATAGAACCACAGGGTGTCCTCTATTTCATATTTATCTTCCCTGTCACCACGTAGGTACAATATGGCATCAATTATGTCTTTGTTGTACTTGGTGAAGCCAAACTGTGTCGAACGTTTCTGTTCCTCCCAGAAGTGCAAGCAAAACTTCAAAGCATCTTTCTTAAACCGTTCCTTCTTGGAAAGAAACGATGGCAGAAATTTTTCCACCTTTGTTTCATCATACATGTCCTCGACACCAGTAATAATCTTTCGCCACACTTCACTATGGTTTCCCACGCCAAGTGTCTTCTCCATTTTCCATGCTTTAAGGAACAACTTTAAGGCTTTCTCATATTCTCCAAAGTTGGCCTGAATCACTGCTCGCTGGAAGATGCTATGCACGGTTAGTGGGTGATTCCCAAGAAGCTTCATCCTTATGCTGTATGCTCTATCAGCAGGTTTAACAGCTTCTGAATACTTCTTTTGAAACATAAGAGCATTGGCAAGATTTCTACAGAAGTGTGCTTCATCATGAAACCCTGAAAGTTTGAGTTCTTCTAAAAGGCTCAGTGCATCTCTGTACCATTCGACTGCCTTTTCATACTCTCCCTGACTCTCATACACTGTGCCAATTTGATTCTTGTACATTGGCATATCTAGATGATACTCAGAACCTGCCAATCCCTTTTGCATCTGATATGAAATCCTGTAGAAATCGAGTGCTTTCATCGGTTTGTTGAGGGCATAATGGCAGTTGCCAATAGCATTGTAGCATCTTGCAAGATCGGTATGCACTTTAAGCAGTTCCTCTGTGAATTTTAGCGATGACTCTAAGCTTTCAAGTGCTTTCTTGTAATCTCTGTTTCTGTAATAGGTTTCCCCCTCACTGTGCAAGTAAAGTCCTCTGCTGAGACTGTAAGTCTCACTTGACTTGTCTTGAACTTTTTCTAATGAGCGAGAAGCTTCCTTCAAAACTTCAAATGCCTTCTCAGTTCCCTCAACATCTAAAACCTGCCGTGCTTCCCAGCATTTAAACTGAGCTCGGCGAAGAGAACCTGTACAGGAATGAATACTCTTAGTCACAAATAAGTCACTGGTATGATCTGAGACTGATGTT
Organism: Meandrina meandrites; assembly: GCA_963693305.1. NCBI lineage: Eukaryota > Metazoa > Cnidaria > Anthozoa > Scleractinia > Meandrinidae > Meandrina > Meandrina meandrites. The sequence goes on along the minus strand of OY855907.1, from coordinate 25,467,745 downwards.
TTTCAGGGTAATGGCTGCCCTTGCACTATGGTGGTTAAGACCATTGAAGCTTTTCCCAGTTTCTGAAGTGACAAAGCGTACTGGATAGCATGCATGTAGCTCACTTGCACAATGTCATCATTTGACAACAACCACCATAATTCATTTTTTTGTTTTTGCTTATTATTTTAATTTTGAAACTAGACTGGATTTTTAAATGACAATAATATTGCTGAAAATACCATAAAAAATGAAAAGTGAATGATTCTAGTAGAATAGTAAAATCATGCCATCAAGGAAATCGCATAATTTTTTTTTCCATTGTTATAGCTACTCAAAGGCATAACATTGCAATAATTATTCTAATTTTCATCCTTCTACTCTCAGAACAAATAAAAAGTGAATGATTCTGGAAGAATAGTCAAATCATACTATCAAGGAAATTGCTTATTTTTTCTACCCATTGTTATAGCTACTCAAAGACATTACATTGCAATGTACACGTAATTATTCTAATTTTCAACCTTCTCCTCTGGTCACTAATTAAAGGTGTCTTAGGCAAACAGCTCATGGCAATGCCATTCAGATATGTACTCCAGACATGGGAGGTGCAAATAGTCTGAAGTAAAAATTAAAGGCCCCCCAAAAAATCCTCTAGACTTGCAGCGAAACCCTCCAAATTGCCCAAAAACCTAAAAACCTTAAAAATACACGGAAGGGATTATTTCCTTGAATAACAACTGGGTTGATTATTTTATTTTTTGGGCTTTCTCATTGTTGAGCATTGTTCTCAAATTGGTTTCTTTGACATAATATTATTGTCAGTGGCAATATCCTTGGCCAGTGGCATCAGAGCTCTAGTCATTCCTATTAAAATACAATGTATATTATTTGAATAGGAATGACTACCCCCTTCCTGCAGTAAAGTTGAAAAAAGATAACAGGAAGGGGGTGAAAAAGGAGAGGTATGGAAAATGAGTGTAGAAGGGGAGGGGTGGGATTTATAAAATGCTATGGCAGGAATATTTAGGACTTTTCCCAGGATGGCTGAAAGGTAAATGTATTCCCTTTGTTAAATATTAAAGTGCAACCTACATTGTAACCCATTATTTTTTTTTTTTGCTAACATAAAGGCAAATTGCCATATTTTTGGAGTATTTATGAGCAATTTTTTTCTGATTTGGAAAATCCTCAAATATTTTAATCTCTTTGTTAAATATAACAAAGAAACTGCTTTAAAAAAGTGTGCTTGTACTACATCTGTAACACTAAATATAGTGCTTTTTTATCATGACCCTTGGCAATGCTTCAAACGATGAAAAAATCCTACTTAGTAAATCAAACAACCAGATGTCGTACCCCCAAAATTCCTAGTTACTACTAGCTCAGACACATACTTGGGAGGTGGGGTGGCCTAATGGTTGGTGTGTCGGAGTCTGGATCAAGTGGTCTGGATTCAAGCCCTGGCTGGGGTCTCACTGCGGTGTGTTCTTTGTTGAGACACTTTACCCTCATAGTGCCTCTCCACCTGGGTGTATACTAGCATCCCATCCAGGGGGGAGTAGAAATAGTTTTGGCCACTTCGTACTACAGAAACTAGGATAAGCTCCAGCATGATGAGCCATTGACTAGGCCCAAACACACACTTTTCCTAGGTCACATACTTGGATGCATGGTGTCTGACATTTCAAATAAATTTCACGCAATGCATGCAGAAGTGATGACGTTTCACAAGGGGTCTTTAATAATTTTCAGGACATTTGTCAAAGGTAAATAAGAGTAGCTGACAACTTCTGTGCTGAGTGATTGTTCGACAACAGTTGCGTTATCTTGGCGTGACATCCAATACACGAAATACGATGCAAGGTCAAATGCTGTCTTGAAATTGCTTACACCTTTTGTTTTAAAAGAATGGCAAGATTTCTGTTTACTAAATCTTATAGAACGCATCAAATATAATTTGTCTCTTTTGTTCATACTTTACATTAGTCTTTTCTAACTGCCCAGGAGTATTTTGCTTTGAGTTGAGTTGAGTTGATTTCTTCTTCCCAGTCCTATTCGGTTCTAGAAAGGTCTAGAAAGATTGGTCGATCACGCGCAACAGATCCCGTCCACTCGCACGACGACATTAAAAATGATACTGTATTCTGAACACAATAATAATATTAAAAATTTAAAGACGATCTCTGGCTAAAAATATTTAAAAAGTACGAGCTTTCGACTGTTTGAACTACAGTCTTCAACGGGTAGAAAAGAATGACGAAATATGAATATAAATGTGTAAGAATAAAAAAGAATGGACTATGTAAATTAATTATGAATGTGTGTAAAAAGAATGTTGTATTGCCCAGGGAGTGGGCAGGAATTGTTATCAGCATTTGGAGTGACCATGGAATGCCACGATTCTAGTGTTTTTCTTGTTCGGAAGCTGCCTTTGTCGATTACAGAGGCGTTATTAAAGTCAATGGAATGGTCATGGGACCATGCATGGTTCGCAATTCTGGAGCCTTTAGCCGCTGTTTTTACATTTCTTAAATGTTCTTTTCTTCGCGTGTTAAATGCTCTGCCAGTTTCACCAATGTAACACCACGAACAGTCGGCGCAAGGAATTTTGTAAACAACGTTGGTTTGTAAATCCGGAGCAGGGCGAAACTTCGGGGCCGGGAACTGCTGTTGTAGAGTGTTCATTGGCTTATTTGTGACCGAGATATCATACTTCTTCAAGACGCGGGTCAAGGGCTCAGTTACACCTTTGATATATGGAAGGGACGCGAAAGACTTGCGTGACTCAGTAGATTCGACTAAATTGAAAAACATTCCAACAAGTTCCTCAGGGGATAAATTTGGCGGTGGTCGAGTTTTTTTGGTCTGTAAATCGTGGATAAGTTTTGACGGATAGCCATTAGACTCCAGCGCTGCGTAAACATGATTAAGTTCGCGTTCTTTCCCTTCAGATGTGTTAGGTAAATTCAACGCTCTATGTAGGAGGGTTGCTGCCGTGCTCTCTTTGTGTTTTTTGTCATGGTGGGAATTAAAATCTAAGTATCTGTCTGTGTGTGTCGGTTTTCTATAGACATCCACAGAAATTGCTCCATTGCTGCGAGAAACCAATGTGTCAAGGAAAGAGATTTTTCCATTGCATTCTTGTTCAATGGTGAAAGAAATGTTAGTGTCTATTGAATTGAGGGTGTCATGGAAGGCTGTAACTCCATTCTTTTTAATGATGCAAAAGCTGTCATCAACGTAACGTTTCCAAATTTTAGGTGCAACAGGTGACGCATTGATAGCAGATTCCTCGATATCTTCCATGCAGAGATTGGCCACAACGGGACTGACAGGACTTCCCATGGCACATCCGTGAATCTGTTTATAGATTTTGTCGTTGAAGACGAAATAGTTGTTCGACAAAGTGAAGTTAAGCAGAGAAACAATGTCACTGATGTTTAGATTTGTCCTGGAGAGGAGAGATGTGTCATCTTCCAGTTTTTTCTTGATGTAGTCACACGCTTTGTTTACAGGGATTGCAGTAAATAGTGAAACAACGTCAAAAGAAACCAAGACTTCATCGTCGTTGATCCTGATGTCAGACACTTCGTTGGAAAACTGTAAGGAGTTAGAAACCGAATATCCGTTGCGGTTTTGTAGCGGGGAAAGGATGCGTCACCTGTTGCACCTAAAATTTGGAAACGTTACGTTGATGACAGCTTTTGCATCATTAAAAAGAATGGAGTTACAGCCTTCCATGACACCCTCAATTCAATAGACACTAACATTTCTTTCACCATTGAACAAGAATGCAATGGAAAAATCTCTTTCCTTGACACATTGGTTTCTCGCAGCAATGGAGCAATTTCTGTGGATGTCTATAGAAAACCGACACACACAGACAGATACTTAGATTTTAATTCCCACCATGACAAAAAACACAAAGAGAGCACGGCAGCAACCCTCCTACATAGAGCGTTGAATTTACCTAACACATCTGAAGGGAAAGAACGCGAACTTAATCATGTTTACGCAGCGCTGGAGTCTAATGGCTATCCGTCAAAACTTATCCACGATTTACAGACCAAAAAAACTCGACCACCGCCAAATTTATCCCCTGAGGAACTTGTTGGAATGTTTTTCAATTTAGTCGAATCTACTGAGTCACGCAAGTCTTTCGCGTCCCTTCCATATATCAAAGGTGTAACTGAGCCCTTGACCCGCGTCTTGAAGAAGTATGATATCTCGGTCACAAATAAGCCAATGAACACTCTACAACAGCAGTTCCCGGCCCCGAAGTTTCGCCCTGCTCCGGATTTACAAACCAACGTTGTTTACAAAATTCCTTGCGCCGACTGTTCGTGGTGTTACATTGGTGAAACTGGCAGAGCATTTAACACGCGAAGAAAAGAACATTTAAGAAATGTAAAAACAGCGGCTAAAGGCTCCAGAATTGCGAACCATGCATGGTCCCATGACCATTCCATTGACTTTAATAACGCCTCTGTAATCGACAAAGGCAGCTTCCGAACAAGAAAAACACTAGAATCGTGGCATTCCATGGTCACTCCAAATGCTGATAACAATTCCTGCCCACTCCCTGGGCAATACAACATTCTTTTTACACACATTCATAATTAATTTACATAGTCCATTCTTTTTTATTCTTACACATTTATATTCATATTTCGTCATTCTTTTCTACCCGTTGAAGACTGTAGTTCAAACAGTCGAAAGCTCGTACTTTTTAAATATTTTTAGCCAGAGATCGTCTTTAAATTTTTAATATGTTTAACCCTGGCTACGGTCCTTCAATATTTTTACGTATTCGCCAAGAGGCTGGGCAGAAAGCCCTTTCACTCGCCCGACGATTGGAAAAAACCACGTTCAAATTAGAAGCACATCATCGTCACCTCCACTTCACTCACAAGGCATTGGATTACCAATTAGTTCCTAAATCGCTGAGATTTAAACCACCAGGCAGTCATCCTATCTTCCAACGAATAATGGATCGCGCCAGTAAACATTGCTTACGAGCAAGAATATCCATCTGCCATGATCACATCAAAACATCAAAGAACACCATTGAGAACACCAAACGAGAACTATCTTCTCTCGTCCACGAGGAAACCTTTTTGACCTTACTATCATTTTTGAAGAACAGAGCCAGCACTTTCCACAGTAACATCGACAATAGACATGCGAAGAAAATTGCGAACTTGAAGCCTACGCGTAATCAGTCCATCATCGACAAAAACAACTGGGTAGTGAACCTTTCGAGTAAACCTCTTTCACCAGAAGAACGATCTCTCTTGGAAAAAGGTCCGAAGTTCGCCCCAACTCCAACGACCATTCCACACAAGAACATCGTAGCTGAAATCGAAGCGGCTATCCGTCACCTTCCTGATGTTTCAAAAGATGCTGTAAGAACGACATCTGCCGCCATTCTCCACAGGGCACGACTGCCGGTGCACAACAACGTCTCAAAACAAGAAAGAAGAGCTTTAAACGATCTTAAGAAAGATCAGTCCAGAGTCATAATGAAGGCGGATAAAGGAAACTGCTTTGTCGTCATGGACAAATCAGACTACGACAACAAGATGGAAACCCTACTCAATGACAGAAACACCTATGAACTTGTTTCTACAGCTCCCTTCCGACGAATTGAACGTAATCTAAATGCAATGTTACTTTCTTTAAAGAAACAGAAAAAGATAGATGAGCCAACCTATCGAAAGCTCCACTCGACTGATGGCACACCCCCAGCTATTCGAGGTTCTATTAAACACCACAAAGAGGGAAACCCTCTGAGGCCCATCGTCACCTGCATTGGTTCAGCACTTTACAATACATCCAAATTCCTGACAGACATCCTTTCCCCGCTACAAAACCGCAACGGATATTCGGTTTCTAACTCCTTACAGTTTTCCAACGAAGTGTCTGACATCAGGATCAACGACGATGAAGTCTTGGTTTCTTTTGACGTTGTTTCACTATTTACTGCAATCCCTGTAAACAAAGCGTGTGACTACATCAAGAAAAAACTGGAAGATGACACATCTCTCCTCTCCAGGACAAATCTAAACATCAGTGACATTGTTTCTCTGCTTAACTTCACTTTGTCGAACAACTATTTCGTCTTCAACGACAAAATCTATAAACAGATTCACGGATGTGCCATGGGAAGTCCTGTCAGTCCCGTTGTGGCCAATCTCTGCATGGAAGATATCGAGGAATCTGCTATCAATGCGTCACCTGTTGCACCTAAAATTTGGAAACGTTACGTTGATGACAGCTTTTGCATCATTAAAAAGAATGGAGTTACAGCCTTCCATGACACCCTCAATTCAATAGACACTAACATTTCTTTCACCATTGAACAAGAATGCAATGGAAAAATCTCTTTCCTTGACACATTGGTTTCTCGCAGCAATGGAGCAATTTCTGTGGATGTCTATAGAAAACCGACACACACAGACAGATACTTAGATTTTAATTCCCACCATGACAAAAAACACAAAGAGAGCACGGCAGCAACCCTCCTACATAGAGCGTTGAATTTACCTAACACATCTGAAGGGAAAGAACGCGAACTTAATCATGTTTACGCAGCGCTGGAGTCTAATGGCTATCCGTCAAAACTTATCCACGATTTACAGACCAAAAAAACTCGACCACCGCCAAATTTATCCCCTGAGGAACTTGTTGGAATGTTTTTCAATTTAGTCGAATCTACTGAGTCACGCAAGTCTTTCGCGTCCCTTCCATATATCAAAGGTGTAACTGAGCCCTTGACCCGCGTCTTGAAGAAGTATGATATCTCGGTCACAAATAAGCCAATGAACACTCTACAACAGCAGTTCCCGGCCCCGAAGTTTCGCCCTGCTCCGGATTTACAAACCAACGTTGTTTACAAAATTCCTTGCGCCGACTGTTCGTGGTGTTACATTGGTGAAACTGGCAGAGCATTTAACACGCGAAGAAAAGAACATTTAAGAAATGTAAAAACAGCGGCTAAAGGCTCCAGAATTGCGAACCATGCATGGTCCCATGACCATTCCATTGACTTTAATAACGCCTCTGTAATCGACAAAGGCAGCTTCCGAACAAGAAAAACACTAGAATCGTGGCATTCCATGGTCACTCCAAATGCTGATAACAATTCCTGCCCACTCCCTGGGCAATACAACATTCTTTTTACACACATTCATAATTAATTTACATAGTCCATTCTTTTTTATTCTTACACATTTATATTCATATTTCGTCATTCTTTTCTACCCGTTGAAGACTGTAGTTCAAACAGTCGAAAGCTCGTACTTTTTAAATATTTTTAGCCAGAGATCGTCTTTAAATTTTTAATATGTTTAACCCTGGCTACGGTCCTTCAATATTTTTACAATAATAATAATTATTAATTAGTATACTAAAACAGTGGAAAAGTTATGGCAGATGAGGGATTTTCAGGTTGCTGGAATTTGTGTTTTCAAGTGATTGCCTTTGCAGGATTTTTTTTTGGTTGTACAAACATTTTGAAACATATCAGAATATTTGAACAATTCAAGCATCAGTGGTCTTAAAATCAGCAACCTTGATAATTAATATTTTTATCATGCTCTTTTCATTTCTGGCACCCAACTTTTTTCAAACTTGATTGACATGGTCATGTTATGACAGGGTTTTGGTTCTGCAAAATGCCAAGTACATGTATTAATGCCAGCCCCATACCTGACTGTCCATCATCTTCACACATCTCAGCCCAGGAATGAAACAGCGTGATCTGTTTGCGTTCTGTCAGCATGGCATTGAAAAGTGACGCAATCAAGGCGTTCTCACGGAATTCACCTGGAACACTGAAATACTCTGGCTGCAGGGAAATGTCAAGAGTAAACTCATAGTTTGCTCTGTCAGCCTCAAACAGTCTGAACGCTTCAACATAGTCAGGCTCTATCAGCTTTGCATTTTTTTCCATCTTGCCCATAAAGTGTTGATGAAATCGTCTCTTTGCTTCCAAGTAAGCTCTCTGGAATTTTGCATCATAGTTGATGCTGCCAGCATACTTTCTTAGGAGTGGATGAATGTCATACATCCTCTCCTTTGCTTCTTCATCAACTACAAAAATTATTGCACTGGTAACTAGTCCCTCTAGCTGAGCGAAAGCCTCTGATGGGCTAATGCCGAGAACTTTGGCTGCTGCGGAAGCAGAGAAAGGACCACAGAACAATGAAATTGACACAGCAGACACTTTTAAGCTATCACTGGGAAGTGTATCAAACATTTCTCTAATTGCCGACAGCTGATCCATGTCAACTCCTTCTTCTTCAAAATTAAATGGCCTTTCTTTAGCATCCTCTTCCGCTTTTGATTTCTTTGGAGGAAAAACTTTCCCTTTGTGAACTCCAGCAATAAGTTCATCAGCAGATTTTCTTTCCTGTCGCAAGATAGCAGCTATTCCTATCAAAAGCAGTGGTATTCCTTTGGAGATGTCAATTAGGTTATTCTTCTGGTGGATATTTACACTGCCTAATCCCTTGGAAACTAGGATTTTCTCTGAAAAGGCACTCTCAAGAGACTTCACCTCATAACTGTCCACTTTTTTGGCATCTTGCAATTGAGTCCTGGAGGACGTATACAAAACATGGACCCGGGTCCATGGACCACCCCTTTGGACCCGGTCCATGGACCACCCCATGGACCCGGTCCATGGACCACCTCTGTGGACCCGGTCCATGGACCACCCCTAGCTGAGCCTGTTTTTCATTGTATACATGTACATGGAAACAGACATATACAAAACATGGACCCAGGTCCATGGACAACCTTATAGACCACCCTGGTCCATGGACCACCTGATGGACCACGCCTTATTTTCAAAAGCAAATTGTACCTGTCAGTGTAAAGGTTTAGACTGGGGACATTGTATAGAACTCAGACTTATGACACTCAATATCCAGTTCCTGCTTTCTAATATGTAATTGAAGCTTTTGCCAGTTATGATGGGCCAGCAGGGGCATGTGAGGTTTTGGTGTTCTCCTCATGGATTTTGCTCGATATTAATTTTCAAACAATCACTGAAGTACAACAGAACATACTAACCTATCATTGTTATGATGGGATGCAAAATATCTAGTGCAACCACTCCAACCACTGTTGGAATTTCATCGGACATTGGCAAATTGTGGTCGGCCAATGTCCAAAGTCCTACTGTTATTTTCCGCCCTGAATCCACCATACTGTGGAACCCACATATATATTGTGCATGAACATGTATGATGAAAATCAGGCCAAGGGGTGGTCCATGGACTAGGTCCATGAGAGTGGTCCATGGACCGGGTCCATGGACCAGGTCCACGGTCCACAGGGTGGTCCATGGACCGGGTCCACGGGGGTGGTCCATGGACCTGGGTCCATGTTTTGTATACGTCCAGTCCTGGATGTAAGTAGCACTTTTAGTGTTTTCTTGTCTTTGCCATCAAATTCTAAAAGCTTCTCTAAAAACTGCACAAAAGCTGTTCTCAAGTTTTTGCCTTCCTTTCCTTGTCCTGCAGTGAACTGGTCAACATTATCCAGTAAAAAAAGAACTGGTTCCCCCTCACTTTTAAGTTGAATCTGCTCGTGAATTTTTGTGACAACAAAATTCTGATCGATAGAAGCGATGCGGGCTGTAAGTCCAACTGAACTCATCATGATCAGATAAATCGCCCTCATGTCTTTAGCTTCTCTTAGATCAAATACAAAATGCTTTCCTCTCCATTTCGAGCAAACTTCGTTTGCAAGTGTTGTCTTTCCGACACCAGCCGACCCAAACAAGTTGACAGCCAACCACTCTCCGGTTTCGAGCCTTTTCGTAATGTTGTTAATTTCATCTCGCCGTCCTTGCAGTTCTTTCCTTAGTTGAACTCGTTCTGGAAGAGAGGCCTTGAAGCTCTCGATTTCTTTCTTGATGAGTTCTTCTTTGTTCGATTTTGGGGCAACAAACTTTTCGATCAGAGTGAGTTTGTTGTCAGACACATGTCCGTGCTTCTCCAGAAGTTGCAAACACGAAGGCAAGTCCTGATTATCTATAAAATTAAATTTCCCTCCATAATTCCTTTTCCTTGATTGTACAACATCTTCTGATTCTTTTAGATTAAAGTTGGGAGATATCTTTGTAAAGAGTTGTTGTAAAACTGGCGGGCTTTGGACTGCCACGGCGGCCATCTTTGATTGAATTGCTGCTGACCAAAATATTGGGGCGCAGAAATAAGTCACGCGAGCTCTGCACGCAAAAAACAGGAGTCACGCAACATCGAAACTCCAATGATTTGATTGGCCAAAGGCGCGAAAATGTCTGCAAATCCTTTTTGTGTTTCCATTATATTGTACACAGCTTTATTTTCTTAGCAAATATCGGAAAACCCTAGCATGTTTTTTAGCGTGGTTGAATTAATGAAAACTTTCTGGAAAAGGTTTCAGATCACCGAAATCTTAAAATCCCCTGAGTTAGAGCGTCAGAGAGGCTATCAGGACATTTGCGTTGAGGAGCCTTGAAAATTCATTAATGCATTCAGAAAGAAAATTATAAGATTTTTAGTAGCCAATTTTATGACCATTTAAATTGATATAGGGGTTAAAGGTATCTGCGATGTATAGTAATCCAGACGTGCTACATCTGGAGCCGCCCCAGATTGTATACGGAGCGATTACTACTGAGAAGGGGACTTCAAGTTCGTTTGCAGATTTCTGGTCTGCGAGCTGGTCTGTTGGCTGTTGATATAGCGAAGCCTAAGAGACCCTAAGAATTGAACTTGGGTCAGCCGAGAACAAATCCAGCTGGTGGTGAAAACGACAACTTGAACTCCCGTTGCCTTCATTGCCTGAGATCAGAAACAGCATGTGTATCACTTTGCCGCGACAAAGTCTTGTCCTGGCATGGTAAGTGTGATCTAAGTCAAGTAGTATGCGCGACTATCCTAAGCAAATCGGCACAAAGCCGGAAAGGCCCTGGGTACGAAAATAGGCGCTATAAATTCATGTCCTATATACACCTCAAATGCCGTGTAGTTCCATATAATGATTGTGTGTGTGTGTGTGTGGGGGGGGGGGGGGGGGGGGGGTTATACGGTTTCTCCATTTGGTGTATATAGGACATGAACGTATAACCAAAATAGGGCTCGCAGATATCTAGTAGGGGCAGCATATAGTAACAATAATTTTAATTTTTTATAGGACGCATTATCCACACCCAATGCGCCTTACAACAGTTTTAAAATCTAAAAAAAAATAATAAAAAATCTATCTAACCCTAACTAAAAAGAAAAAGCTTTCTTAAAAAGAGGTCTTTAGCTTAAGCTTTATCAGACTTCCATAATTCTTTACAGTGTCTTGATACATTTTTTTGTTCCTCAAGGTATAATGTTGATTGAACATTTTCGCCTTTGTACCCTAGAGGGTTCATATGCTGTTTCGTTCATTCTTGGTTTCTTGGTTTTCAACAGAATTTTGATGGTTATCATTTTCCGGTATTTTCATGATTGATGTGCAGTTTTAATTTCAAAGAACATTTTCTTTCTGTTAGTCTACGTCTTGTGCGACGAATTCCGCACCAGCTCATACTGCACACGAGAAGGAGCCATTTTAGGTACAGTACAGGAAAGGCACGAGGGCGGTGGACAAGAGATCAAATGGCAGCACCATCCACGGACCACGGATTACTTCAAGAAAGTACCATTTAGATCTGTAAAACATCCAAACCTTAACCTTTTAAACAAAACAGTCGCGTTCTCAAAAGAACATTGCAAACAACGAATAAAGAATAAAGAAAATTTTACAAAGGTGGAAATTAAAAGGGGTAAAAACATAGGGGAACCAGTCACGCAAACATAAGTGAATGAGTCACGTGAGTACAACAATCAAGTCAAATATTACAGTAAGGCCTGGTTTAAACGTCGCATTTTACATGCACCGAATTAAATTGCCGAATCACAGGCTTACCAGACTGTGTTTGTGAGGTCACAGCACGCCCCATATAAATATTCAAATTTTCACGCTAATCGCTATTGTAAATATTTAGGCTTCCTAAAATCGGCTTTTACTGCTGTCTATTTGTAATAAAATGAATTAGAAACATTTTCGCAATGTTTAAGGTATCAGCCACGGTTAAAAGTTAAAAAAGTTCCATTTTCGAAGTTTGGAATTTTGTAATGTTGAGATAAAGCTCTTCAAGAGCATTCTTTCAAAAAAAATTTCACAAAAAAAATTTAATTCTGCACGGAGTTATTGAGCGTAAAAGTTTTAACTGGGTCAATTATGTTAATTGGCCGTTGACAAGTCTTGTCATACTGGATAACTTGTCTGTCAACGCGTCACGAAACAAGTCACATGATCTCTCAGCTCCGTTGTATCACGCAAGAAATTTGCGAGTTCGCGGCGTCTGTTTCAGTTCGGTAAAGCACAGGTAGCCCAAGCTCGATATATGAGTAGCTTTCATGTTGACCTTTGCATTGTTACGTAATTCGAGCAATTTGCATATTTATAAGGGTTTGTATGGGGAAAGAAATAAAGCCGAAAAGAACGAAAAATTAACCGTTGAATTACAATAAAAACTGCTCACCTGAACTCTTGCGTTACTTTTTTTGTGTGCTGTGTGGTTTTTTAACCGATTTGGTGCGATTTAGTGCAGTTTTAATTCCAATGGTTGCTCTCTATATATATCCTTTCCCAAGGTTGGGTACTCCAACGAAGCAGTCGAGCCGATCTGCTGACGGAAAACGGCCGTAAATTCACTCCAACATGTACAGCTCCAGCCGTCTCCAAACTCCGGGTAGATCACGGACGATAAATACTTTTTCCATTCCTGTCCTTTGTTTCCGTTGAATTTTCACACAAACCGAATAAAACATCGCCAATCGCTAAAAACTTTCCCTCTTGAAGCCATCGGCAGAGGCTTGATTCAAACTCCGCGTTACCCAAACGGCCAACAGATAGCTTAGCGACCCGGCCTAAGACTCGAATTACTTCCACTCCGGGTGGGTGAGAGTCCTTTGCTCAATGCTCAATGCTCAATTACTTCTACCCGGAGTGGAAGTAATTCGAGTCTTAGGCCGGGTCGCTAAGCTATCTGTTGGCCGTTTGGGTAACGCGGAGTTTGAATCAAGCCTCTGCCGATGGCTTCAAGAGGGAAAGTTTTTAGCGATTGGCGATGTTTTATTCGGTTTGTGTGAAAATTCAACGGAAACAAAGGACAGGAATGGAAAAAGTATCTATCGTCCGTGATCTACCCGGAGTTTGGAGACGGCTGGAGCTGTTGGAGTGAATTTACGGCCGTTTTCCGTCAGCAGATCGGCTCGACTGCTTCGTTGGAGTACCCAACCTTGGGAAAGGATATATAGAGAGAGCAACCATTGGAATTAAAACTGCACTAAATCGCACCAAATCGGTTAAAACACCACACAGCACACAAAAAAAGTAACGCAAGAGTTCAGGTGAGCAGTTTTTATTGTAATTCAACGGTTAATTTTTCGTTCTTTTCGGCTTTATTTCTTTCCCCATACAAACCCTTATAAATATGCAAATTGCTCGAATTACGTAACAATGCAAAGGTCAACATGAAAGCTACTCATATGTCGAGCTTGGGCTACCTGTGGTTAAAACAGTCGAGCGGCCAGTCGAGCACGGAGTCGGTTTCCGCACCTAAAAGTGCGAGCCGTTCAAAGATTCATCTGGAAGAACGGGATAATGATGAAGCAGGCGAGACATGGCAGAAGCTCAGTGGCCATTCCATAATAGCTGGCGAAAGGCTACAGGAAAAGTTCGACGAAGCGGTGACTTGTTGATTTTGCCAAGGAACTCCTTGAAAATGTCGGCAATAAAAATGGCATTGGTTCGACTTGGATGCTCCAGTGCCAAAACGAAAGCTGCCCGTCGCAAGATAGAAATCTTGCATTTTCCACGACTGAAAAAAGCAGGGTATTTGAGATAAATCGAGCATCAGTCACGAACGTAGGAGTCATGTAGGCCTGTCACCTTTATTATACCAAGTTTTTATGGATTGAGCTGAATAGAAGTGCGAACAAGCGCGAGTATAAACATGTAAATAAAACTAAACTGCGGCACAGTACTGACCGCGTTGGCGCCCAGCTTGTCTCATTTCGGCCAGCATGGCATCTTTTGTGTTGATTGACTGTTGTTCACTCTCCATTTCGTTTTCGTTGACTCCATTCGTAGTTTGTTCCCGGGTCTGTTTCCCTTTGAAAGACTTCCTTTTTGCTTTCGGCATATTAAACAACCTAGCTCGCAGCATGTCAAGAAAATTTTATTAGCAACTTGTGGTACTAATAGTAGTTACGGAAATGCGGCTCCTTGCGCGGAGTCAGAATTTTGAATTTATTTACCTGTGTCAATTCGATCTGTGACCGAACGAAGAAAATTTAGAAAAGAGCATTTCCCGCAACGTTCCGCGTAAACTTAAAATCGCCTGCTGTATGTTACCTGTCATGTACCTATTGTTATAGTAAGATGATCCCTTCTGGTGTTCATCAAATTTGACGCTTAGGCGTCGTAATCCCTTTACGGGTAGGACGCCGCCGAAAATACACTTTGCTATTTTTCTCGGAAAGAAGATTTCGATAAATTGAGCGTACGTTTTTAGCTCCAAGTCGGCAGCCCCACGACCGATTTGGCTGAAATTTGGCCAGCTGCTTGTCAGATGGTTTTCCTCCAAAACTGTGTCTGCGATTTTTGTTTTCTTTTTTCGTTTTTGAGTAATCTCTATTTGTCCACAGGAAGTGCTGGTGATTTGTCTTGCCTAACTTTATCTGCTCATTGAAAAAGAACAAACCCACTTGTCAAAAATCTGAGACACGGTTTTTTAGTGGAACTTGTTGAGAGGCAAATGTGGTGTTAATCGTTTTTTTCCGCTTATTTTCGGCGGACCTGGAGCTTGATTTGCACAGACACATACTTTTGCAAAAAAGTCTCGCTATCGCATTTTTTTTAGGTTTTTGTTAACTTTGAAGGAAAAATCCATAATCTGGAACTATTAAGCTTTCAGAAAATGTATGGTTTGTAGGGGTTTGTATTAAAAACAAAAGCGCTAAAGTGATCGGCGCGCGGACGGTCCTGAAGGGTGGCTGATACCTTAAGGACGTTCGCGCTAATTGTTTATGCGCATCCTTACTGCGCACGTAATTCCTGTCGCAACGTTACGCCACGTCATGCATCGAGCGCGCGCGCTGAGGAAACTTTCCAACCACATATAGGGTGAGTAGCCGTTGCGATAACTTCGCGATGATTTAACTCTCATAGATGCCTGGTGACCCCTGTTTTTCTTTACGTAGAAAGTTTCCTTTACCAATTCTCTCCATTTACACAAAAAACAAAAAAAATCTGAACTTGAGAAGTTTTTTTGTTTTCGTTTTTTCGACTCGTGTAGGCTCAAATTTATGCATTTGGCGGCTGAGCTTGACAAGCAATTATCCTTCCAAAAAGTTCACTCTACCTGAAGGAATGACACCAATTGCAAATATTTACTTAATAGGCCTGTTTGAGTTAAGGCCAACACAAAAACCTTGGCTGTACTAGTTCATTTTCATTTTTTTTTAACTTGAATCAAGGTAAGCTAATTCGAATCAATTATCAAAGCTTCCATAAATACTGTGGTCTTCCATACGGTTTATCTCCGAAACAAGCGTGGTGACCCCCCAATTTTTTTTCGTTTCTGACACGAGTTAGTCATTATCTAACTGCAGGTAAAGTTATTTAAAAATCTGAACGTGGGAAGATTTTGGCGCGAACGTCCTTAAGTTTGTTTTTACGCAGTTTTTTTGACGATTTGAAGCGTGCGAGAGCAGTTCTATGAGTTTAAGTTTTGACTCGTGTATAGAATACTTATTTTTACACATGTGTAAATATTAGTATTCTATACATGAGTCAAAACTTAAACTCCTAGAACTGCTCTCGCACGCTTCAAATCGTCAAAAAAACTGCGTAAAAACAAACTTAAACAGTGCGAAAATGTTTCTAATTCATTTTATTGCAAATAAACAGCAGTAAAAGCCGATTTTAGGAAGCTTAAATATTTACAATAGCGATTAGCGAGAAAATTTTAATATTTATATGGTGGCGTGCTGTGACCTCACAAACACAGTCTGGTAAGCCTGTGCCCGAATTAAGTGTATGTTAAATGCGAGTTCAGTCGAATATTCGACTGTTCCAGTTTCACTGCCGTTCATAACCGTTCTTTCCGGAACAACAACGTGAAATGACCAAATTTTGCGTATTGTGGACAACCTGAACCAGGACGGATAATTTTGGGTTTTTATATTTGGAATTGAACGTTCAGCAATTCAATGCGACGTTTAAAACCAAATGCCGAATTTTTTAATTCGACTCGACTCCAATTAGTATTGTATTCGGCGCATGTAAAATGCGACGTTTAAAAACCAGGCCAAACGACGGCAAACACTAAGTGCTAAAACAGCCGGCGCCAACGTAAGTATGTCTCTTTGCAAGGTATAATTACAAAGCAGTTAAATTCTGATCTATTCACAATAGTTCTCAACTGTGTCATGTCACGTTAAACAGAAATGATCAAAAGAGACATATTCCGCTACAGTTTTAGCGGAGAGGACAGGTCTTTGTGGAAATTACACCGTTACTGACGAACTTGTCTTCTTTCTGAAAATAGCAGTGTTCCTTTCCAGCGAAACTCGTAACACATACAGTCACAGAAAGTAGTTCTGGTTAGCCTCATGACTTGTCTTTTGCAAGGGTTAACGTTTCACGACTCATTCAAGATTTCCCAAAATTCACCGCAAGAAAATTATCCTTCGAAAGAAAAGGTAAATTCTACCTGTGTAAATCATCGTATAGCGGCGAAAATGTTTGACTGTGAAATTCTAACCAGGCAAAGGAATTGTGGAAATTCTTTTCTGATGGTTAAAAGCAACTTTATTTAAAGAGGCCGGGTGGCACTGCCTACAACAGCAATCATGTGACCTTAAAATAACTTGAAATACGTATAATTAATATATCTACAAGTTACAAATAGGTAAAAAAATATAAAATAAATGATATAAAAATTATATACAATGAAATATAAAATAACTATTACTTCTTTGAGAAGATAACATAAAATATAAAACAATCTAAGTCCTTGCAGGTTTCCATAAAATGAAAAGACATTCACTTGGCTTTTTTAAAGATGCCACGCTACATCGTTCATGAATTTCTTAGGTGATGTTACACGAGACGATTTTTAACGACGATTTTTAACCCATGTTAAGCAGGGCAACTTCTGACGCAACATTAATGGTGTAGTTTTTAAAAAAGTGTTCATGCAAAAACTTCAAGGTTAACATGTTACCGCGACAAAATGTTAGACGATGCCCACTTTTAACACAACAATGGCTGCGGTCACATCAACGCCGTTAACTTCAGTTAGTTTCGTTAGTCTTCAGTTACATGACGTCATACTCAACTGTAGTTAGTAGTTGCGGATCACACCAGCGCCGTTAACTTCAGCTAGTTCTGGTCGTAAATAAGTTCAAATTTTGGCTTTGCATTTCTTCAAACTGTCGTATCGTTCACTGTTGCGTTTCATGAAGTTTTCTGGTTTTCGTTTGTTTGTTTTCCGGAGAAATCACCGGCAAGGTTCGTGTCGCTT
Organism: Meandrina meandrites; assembly: GCA_963693305.1. Classification (NCBI taxonomy): domain Eukaryota; kingdom Metazoa; phylum Cnidaria; class Anthozoa; order Scleractinia; family Meandrinidae; genus Meandrina; species Meandrina meandrites. Next base: position 25,450,137 of record OY855907.1, on the reverse strand, counting down.
GCAAATCTATTCAGTGTGTGTATTTTGCACCATGGAATGGCTTCTAGTTGTTTTATTTCTTTTTAGAACCGCCGTCGTTTTGCAATAGATGCTTCGTTAATCGTACGTTTGGATTCCATTACAGACGAGTCAAGTTTCTCACAGTATAAAACATATATATTCTCTAAGTAAAGTTTCGCTCGGTTAATTTAGCGGATAAACGTGATGTTTCCCAATGAAATGTCAAAGACCGTATTCTGTTCTGATTAGACCCTCGTTTGTCAACCAAAGTTTAACACATGCATCCTGCTTGGGTATAACTTCAGTTAGACTAGTTAATTGTATTGTTTGGTAACACCAAAGCGTAAATTTCTAAGAGAAGGGGGTGAACAGAGAAGAGGTTACACTACCGAAATAGCTGAGTAAAGTTATTTCCGTCATGTGTACGCATCAAGGCTATTAACTCAAGTTAAACCAATATTGTATTAAAAATCATCTCGTATAACATCACCCTCATAAAAGTGTACAGGTTATATATAGGTAAAATATATAAACGAAATGATGTAAAAATTATTTCCAACAAAATACAAAAGAAACCATTACTTCTTTTACAAGATAACATAAAATATAAAATAATCTTAGCTCTTACAGCTTTCCATATGATAAGACATTGGCTTTTTTAAAGACGCCACGCTACATCGTTCATGAATTTCTTTCGTAATTTTTTTTAACTGGATATTTATATAAATGATGGAGGTTCTACAGATATTTGCTTCGTCAAAAAGAAGTCCAGTTAAGTTGATCAAACAAACTGACAGTTCGAGGTTAAATCGACTTTGTTTAACGAGGGTTGCAGGTAACAGTCTTGCGACTGCCCATTAACCTGTGGCCCTCGGATTCCAGATAAATAGACAATCAATTACAATTTCTGTAACTACTATCGCAGTTTTCTTTTTACCTGAATAAGCCAATTTACAAGAAGATTGAATAAAAGACATCTGTGAGAGAGTGTAGTGTTAATCATGGTCGACCAAACAAAACCTTTCCGCTAAATCTTTACGATTTACCAAATCATGACACAAGGCCTGATGCAAGTCGCAGAAAGATGCTCTTGAACCTTTAGCTTGTTTCCATTTCAACAGCATTTTATAGGCCTTTTCAGAGTACTCCTCGTTCTCTTTATGAATTGCATCTAGCGCTGCATTTCTCAATAACCGACGCCCTAGATTCCTCCATTGCGCGGCAATTTCCATTGCCAGTCCTTCCAAATCTTCATCTTTAGGTATGCCTTCTTTCACTGTATATGAAACAACACAATATACTTCTGAGCTATTATATTTGGGTTGACACGATTTGCTCAGGAGTTCAAAGATTGAGGGATAGTTTACAGTTGTTCTTCGATATGAGCTGATATATATGACCAACGAGGTCGTAGGCCGAGTTGGTTATAATCAGTTCATATCCAGCAAGTCCGAGAAGAATAATTGTTTTAGTAAATTTTCAAACACTCAAATAACCTATAACCGGAAGATGCAAGAAAAAAATATTTCATCTCCAATAAAAATACATGAAAACAAGTGTCACATGACCGCTATGCAAAGCGAAAACAAGCCGCGCGATTGTGAATCTGAATCATGCAGGCGGCGAGGTCGAGAAGTTTCCTTCAAAGTAACTCATAGTCGCCATCATAATGTCAAAATTATACCATTTTCAACCGGGACTTGACTGATGAAATCCGAACCGGTCGTGCTACCTCGGGGACAGCTTCACATGTTCTCTCCTATAAAAGCGGCGTCATTAATTATTGAGAACTGCAGTTTGCACTGCAGCGGAGAGCAAAGAAACCGCTCAATGGCGGCACGAATGGATTTCATTGAAGTAGTTTTGTCGTACAATCGCGAGTCATCTTGCTTTCTCGTTGAGGTCTAAAAAGACTTGAGACAGTCATTCAGTTGTTATTTCGACATTTCCTCGACTGGTTTAGAGAACTTTTGGCCACCAGGACTGACAAGCCAATCTGAAACACGGCAAACAGTTGCAAATGTTTTATATTTTTATCCGAGCGTCTAAAAATGAATTAAACACGCACTTTTTTCAGCCCGAACTTTGTGGCTTTTTTGTTTTTGACGGTGTCGCATTTTCTAAGATTTTCTGAATTTTTTTCTGAAAAATTTTTTTTCGCGTCGTACAAAAAAAATTTCAGCATCATTTTTCCATATTTGGTCAACTTAAGGATAATGGCGCAGATTCATAACGGAGGGAACCAATCAGAAAGCTAGAAAATCATTATCCAGACATAAAAATTTACTAATAATTATCCTGCGAAGTCGTGCGGAATATCGGCTGGTACTGGTACTGGTAGGCCGAGTTGGCTAAAATCAGACGATATTCCGCAAGATTGAGCAGGATAATTGTTTAATTATTCAACAAATTGTCAACTTAAAATATTTTACAGCTAAAATTAATGCGGCTATGTAGCGCTTTGCGATACTTCGGACGAATCGTGGCAACCTACGTATATCGCTAGGTATCTGCTATGTACGGATGACGGATAACAAGGACGTCCTGACCATATTTGGGCATCGAGACAATTTGTTGAATACTTATAAAGTGCATTTTGTGAGCCATAATTTGACATTTCCTAGCGTCATCTATGAAAAGTGAAATGTCAAATAGGGCGAGGGTTCACTCGTGAAAACCGATCTGTTCCATAGCAGTGAACTGTGATTTACCATGATTATCATTATCGGCGAAACGCACAAAACTAACTGGCTCTGGAAGAGAAACAAATGCCATGAAGGAAGAGTCATTCTTAAGGCAGAATTGCTTAGTTTTTGGGTGCCGTCGCTTAGAACCGGGACCAAAGCTGTCGATTGGACACTCATGTAACCAGTTTAATTGTGCCTGTTACCAGTAATTACGCAAAGATCGTGAACTGAATGAAACTTGAATGACCGTTTTACTTTCCGTGAAACATGATCTGACCCCTTACTTAGTAGAATATCTATGACTACGTGACTAGACCGATCAGAGAGAGACAGAGACTACGAGCTGCGTGGTTCTGCAGTTTGAATTGCTATTATAGGAAATATTACCTGCACCGTGGCCAGGCGTGAGTTTAGAACGTTTTGCGCCGATGGATGATGGCGATTCCTTTTGTCGCGTAACAGAAGTACCTATTATAGAAAAGGGAAATGGTTGTGATCCAAGACACCACTGATATAAATAACAGACAAGAAACTGAATGAATTTGGTGATGTTATCCGCTGTGTAAGCCACCTCATTCCAAAGCTGTTGCACAGTAGTTTTCGATTTCTACTGATTGTCCTTGAATAATTCGTATAACATAATGTTTTTTTTCTTTTTCTTTTAAGTAATGGTCACTAGTTACAGAAAGTAAGCGTTTAAACTCTCTTAATACTAACTGACTTTCTTTGGATGTTTTGAATGGAGTAACAGACATACTGCTGTTGCTCAGGACACTTAGCAACAGCCATTGTCAAGGGAAAAGTACTAAACCTTTTTCTAAACTTAAAATATCTCGTTTTTCACTACATTACGTACGTTGCTCTTGCATCTGCATCTGCCAAAAAGAAGTAAACAAGTAAATAAACAAGTAATTAAAAAGGAATAAATAAGTAGAAAATGAGTAAATAAAGAAAGGAGGACATTTTATAGGCCAGAGTTAATAGGTTCGTGGTAAGGGCCTTTTTACTCTATTTCCAGAGGTTTATTTGAATAAAGGGGCGGGGAGGAACGATTTGAATTTATTCAAAACTAAAGAACAATAGTAAACAATTAGCTGTACTAGATACATTTAAAAGTGCAACGACAAATTAACATGCTCAACTTGTTTATTCAGTTCAGGTTTCAACTGTTCAAAATGAAAATGTTCCTATATTTTAAGTTGAAAATAAGACCGAACATGACAAGAATTCCCATGCTTTTTTAACATCTTAACTGTTCTAGGAATTGTCGAGAAAATTGTGATGTCTCCTAACTTAAAATGATCGAACATGCTAGGTCTTATTTTCAACTCAAGGAGAGTATTCATATTGAACAGTTGAAACCGGAACTCAACAAATAAATTGAGCATGTTAGTTCATCGTTACACTTTTAAATGTATCTATTACAGCTTACTGTTTACTATTGTTCTTTTTTGTGTTTTTATTGGTTAGTTTAAATAATTGTAATTCTTGTGCTGTCAAGATCTTTTGGTAAATTACCGATAATTTGCATTTGATTTAGTTCCGACGAAGGAAATATCAGTTGCGAGTTGTACACAGTTTAGTTCTCCAAAACATTATAATCATCCGTGCTACTATAAGAGTAACTATTACTCTCCTGTAATTTTTCTACCCACCTATAGGATCATTTTGAGTTTTTCATTAGTCAGAAGACAATTTTGGATTTTGCAAAAATCAAAGCGTTCATCATATCACGGGACCATTACCGTAATCCTAGGTTTTGCTTCATGCACTTCACGTCACCTATCACGTTTCAGAACATTTTGGCAACTTGGGTTACCTGGGAACACAATTCTTTAGACAAGTTGTTCTCAGCCCAATCTCAAAACCTTTTGGGACAACCTCTACCTCTCTAAACGTTGATAGCTACGTTCATTTGTTTTTAAAACCATTTGTACAGAAAATAAATCCCACTGTATCTACACTGTACATGTAAAATTTACTGTAATTTACATCCACCCTGTTGGTTCAATTGAGTAATTTATACAGATAGATGCCACTTATACAAACACAATACAAAAACAAAAACCACCTGTATTGTAGATCTTGGAATGATGAACAGTGTACATAACGTTTCCCTTGTTTTCGGGCCATCCTGCCACTGGATCCACCTGAAGAACTCTACGTTGAGATCACTTACGTTTTGAACACTGACACGCATACTTTTCTTAAATGGGGAATCTCTAAGAAACCTTGAATGAAGAAAGTAATAAAAACCATGTTATACCCCATTCACACCAGTAGAACATGTTTAGGTGAACCACGTTTATCACAATGAATATCTGCAAAAGAAAACTGAGAGACGGAATTTTAAAAGGGGTTCCAGTTTGTGCCTTCGTTGTGTTAAATTTGCAGTCAATTAGCAACTTTTAAAACGAAAACATCTGCAGCAACAATATCTACTTGCCAGTCAGAAAGACTCTTTTCAGTCAGTGACACAAGCATATTGATAAAATATATACTTAGAATATATAAAACTTAAAACTTTCGGTTTTGCCACTCTACCACCGATGGTATGAGAGTTTCACCCAGTTGTGAGCACTTCCACTTATCATCTACCACATATCAGCTGCAACAAGTAAATGGTCTACAGGTCATTATAAACAAAGTGCTTAAATGATAATTTAAAACGGAGACGTTTCGTGAAAACCCCTTTATCAGTTGAAAATGGTGGTAATTAAATAAACCGTTGATAAAAGAAATAAAACGTTAGTGTTACGCGCGTGATCTTTCTATTTCAAAAGAGGAATTAGTTAAATTTAATTTTCAAGCCCCCAGTGGCTAGTTTTTCTAGTTGGAAAATGATTCGTCTTTCCTCGCGTTGTCTTGCCGCTGTTCCTCTTTTCACTTACCTCACCACAGACACTCTCGTGTCTTGGACGGTGTTATGTTCGGAAAGGTTGAAGTGTTCAGTAACGGAGAACGCACCTCCTTGGTAGCGGGGGTTCTGACTGTAGCCCTCCACTGAACGCAGTTACTCACTGAAACGGTCTGCAAACCTACGACCAGTTTCGCCAATGTACGTCACGTGACAACGCTGGCACGCGATGACATAGACAATGCCGGCCACAGTGCAGTCGAGCTGTTCCTTGAGCCGTCCTTCCTGTGAAGTCATATGTGCGGCACCAGGCTCTGTGGCAAGGAAATGTTCCTGCTGGTGCGGCTTGGGCATGATCGGCGCGAGACGAGAAAGTTCTGTAAATCAGGATATCTTGGAGACTCGTATCCCGCCGATAGACGCACAAGGGTTTGGTATTGAACGTTTCCTTTGTAGTGGGGTCATCGGTCAGAATGCGGAAGGTCTTAAGAATTTTCTTGACTTCCAGCCAAAAGCGAACCGGGAGATCAGCCGCAAGGAGTAATAAGAAATTCTGAACGAGAGACAGGACCGAACACTCCTCACTTACCACCCAAAGAACCAAATCGTGTCCGAAATGTTGACAGATGGACAGAAGGGATATAACATAATGGAAAAAAAAAGTTTCACATCAAGTATAAATAATGAAATCTGGTAAAAACAGACACTTACTTCAAGTAGAAGTCTTCTGTATGTCCTTTTTGCTTCACGGAAAATGCCTCTGATAGTGACACAAACGCCCGATCTTCTGCACAAAGCGGTCGCTCTGAGGTGCCCTCTCCTTGGAAATACACAGAATATTTTGCTATATCGTTATCCACTTGAGATTTGAACTGGACTGGGAAGCAGCTTAGAGTCAGCAGATATTCTGTTGATCTTATATAACACAAGCAAGCTAAAAACTCAGGATGTTGACCCATGAGTCTCCTGTTCAGATCGGAAGCAAGTTTGCTTAGAAAACCAATGGGCTTCTTCAACCACCAGAACCAAATCCTGAGATGAAGTAAAAAAAAAAAGATAGGATAAAGTGTATCTTCTAACTCAAGTGTGTTACTATACCCACTGATAACTCTAGTTTTATAAGCATTAAGCGACTAGGATTATTTCTACTCCCACCTGAATGGAATTCTAGTCAATCGCATGGTTACCCCCAGCATTAAATTTGCCGGTACCCATGTATATTATTATAACTTAACTGTTTGCGACTCCAAAAATCTAGTTTTCACTAGATCATAAGTCACGGTGATGGAGTCATAAGCAGAATCGGAACTCTGCTTTTCACTGGATTTTCACTAGATCGCAGCACTCTGCGCTTCTGATTACGGTTCCGACTCCCGACTCCATTGCTAGTGAAAACCGGACTTATTGTATAATGAAACAGCAGGCCACTAAATTAAGAAGATAAACATAATTGCTAGAAAACGTTTCTTGCAGGACCATGAAAAGGCATGTTCATGTGGAGGTTTTACCATAAGTTCTACTGACAGTCTTTTCGTATACTTCTCTCCTATAGTATAATTTGTGTAATTAATATTTTTGCAGGTTTTGACTTGATAGCATTTTGTCAAGGTCGAATGCAGTGGCAAGAAAAAACGGGGCAGATTCGGGTCTCACACAGTTTGTAACGCCATGATCGCAGAATCTGGCATAATTTTTCCATACTTACTGACAAAAGTGCTTGACTTGGAATGTCACTATTCCATCTGTTAGAACTGGTGGCATCTCCAACTGATCTGTAGTTTCAACCCAACCTTTTGACTTTTCTTTTGAATAATGCAACATCTTCCACTGACCAGAAGACAGGTCTGCCATATCTCTCTTACCTTTGAAGAGTGTAAGAGGAACCTTGATTTTTGCAGGCTTCAAAAGTTCGACATTGTGAGAACATGAAATGTGAAGGATTGGACCAGCTAACATTCCTTCTCTGTAAGGGCCAGTACTTGGAGATTCTTGGACCTTGAGTCAAGAGCCAAAACGAAATTCTTTTGTTGTTGTTAGCTTGCTTTTAACCTTTAACTATTCAACAGAGGTTCTTCTTTGTTCCACTACTGAACTTTAATTCAATAAAGTTTCTACAAGTGAACCATAGCGGAGCTCCCGCGAACGCGCGCGTGAGCGGAGCATCCATACCTATAGAGATTTGTAAACCCATCAAGCCGAGAAAATTTGGTTGTGACGCCATCTCCGTACGTACGTACGTGCGTACGTCCGCACGGATTAGGCCTGGGCACGAGTTTGCCTTTGTCCTTGATCACGGATTTGAAGTCCTTCTTACGCAAAAGTCACGCAACAACATTTTCGATTCATTGAGAGTTAACTTATTAGTCGTAGAAATTTGTAAGAACACTGCATTGCATCAGAATTTTTTTCCCATGTTTAAAATATTGTCTGGACATTTCAATTCAACTTAAACGAAGCAATTGAATGAAAAGACGGTAAAAAAGTTGACACGTTGTTCACTTTGTAAGCTGAACGAAAGACGCGAAAAACTACACGTACAGAAAAATCCTGCAAAAAAGTGAAAAACGAGTAAAACTACTCAGCCATACTGCACACCAAAATATATTTAAGCGATTTATTATCCAACTGTTCTATTTTACTCGCTTACATTTTTCCGCCGGACTATTTTGCTTGTTAACAAGTAAAATAGAAGAATAGTGGAGAAGGACGGCACTCTCTTACCGAATTCTGCACATTCTTGTAAACTCTCAAGGGACTGTTTTAATTTCTCAAAAAAATATTTTAATTTCCCAAAAGAATACTTTTCGCTGTGGGTGATAAAAACGTCGCTCGATAGGAGTGCGTCAGCACTTCCCGATCCCGAAGTGTTATTTTCACGCGTCGCTCGTCATCTAACCTTTTGCAAATTGAAGGTAGGTATTTTTCAAAGATCTCTGCCATTCATCGTTTGAATCGCTTAGTTTTAAAGGGGCTTTGTCACGGAGTTTAACAGATTTTTCAAAAGCCAAAATGTATATTTGTGTCAAAGGAAACCAAAAAATAATAGTCCATTTTTATTAACAATTGCAATATTAGAGCACCGAAACTGTTAACAATCGTCTTTAGCTGCAGATGGCTACGATGGAAATGGATTACAACTTGAAAAGTTTAGCTAAACTTTTCAAGTCGTTTCGACACATCTACAAAAAAATCAATATTTATAGCCGTAGTTAGATTTCTATCCACATATTAAGGTTATATCTCCCTTTAGATGTTCAAAGGTAATGATTTTCATGGTTTAAGTTGCATACCACTAATTTCAGAACAGTTAAGACCAAAAATCTGCGAAATCCCTGTGACAGAGCTCCTTTAACATGCTTAAAAGCTGCTGCGAATCTTCATTGTCAGAGAATATTGGCCAATGCGATTTTCTATTGTTACAAGTCCTCCACATCGTCTGTCTGCAACCCCGTTAGCTTGGTCTGTCTCTCGTCTTCATTGAAAGAAGTATTTTTAGCTCGTCACGCAATCTTCCCAGGTAACGAAATGTACAAGAAGATCATGGCGCCTCGCGGCACGTATTTACAAACTTCCAGGGTCTTGTTTTCCATTCTGAGCACGGAGAATTCCATTTTAAAGTTTAAAATGAAATGAAGAAACACAGATCAATTTTCAAGTGGATCTAAAATGGAAAATGATGGAGTACAGTGTGCTAAAACCGTTCCGGTGAGAAATGTATCTTTCATTCTGCGGCCAAGAAGACCTGGTGACATGGCACTACCAATGTGTTTTTGACCACAATTCAAGGACTTGATCACGACTTAATGCAGCTTCTCAAGACTTCAGAAAGGAAAATGGTAATGTACAATATTGCTTTGAACTTGAATGGAATTCTTAGAAGGATCGGTAAAGCCACTGAGTGAAAAATTGACTGCAAAAAGCCGTCGGGCTAAACTTAAACTTACGCTTTAGCGTGAATAATGCAGGATCTCACGGCTTCAAAAATGTGCAGAATTTTGAAGCTTTTGAATACATTAGTAGCTACATCTTGAATGCGAATTACTCTAAAAACAAAACTTCCTTCAAGTTTCTTTCATTTGTCCAGTTTACGTTTGTAATTTTAGGCTTTTGAAGCGAATTGATTTGAAAAGCATATGGTGACATCTTATACAAATCTCTTGCGGCCGACTTACCGCTGCGTTGTTTATTTGAGTCGCTTTGATTTTAATTGTGTTCTGTTTACGATCTTTTACATGTAAAGATTTACTACAGTACTTCAGAAAATACAAACAAGTATTTTTATTATAAGTTCTAGTGATGGAAAACATAAAAAGCAATGCGAGTGTTAATTTTGTGGAAGGAATTCAGTAGTTTTGCAAGCCGTTTTGCGCTATCTCACGGCACCATGATTCGCAAATAATTTTATTATCCCCAATTACCACTTTTCTGCACCAAGATAATACCACTGGTGGTTAAATTAATGTCAGTGACAGCTGTACAGAATGAAAACCTACCTTTCACCAGAGTGTTTTGAGCTAGTATTATATTTTGTACAAAAAGTTCTTGTTTTTGTGAGTTGTTAATCGACGCACGGAGGTGAAGAATTTTTTTTCAACGTCTTCAAGTTTGGTTTTGGATCAATTTATCAAGGTTGATAAGCATTTTAAATCATAAATTGGTCTTTCAGCTTGTCTAGTTGTAATAAAAGTTTACTTCAGAAACGAATTATTTGTCTGAATTAAGTACGCATATGGTTTATTTGTTCCACTCGCAAGTTTGTGTTAAATGCCGTAAAAGAGCCGGGAATCTTGGGGGGTGGGTGCGTGCTAATAAAAGACTTCGGGACTGGGAGTCAATGGATTAATGCATCGAAATCGCTTTTAATATTATCATCTTTTCCCCTTCGCATACTCCATGCAAAATAGTCGGTATCTCGAAGAGATCTTTGATTATTTCTCTTATCAGTGAGTGTGTTGAAATCCCGTATACACCACACCACACCATCATTGGAGTAAGCTAAGGCAGACATAACTATTGTCAAAATCTTTAAATTGCGATTACTTGTTTATCACATAATAGGCAAAATCTTATACAAAAGGAAATTTTCGAGGTCTCGCCGTCTTGCAAACCGGTCGGCAAGATATTCGCTTGTAGTGAAATGACCACATAAACAATTTATTTATATCCAGAACAGTAAAAGCGTACAGTAATACAGGGACAGCGGAGACCATTTTAATGTGGTAGGGCTAAAAAATTCAGGAAAGCCACACAAGCATTTGGGGTCAATGCATTTCCGCGCCATCATATTTACAACCCCAATAAATATAACATAGCCATAAACTGCCTAAGCTTGCTACATTTTGAAGTTGCCAAAGTTTCTCTTGCGGCTCTTCCGCGCAGCTGTGCCGAGCCTTTGACTTCGTGAAGCGCATGTGCAAAAGTAGAAGCCTTTTGTTACTTCAAGTGCTAAAATTCATACATTATCCCTAGCATTTAGAGCCCTAAAAAATCAACCCACGCAAAAAAGTAGAAGGGCTATAGCCCTTCTAGCCTCTCCCCCTCTGCGGTCCCTGTAATAGCAAGCATAACATAACATCTGCAACTCACCCAAAGCATTGCCTTCACGAATAAAACTTAATAAAACAGCGCAATTTTATTCACCTGAGTTTGCAAAGCTTACTACAGGGAGAAATTACTGCATCGATCGATGGAAGTCGTGAACAAAGTATCTGAACGAGTTTTATAACTTCTTGAATCTGAAATCCTCCTTTCCACTATCTGGCTCGCATTCTTCACTGTCTTTTTTTTCGAATTTCAACAAAAAACGACAAAGAATTGCTTCTTGCTCATGGCGAGGGATATCTTCCAACGTTCTCGCTTCGCTAAGCTGCACTTACGGTCAGCCACAGTAGTAATATACTACACTCTGAGGCAAAAATTTATTTTTACTTCAGAATGTAGAATATTATTACTTTTAATACTGGATAAAAAAAATGGATAAAAAATTATTACCAAAAATATTTTCTATACTATTTTCCAAAAATTATTACCAAAAATATTTTCTATACTATTTTCCAAAAATTATTACCAAAAATATTTTCTATACTATTTTCCAAAAATTATTACCAAAAATATTTTCTATACTATTTTCCAAAAATTATTACCAAAAATATTTTCTATACTATTTTCTATACTATTTTCTATACTATTTTCTATACTATTTTCCAAAAATTATACAAAAAATGCAGAAAAACTGAGCCCGAAAAAATGCTGAAAAATGAGCTTGGAAAAAATGCTGAATAAATATTTTCTATGCTGAATAAAAATGATGAATAACAATGCAGAAAATTTAGCCTGAAAAAATATGCTGAATAAATTATGATGGATATTACATTTGTTTTAACAATGTTTTAACAATGCATGGATACAAAGCTTGCTCTTATAGTCTTCAAATCTAGAAATCATTTTTCTGATTTTATTTTTATATTATATGATTCATCAAGTGAGATACTTTGTTTGTTTATTATGTGTGTTGTCAGAATTGATCTCATTTCATTTAACTCGTCTTGTAAGTTTTTAAGTTCAATATCTAGATCACTCATTCTGAGCTTTAACGTATTGATATTTTTCAATGTTATCATGTATTTTAATAGGAGTATTAATTGAGTGTTTTCATCATTTGTCATTGTTTGATATTATTATATGATATTATTTTTATATGTTTTTTGTGCGTTTAAATATGTTGTAAATCTTTCATTGGAATCCAACTATTAAAATCATCATTGTAACCTTTCCACTTGACAAGAGCCTGTTTCTTCTTATAATCCCGTCGAATGACTTTATCAATTCTGAATACGTCCTGTTTTGCTTTTAATAATTCAGCTTCATAAAAACTGCCTTTTATCTCTTCATTATTCAAATCTTTTATTTTATAAGTGATTGGATTACTGTATTGGATCTTATCAACTATGAACACTTCTTCAGTCCAGTTTGGGGTATAACCCTTGTCAAAAACCTTCCTTTTATACTTAGATATTCGAACCTTATCACCGACTTTGAATTTAGGTTTAGTTGATAATGGCTTCATATCACCATATAAATTGAAGTAAAGTGTACCTTCATTCTTCTTTTTACTAGCTTCTATGGGTGTCATTTCAATAGAGTTATGTTTAGTGTTGTTATACTGTTTCACTAATTTGGGTAGTATATCAAGATACTGCGTATTACCTTGAACAGTGAACTGCTTCCACATTTTGGACTTGATTGTTCGATTCCATCGTTCGCATACACTACTTTTTTCTTCATTTTCAGTTGAGTACAATGTTATTTTATTCTTTTCTAAGAGGTTTTTGAAGTGTTTATTGTAATACTCTTTTCCTTTATCAGTCCAAAGATATTGTGGTTTACGCCCCTCTTTGAATATTGTTTTGAATGCTTCAGTCACTGTTTCACCTTTTTTGTCTTTTAGAGGCACTATCCAACCATATTTACTGAAAACATCCAGTACCATGAGAAGATATCTGAATCCCTTGTTCCATTTACTGAACTGTTGCATTTCGACCAAATCCGAACACCATATCTCGTCAATATGATTCACAATAACACGCCGTCGAGTGAAGTTACGTTTTATTGGTTTATGTAGTTCATCAGCTAATTTTTCTTGCCATTTTTCTTCACCCGACGGTTTTTTACGTTTTTTTTTTTTTTTAAACCAAGTCCAGCTTTCTTTTTACCAGCAATTAATGCTTGTACAGCTTTCGTACCCCATGGTCTATCTTTATACGGGATTTTTGATATTCTCTTAAGCATAAGTTCATCTGCCGTATGTTTATCAGCTAATGATTTTGCATTGCTGTAATCGATATCATGCTTTTGGCATATGCTATCAAGATTGTTAATGGGGTCTCTATATTTTGGATTGCTAGAAGCTAATCGTTTTTCTAATTTAGTGCCAGGCCCACAATAGTTGTATTTTTTTCCTGTAGGGGTTCTCATATGTAATTCTCCGAGTTTTGATAAGTGTTTTTGAATATCAATGCCTTCACCAGCTTGATTTTTAATGAATTTACTCTTGTTTTTTCCGCAAATGGCACATTTTGATTTTTCCATAAGTTGACCATTCTTTGCTGTGACTTTTTTAGGATTTATTGAATTAGTATGTTTTTTGCACGAAACACAATATGATTTACACATCTATATACTAATAGATTAGATATTAATCACAATATTCGTTATGCCATTTTCCATTTTTAAACACAACGCGATTGCATGGACTAGTTGTATCCTTTGGATGAGTCCAGAATTTCTTTGAAAATAATCCAGTTTTCTTATTGAAAGCGCCTTTTGCTATGTCTCCACTCCAATACTTTTTGAACAGATCTTTATCACCTCCTGTGATAGCCATGATTGCAGAAGCTATATCTTGAGCTTGTTGGAAGCCTGGTATTTTTTCACCGACTTTCTTGTTGATTGTTTCTCCGACACCACGGCCACTGGTTTGTTTTATGAATCGTGTCTTGGTTATTCCACATTCGACACACTTGCATTTCATCATGAGTCGACCATTTTTAGCCTTAACGTATTTTTCACTACCTGGTATGCATTCTGTCTGTTTTTTCTGCTTTACACAATACGATTTCATATATAATATGATTATACAATTTCATCAAAATTCTTTTTGCAGGTTTTTTTTTCTTTATCAATAAACAAGAATTCAAAAGGCATCAGTTTGTCAAATGAATTAGGATCTATTCTGTTTTCTTTGCCAATCAAATTGGAATGGTTTTTTGTGGCTGGTGGATATAATAACATATGTGAACTGTTTAATCTTATTTTCTGAGGCACATCATAGTAACTTTGACTCAAATAAATTGGACTTATATTATGATGTCTTCCGTCACTGTAATGATTCGCTATTTTGGATTGGATTTTGTCACAACAATTTATCAAATCATCGAAGACCACTATTTTTCTGTTATTGTTGGGATATTCTTCAGTATCCATTATTTCATCAGCAGTTTTGATCTCCATCACACCATAGCCAACCTTTTCTGATATATCATCCATCAATGATTCGAGATCTTTTATTTTGTCTTGATGTCTATTCGGAGTATGAAATATTATCTTGTCATAAACCACGAGCGGTTTTCTCAATATATGCATCAGAAGATTTGTTTTTCCACAATTGCTTCCACCACATATGAGCATTCTGAATTCTTCATTCAAGAAGTTATTTAAGCTTCGTTTTTCAGCTTCCTTTTTATTAATGTCGTAGTTCGGGATTTTCATTGATATATATTGTATAGATTAAAATATCTGTTCTTTATCATTTATCTTGATGAATAAATACATTTCATCATTTATCTTGATGAATAAATACATTTCATCATTTATCTAAACTATTATATATGGATATTGAAAAATTCAGAGAGAATCAGAAGAAACATTATGAAAATAATATTTTGAAAAGACAAATCAGAAAACAAATAAAAGACACACTGGATGAAAAACAATCAAGACAATTTGAAAGCAAAGAACTATTCAAACCTGTTATCACATCTCAGAAAGAGGTGAAAGAAACTATTGATAAAAAACAAGATAAATTAATTGAAAAATTGAATGAAAAACAAGAAAAATTAATTACAGCTGTTGATATGTTGAATGAAACAATATCATCATCTGGGTCACGAAGTGATGTTAAAAGTTGGTTAAGTGATTTTCAATCAGAAATTGAACCTTTAGACATATTAACTGAAGAAGATGAAGATGAAGATAAAGAAGTCCCAAAAAAAGAAGTCATAGTAGAAAATATTTTCAACCAAGGTGAAAAAAATATTTTAAGAAAATATGGATTTGATCCTGATTTGAAAAATATTCCAGATGAAAAAGAAATCAGATCCAAGATATCTCATCTCACTGGAAAAAGAAGATCTTCAAATCTGATTGTTAAAAATAACGCAATAAAAGATCAAGAGATATTGAGTAAATATCGCACTATTATAAAAGGAATCAAGTTGAGGGAAATAAAAGGTGAAGGTATTAGGACTTACAGACAGCCAAAGCGGTATGCTTACAAAATAAACAATGGCAAGTATGGTGGGTTACTCATAAATATGCCAAGATTAATCAATGAAATGGTCATCGAAGCCGTGAAAGATGGCAAAAAGGTTTATGAAGACATTGCTGACAAATCACTCGTTGATCTCATCACAAAAAGGTTTGATCCGAAGAAAAAGTATTCTCTACTGACTGGAAGTAGAAGGGCTGGTAATACAAGTATTGCTCTCAGGAATGAAATGTGGCAGATCATTGATTATTTACTAAAACAAGGTGTGATAGCAAAAGCACAATATGATAAATTTGTCAGAACTCAATTAATGTAAACTAATGGTATAATGGAAATACCGATGTTTTTGAATAGCATTGATGGAATAAGAGATTCGATGTCTCATGATTTCACCATCAATCACGTGCCTGAAATAGTTTTGGATAGGAATAAAACATATTATTTGGCTCTTTACAGTGCTGAAATGACTTATTCATGGTTCAATATCTCTTCAAAGTATGGAAATAACAAAATAAAATACAGCAAAGATTCTGGAGCGAATTGGGTTGAAATCGTTTTTCGTGATGGAAATTATTCTTATTCAGACATCAATGAGTATATTTCACAAATACTCGAAATGAATGGTGATTTAAACGATGAGGGAAAAGGCATCTCACTTGAATTTTCATCATCATTATTGAAGGTCTATATTGAATTAGAAGATAAATATCAATTGGATCTCAGAGAAGGTGATTTTTCAAAACTTATTGGATTCGAAAAAGAAATTGTCAAATCAACAAAATATGGCTCAAATGCTCCAAACATAACGAGGAATGTTGATAACATTTTCATTCATTGCAATCTTCTGAGCGATTCACTTGTGTCAGGTACTCAAGGTGATGTTCTTTATAGGTTTAGTGTTGCCAATTTGCAGATATCTTATCCATTTGAAATAAAAGAAACAATACCTCGGCCCCTATTCAACAAAATCAATACCAATATCATCAAAGAATTGAGAATTTATATTACAGATGGTTTAAACAATCCAATTCATCTCAATAATATACCTATTAACTTAACTTTGTTAATGAAAGAAGTGTGATATTATATATCATATCATATATGAGCAAAATAAGAAAAGTGAGAGATATTAATACAGGTATTTCATACTTCATTGATATTGAAAGTGGTGAACCAGTTCATAATCGTCAAAAAGGAGAAGGTATTATGAACAGTTTGATTTCCACTGCAAAAAAAGCATTAACAAGCAAAACAACAAAAAATTTGGCAAAAAAGATAGCAATAAAAGGAGCTGAAAAAGGAGCGCAACATGTTGCACAAAAAGCAGTCAACAACAAACTGAAAAAAGAAACCAAGAAGGAAATAAAGAAGATTGTAAAACCAATAGTCAAACCAAAATCAGAAAACAAGGGTGAAATGATCGTCAGCTTATTGCAATCACACCCGAAAAATAAGAAATACCAACCAGAAAGAACGAAAAAGACGGAAAAACAATTGATGAATGATATCCTCAGCATTGAATTCGACAAATTGATCGACATGTAAAATAATATAAACCATTATTATATAATGTCTTTCAGAAGTTCGAAATATTGCAAACGATACGAATATGTCTCATTTGATTTACAAAATCCAATAACATTACCTGCCAACAATCAGTCTCAAAAAAAGAGCGGCTACAGATTCGTTGTTGATAGTAGTAGTGAGAGTCACCCATTTGACTGGTATAATTCATACCTTTCTGTCGATTTTAAAATAACAAAAATGGATAACACTGGTTATAATGTGGGTGATAGGGTAGCAACCGTCAATTCTGGTTATTCACTCATCAATCAGTTGAAGGTCGAATTCAATGGTGTTAATGTTCTCGATACACCAGGGGTTAATCATGCTATCAATGTGAAAAATATCACTGAATTATCATCAAGTTACACTAAAACAGTCGGGCCGAGCATGTTTAATTATCCCGATACTGCTGTTGGTGCTGTAAATCAAAAATACACAACATTACAACTGACAGGAGATGCTCAGAATATTGCACCAACAGATTTAGCAACATATAATGAAGGTTTTGCAAAAAGAAAAGCTTTACTAACGGCACTTGCTGAAAATAACATTGTTCTACCATTGAATAGATATGGTTTCTTTAACTCTTTCGAGACAGAAATATCACCCAAAGGTAAAGTCAACATTGATATCAATCTTGAAACTGATAATAATGTGATATTTCGTGCTGGTGGTGATCCAGGTAGGTTTATTATCACAAGACTTGTTTTATGGGTTCCTAAAATGATATTCAATTCTGAGGGTGAGCAGATATTTCTTCAAACATATCTGAAGCCCCACACATGGTCATATCTTAAAGAAAGGATTGAGATTTCTCCTTCATCAGTAGCACGTCAAGGCACCTTTAGGATAACTTCTTCTATTCGTAAACCAAGACATGTTTTCGTGTGGGCTCTCAATGATGCAAAAATGAATGACCAAGCTCAGAATCCGTTTCTATTCAATACATACAACATCGCGAATAACCGAACATTTTCTAATGCAAGGCTTGAACTGAGTAATGGAATTTTTTATCCAAATGAAGAATTGAAACCAGATACAGAGATCGTACAAGCATACAGAACATTGATTGAATATCAAAAAGATTTTAATGCCTATTACACTTCTCCAACAATAACCCTAAAATCTTTTCAAGAGTTGTATGGACTCATTTATTTCGATCTAAGAAACCAGGAGGAAGAAATTAAAAGCGGTGCAACCAAAATTCAGTTCAATTACAATCTATCTGGGAATCCAAATGCAAATTATAGTCTTTATGCTCTCATTCTTCATGAAGAAGAGCTTGGTGTTGATATCGTCAATGGTAAAGTTCTCCTCAAAGCTTGATTCGTTAATCGAATGTATTTTATGTAACGTTAGTATATATGACTGAATACAAACCATACACTATATCACTCAGCGGAAACCAGAAATTGAAGCTCACAAAAGCCATCATGAACAAATCTCCAATAACATTGAGATTGTTATCTGCTGATTTATTCGGAAGTGACAAAATCTTCCTGACCAAAACGCAGATAAATAAGATTAAGAAATCCAAAAGCCTCAATAAGGGTGTCGACATAAACATTTCAAAAACACAAATATCCAAAATGGGATCGATGATAGGATTAGGTCTTCAAAACAGGCCACCATCTCCAATCAAAAACACAGGACGAGGTATACGAAACAGACCTTTTAATATAAATGATTATGCACAGTACAAACCTCCTCCTTTCATTGGTTGTTGGAAAGATCAGAATGGCCTAGGTATGAAAAAAAAAAGAATCGTAAAGAGAAAAGTAAAAAAACAAAAAATTCCCATAATCGGTATGAAACTGTAAAATTCATCAAAAAGCCTTTGAGCAACATCGATTTGATGAGATGGTGTGAATTCCTTGGTATAAAAATAACTGGAATTTATAGCAGAGATGAACATATGTCGAATAAACATAGTCCATGTATAATCAATCTTGATGATTTAGAAGGCGTAGGAACTCATTGGGTATGCTGCATACCTGGTGATAATAAAAAGACACTGTGGTACTTTGACAGCTTCGGTATGAGCTTTCCACAAGAATTCGGTATGAGAGCTAAAAGAGATGGTATCACCAATATTATTTTCAACAATTCTCAATATCAAGACATCGAATCTGTTTTGTGTGGTTATTATTGTCTTTATTTTTTACACCAAGCACTTGTATTCAACAAAGGATATTTTGACATTTTGAAACCATTATCAATTACAAACGTCAACCATAATGAAAAATTCATCAAAAACTATTTTGAAAATATATAATATAATAATAAATGGGATTATTTGACGGTGAACATACTGCAAAAATAACTGATTCTGTTGGAAAACAAGGACCACCAGGTATTGGTTTCAAACAGACATCTTCTGGTAACTATGATATGGACAATAAAATACTTTTCAATGTTAAGACTCAAGATGATGTCCCTGAAGATAGTGATTATGTCACTATTAAAAAAGACTATGAATCCGTAGTAAACAAAGAATATCTAAAAAACAATTTCTTAAAAAGAGACAGCAAGACTCAAACATTCTTTGATTTGAAAGGGTACAGTATCCAAAACAGTGAAGTTTATGATCCAAACTCATGGAATGATAAAACAATAACCAACAAGCAATATGTCGATATGAAGGACGATTTAAAAGCTGACAAAACTGAGTTGAATAAAAAAGCTGATCTTGAAACAAGTGATGAGCAAACACTCAAAAGCATCATAAATGTGTCTGATTTCGATCCTGGTTATAGTAACATGACTCATGTGATGAATAAGAAATATATTGATCAAAAAGTTGATAAAACTGTTATAGCACCCCAGAGATTATTGTCAAGACTTATGATACCGAATTACAAAAGTTCGGACCACAGTATATATGATACTGTCAATAAATCGTATGTTGATACAGAGTTGCAAAAAATAAGTGATCTCACAGGTGTGTTGAAAGCAGACGGTTCTGTTTCAATGGATAGTGATTTGAATATGGGAAATAACTCGATCAATAATGTCAAAGAACCGAACAATGATTCAGATGTTGTCAATAAAAAATATTTGGTTGATTATATTGGTAAGAGCCATATTCAATCTATTAATTCTGAAAATAAATTTAAATATATTATGAATGATCCTAAATCACAGATATCAGATGAAAATGACGTTGAATTAGGTGATACTATCACTTTTAATAATTCTCCTCATAAGATAAATAAAAATGTTATCGATATGAAATTGTTGTTAGATAACTCAAAGGGATATTATAGTTCAAGGATTGGATTTAACCTTTTTTTATTATCTAATAGTGATTATACTTGTTGTATTGAGATCATGTGGTTAAATGATAATATAGACCCTGATAGCATATCAATTGATGGTTCGTCTTCGATTGAAAGCATACATAACATTAATAGAAAAACATTCAAAAAAGAAAAATATGTTAGATTAATATGTCAATTTACAAAGAGCCAGAATATTGGAAACAATTACTTATACCTTGATATGATTTTCAAAATGAAATCAGGAAGCTCTTATGATCAAAAACTTCAAACATATTTGACTGTTTATGGAACATCTGGTCATCAATCAAATCTCAATCCCAGTATGTACGATCAGATATATTATGTTACAAATAATCAGATCATTTTCAATGCACCGATCAATATGAACACACAAGTCATTAATAGTGTTCAAGAAGGTATCACTGATGATCAAGCCGTAAATCTCAAACAGTTGAAAAACTATTATGATTCTCTCAGAATCACATTAGAAACAAAAATTACCGAACTTGAAACTAAGATGAACACAAGCATAAAAAAAAGTTATTACACAGAAATATTCGAAACTTACTTTGATATAACTGATGCAAATAATTTCATAGTAGATGATACCTTCGGTGCTGAAGTTAAATATGTAAAATGTCAAAATGATAATGGTTTTATTGTAACTGAATATATGAAAGATGATTTCAATTTATCATTGTTTAATAAACAGTTAGGAACTGTTTTAAATGGATCTGTGATTTCATTAAGCAAAACAATTAGTACAAATAAATATACAATTTTTATCAGTTTTAAACACAATACAGCATTCACAGATGCATCAAAAAATCTTGTAGGTTTCGGAGGAATTACTAATGAAAAAAAATTCACTTACAGTGATCCTCGTTATAGTATAAATAATCAAAAACTCATCATTGACAATCAAAATGATAATAATCATCAATTAAGTGTTTTAAGTCAATATCAAAATAAAAACCTTTTTATGTGGATCATGAAAAATGGTAATAATGTAAGATATGGATTGGTAAATGGAGCTTATTTAAACAAAACTGTCAATGTGAGAAGCGTTACAACAAGAAACATCATAATAGAATTGCCTTATAAAATAAAACGAATAGGAATATCAACCAATGCTTACAGCTTTTCTTCAAAAGAATTCAATAAAATTTGTTTTCTTGAAAAAGGAAATGGAGTTTACTTTATTTAATTTATTAATATAAGAAGACATATGATGAATTTTAATCATATATCCAACAAATTATCAGAAGATAGAGTTTCCTTCTCCCTCACTCCGTTCGTACGAAGGAAAATCATTTTCCTTCTCCAGAACGCTGAAGCATAACACAAACACACAAAACTGTAAGGCAGGCAGAGTGAGAGCACCTGCCCGACGATGCTTTAATTCATTTCACACTAAGCTAGGCAAATAAGTACAAACAATGTGAGGAGGGAAAACTGGCTACATCTTTACAAAGCCTAAGTAGGAAAATATTTAGTTAGTTGTAACCTACTTTCCAGAGAATCTTTAACATACATATTCTTAGCTTTCCCCGATTTCCATCGCCCGTGAAGCATTAATAACCTATCAGAAGCACCTGATTTCATAAGATTGTCTGCTATAAAGGTAGCACCGCCTGATCTAAGGCTGTGAGTACTATAAGGGATGGAGTTAATCCCTATAGCTGAAAGCGATTCTTTAATTAGCTCTCTACACCTAGTATAACTTAGTCTCCTAGGGCCTAGAGTATACAAATTGCCCTTCTTGACAATTTTAAGGGTTCTAAAAATGTGAGCAGATGAACTTAGATCAATACTTGCTGCTGAAAAATAACGGGCTAATAATGAATGAGGACATGCAAGACCACCACTTTTAGAAATAAACACAATATTGCCTTGCCTATATTGATCAGTTTTGCTATGCTTAACATTAATCTCTAGATGATCATCAAAAACTACAATATCCGAAGCCTGTATATCCAAAAGCTCATTAACCCTGAAGAGGCCATAAAAGCCTAAAACAAAAATTAATGCTGTACGTAAACCACTAAGATTACAGCCTTCATAAGCAAACTTAATACAAATTCGACGTATCATATCAGGAGTAATAGGCTCCTTTTTTCTGACTGGTCTGCTAAACACACGTTTACTAGCCTCCACAATGTTGCGAGATAATGCAGAATCAACTGGATTACCTTGTATCCTGTATGGAATGAGATCATGGACCCATTTTAACGCACAAAACGCAGACAAAACAACAGCATATGATTTTTTGGTTTCGTGAAGATTAGACAGGTATTCAGATATAAGTAAACTATCACAAGGCAAAACCAATCTTAAGCCTCTGGACTTCATATAAAGACAGAAAAGCCTGTATTGAGCGACATACTTTTTAACAGAAGAATTAGCCCTAGACGACAAAACTTGCTTCAGCATTAAACGCCTTTTGGCAAGACAGGTCCGTCCCCAAGAAGTGGCTTCAGTCAAATCCTAAGGAAGCAAAAATACTAAGAGATAATATTAAATAAAGGGAAGGGGTTGTGCTTATACTGATTTAGCACCGGCGAAAAATTTAAAATCCATAGCCAACCGGCCAAAGTCCGCTGCCATCCGGCTAGACCATAAAGCCAAACGGCTAAAAGAGTTCGCTGCCATCCGGCTAGAACCTGATGCCAACCGGCCGCAAAAGCCCCAAAAAGGCTTGAAAACTCTAATACAATAACACAGCGTGTGTAATGCTTAAGGACGATCCAGTTGGCTTGTGATGACACCGTCAGAAAAATTAAGTTTGACAGCGATGATAAAACCATTCCAACTTGACGAGCCTAACAGCGAGTTAGTGTTGTGCCCTAAACGCAACGCTAGCGCGCCTTCGAAGAATGCGTAATCAGCAACAAAACTCCAAAACTTATTTACCAACAGTGGCCAAAAAGGAGCAGACGGCCAATGCGGGGCAATTAACGTTCCACTGGCACCAGATTTAAACATGAAAATGAGAACTTTAGACAAAATTGGAATCGGTGGTACAAGTAGACAATTTTCGCCTCGCCAGTCCTGGAAAAACGCATCCACACCTGATGTCGCAGGGTTCCAGAATCTTGAAAAATATTTTGGAACTTTTCTGTTGTAGTAAGAGGCAAAACAATCCACAGTATATGGCCCCCAAAGACCGTCTAGTTGCTGAAAAAACTCGGGGGCAAGTTCCCAATCGTCATAATCAATTATCTTGCTGAGGTAATCCGCCTTATCATTGAGAGATCGGGGCACCCACTGAATGTCCAAAACAATTCCCAATTTAAAGCAAAGCGAAAAAATATTAAAAGCTAACTTGTGAAGATTAAAGTGCATACTACCAACTTGCGCAATTCTTGCGGCCCCCTGGTTATCGGTAAACCACTTGACTCTTGAATTAGGCAGAAAAGAACTGAATGAACTAAGGACGAACTGTACAGCTAATAATTCACGGTAAGTGGAACTCTCCTGACGTTCAGCCTCAGTAAACATCCTATGAGCACAAATATCTTTCCCGTCAATATGGCCAGCGCAAGCAACATCACTTGCATCTGAATAAATAGAAACAAATGGAGTGACCGAATCTGACACGCTTCTAGTGTTAACGGAACGAAAATTGTTGTTCCAAAACTCAAGTTCAACTACACAGTATCTATCAAGCAAAAATGCACTATCCCAATTCTGGGCGGCTGCCACAGACATCTGACAATGCCTTGTCATAATTCGAGCGAGGTTTCCTAAAACGGGACTCATAGATATGATCTTTCCAACAATGGAAGCCAAACTTCTTGCTGATAACGCACGAGGTTGTAGGGCGCTGTCAATGTGGGACAAGGCCTTATCTATTCTAGACTCAGTAATGCTAATGTTTCCTTGAATTCCATCCCAAACAATACCAAGCCAAACAATAAATTGTACAGGAACCCAAACTGACTTGTCGTCATTAGATATGAAGCCCGCCGCGGCAAGGTCTGATCTAAGAATGTTCGAATGAATTAGGCTCAACGACTCAGTAGGCTCAACGTCAAAACCATCATCGAGGTAAACAACGGCACGTATTCCCTGAGATCTCCAATGCCTTACTAAAGGTCTGAGCAACTTGGTGAAAATGTAAGGCGCCGAAGATAAACCAAACGGGAGAACTGTAAACATAAAGAAACTAGGTTCCCCATCAGACATCACCCAGCTAAAACCGAGGAATGACTGGTGTTCTGGAAAAATATCCAAATGATGATATCCACTTTTGAGATCAAATTTGGTGAAGTAGCTACCTTTCTCAAAATAGTCTAGCCCAACTCTCCAGTCCTCGAACTTGAATTTTTGCTTAAAAACGTGGTGATTGATGTACCTTAAATCCAAAATCAAACGTCTTTTCCCGCAACTTTGAACCGAAACAGAAAGCGGATTGATAACGTAGAGGCAACTCTTCGGAACTTGTAGTCTTCCCGATGAAAGCAACTCAAGAATAGCTGAGTGAACGAACTCGGAATGTTCTAAAGCAGAACGGTTATTACTAAATTCTGCTGGAGGCGGAGAAACATAAAACGGAATTTTGTACCCTTGTCTAATACAGTCGATGATAAAAGGTGGTGCGCCAATCTTCTACCAAAACGGAACATGAGCTTTTAGTCTCCCCTTCACACCTGGCGGAACTGAACCAGGGACCAGTGAACCAGACTCTACCTCAAAAGAAGGCAAAAACAAATTTTCTACCTTAATGATATCTTCAAAACATCCGACCGCATCATCATGTTCAAATAGTTGACTGTCGCTCGTCTGGTCTGCGGGATTGCTCTCCAGATGTACTGCCTGAACCAAGTCTGGTTGTGTTTCTGTAATTCCCGAATCCAGGACCGTCGCTGAGCCTCCCGCAACTTGAACTCCAGTGACCTCTCTTTCCGCATCTGAAGCAGATGTCTGCTGGAGAAGGCATTCTACGGCCTGAAAAACGAAAAAACAAAGAACGCACAGCAGAAAATCTTCACTGAAGAAAAAATAAAAACGTAGAAAAAATAAAACAAACAAGAAATCTACAAGCACCGTCGAGTAGTGTCGCACTTGATGAATATATCAACCTATTCACTCCTTATATATATTCCAACTGGAGTCTCGAGAGACTCCACGTGCTAACACAAGATGTGTTAGCATAAATCACATGCATGCTCACGCTGAACTTCCGAAGGAAAATACATTTTCCTTCTCCCTCACTCCGTTCGTACGAAGGAAAATCATTTTCCTTCTCCAGAACGCTGAAGCATAACACAAACACACAAAACTGTAAGGCAGGCAGAGTGAGAGCACCTGCCTGCCACGTTGAAAAAACAAAGAAAGGGCAAGGAGCATACCTCGAAAAAGAGACCGGTCGTCAGCAGCGCGAGAAGTATGAGCACTGAGGGGAGCCTTATTCTTCTCGGATTTCTTAAAAAGCATTTTGCTTCTTCTTCTTCAAAGCCCTCTCCTGCGCCTTCCTGATCCTCTTCTCGTCGTCCGAATCACTAGCTAACTCCTCCGCCTCGTATTCCTTCACCGCAAGCCAACCTGCTTCGCTCTTGTCAGCCAGTTTTATGATCTTCTGGCGATGTCGCAAACTGTTTCTTAAGTCCTCAACCTTTTCAGCCGCTTTGTCGACGTCGCGCAAGCCAAGAAAATTAGCGGCTTCGTCTACCGTCGCCTGAAGTTCGGAGTTAAACAGGAACTGGTCTTTGTTGCCTTGGAACTTAAGCTTGCCGGCCTCAGACGCTCTTTGCAATTTACCAGTTTCGCTTGACGATTGCGAGCTTAATCCCGACGAAAGATTTTCAATCTTGTGGTCAAGGTACGTTTTAAAACGTTCGAAAACGTCCTCCGTAGCAGTCTCTTTAGGGTTCTTCGAAGTTTCGGGACTCGAGGGCATCTCAAACACGATGAAACAAACAAGAAATCTACAAGCACCGTCGAGTAGTGTCGCACTTGATGAATATATCAACCTATTCACTCCTTATATATATTCCAACTGGAGTCTCGAGAGACTCCACGTGCTAACACAAGATGTGTTAGCATAAATCACATGCATGCTCACGCTGAACTTCCGAAGGAAAATACATTAAAAGAATTGAAGGAATTGTATAATAATTACCACCGATTACAAACATGTTATAAATGGAAGTATAAGAAATTGAAACGTGTTTATCTATCTATGCAGATGTCATCCATTAGCTTGACTGTTATAGGTTCTGTTGTTGGTAGCATTACTCTTAATCCTATTGTTATAGGTTGTTTAACTGGATCGGGTATTTTGATACATGGATATATCACAAAGAGTAACATTTGTGATAAAGTAAATAAATGCAAATTTGCATACACAAGTTATGAGAAAGTTTGTATACAGATAAAATGCTTCTTGAGAGGCTTACCATCTGATGAAAATGCTTTTCTGAGCGATTTAAAAGTGATTGATGATATTGTAATTGATCAATGTCCAACTGTAGATGAATATGTTAACAGATATAACAAACAATTCACTTTATAATGCGCAATATCTCTGTATTTTTCAATTCTAAAATCTTTGCCCAATATCTATTATAAAATTCAAGCGTTTTTCTCGATTTAGTAATCTTTATACATTCAAATGGAAGATCAAGCAATTTAAATAAATGCCTTAGGATATATTTAGTGCTGATAATTCGTCTTCGGAGTTTATTAACTGAAGGAATAACAGATCCAATTATTTCGAATGTCTTATAAATTTTATCCCTTTGTTTATAAGTCAATGTGATTTTATTCTCATAGCAAATAGAATTCAACGTATTCTCGATATGATATTTACGTTTATATATTGATTTTTTATGTATTTTATACATATTCTCATAAAAATCAAGGTAACCTTTGTCATATTCACAACAATTAACTAAACCGCAATGTAAACAGACATTCATTCCGTTTTTATTACCTACATTTGGTTCACTACAGCATGGTTCATCATCCTTGTTACCTTCCATCAATAGTTGACAGCAAAATGGACAAGTAGACTCATCCATATTCTTTAATTCATCGTGAATTTGCGAATTACAACTCATTCTATATATATAACATTTAAAAACAAAGTTATCTATAATATATTTGTAAAGAAAAAATATACCACAAATGGTATGTTTTGGTATACTATGTATACTTAAATTGTTATCATTTTGGTAACCAAAAATGAAACATTTTTGGTAATCAATTCAATGATGTTCTTATTTACATTTTATGTTTTGATCATTTTCTCAAATATATTCGAATTTATAAGCGTGTTTATCTTTTTTAGAAATACCTGTTTTACAATTATTTAAACCTTCACAAACCATTTTAACTATTCCAGCATTTATTAATAGATGCTTTTGTACAGCATACATACTCTTGTAATATGATACAACATTTGTTTTAATGTTAATTGCTTTAACGCGTCGTTTGTTTTTAAAGTTTTTATTATCATATTTCATGTATTTTTCTTTTTTGGATATTAAATGAAGATTGTTTAATTTATTATTGGTTTTATCACTATCTTTATGTATAATGACTTCATTATCACTAATGACTCCATAAAAGCATTCATAGATGAATCTATGCGAATAAAATGTTTTTCCTGCTTTTTTACAGTTATCTCTTAAGGTAATAGTAATATAACCATTATGACAGCTGTATCCATTCAAGTTCCTTTTTGTTTCAGCGTTTCTAATCAACCCATACTTATTAGACTCATAGTTACTATAAATTGGATGCTTTTTATATTTAGCATTCTTTTTTAGTTTTATCAATTTAAGATTGCATAAACAATTGTCACTTTTATCTTTATTCATATGTATTAAAATTTTGTTTTCAGGAATAGAACCAAAATAGCATTCATAAATAAAATCATGAACATTATAGGTTTTATTTCCTGTTTGACCATATTTTCTAATTAAAATTTTGTAAAAGTTATCCCTACCTTTTTTTGGTATTAAATGTCGGTTTTTAACAATATTGATAATTTTACCACTATCATTAGCAGCAAATAGATTATATACTTTATGTACTTTATAGCACTCGTCATTAAGTTTTATTTCCATATTAATAATAACAAAACTTATCCTTATATCATTTTAAAAAATAAGTTCATAAAAAATATTTTATAAAATGGCTTAAAGAAAAAACACAAATATATAAATAACATGAAAAATAATATGTTCCCAAAAAAGGAAATTGTTCAGACTCCATCAGTGGATTGCAATTTTCTCAAGCGCTCTCCTAATCAATTGATTTCGACTCATGTAGATGATGGTCAATTGATAAAATATTTTATATCAGATAAATATATGAATAAACATGAACTCAATAAATTATCCAAGGATGCTTTAATAGAACTAATTTTAAGAAAAAATGTTCAAAAACAAGAAAAGAGTCCAAGCATGTCACTAAAAGAGCTTTCCACATACTTACAAGATGCAAAAAAGCTTGGTTATACGTGGTTACAACTAATGACTAAATCATCAAGAGGTGTAATACTGAAAAAAATACAACGTGAAAGAAATATAAAAAAAACAACTGATTTAATCAATGAAGTAAAAAAAGAAAATATGAAATATCTAAAATTGGATAAAATGTTGAAACGAAAAGAAAGAATGATAATGAAACAGCATAAAAAAATTTTAACACCTAAAACTAAGCTCTCAAATGAATTCAATTTTGATGACAGCATTTTTGATACAACATCCAATGACCAACCTCTTTTCAAAATAACTGAAATAGGTAATACAGTGAATAAAAAATTCAATGCTTATACCAATGAATTCAAAATAAATGTACGTAAAAATTTCACTGGTGATAAAAATGACGTTTTCAGTGTCTTTGAAAAAATGGTTGAAATGACAATAAAGAAAAGACAGTTAAAAGACAATGATAGATTCAGATTGGTTATTTCAAATGATACATTAGATCACCCAATTTCGACAAAAATGTTAAAAGTTTCTGATTTCAAGTTAAATCAAGTTTCAGATGTGATTAACACATTGGAGTACAAAGAAATAGATTTAGAAAAATGTAAAATTATTGTTCAATCTGTTAAAATACCTACAGGACAAGGTCGTTTATATTTATCAAAACAAACAGTTAATAGAAAACAATGTATTATCACAATCAAAAATGATGACACAATATGTTTAGCAAGAGGTATTGTAACAGCTTATGCTAATTTACACCCTGAAAATTACACAACAACTCAGTTGAAAGATGGATTCAATAAAAGTCGAAAACTACAACAAATTCAAGCCAAAGAACTTCATAATAATGCCAATGTTGAAATTAACGATTATGGAAATTCTTTAGAAGATGTAAATAACTTTGCATCATATTTAGGTATAGAAATAAATATCATAGATTCTGAACAGTTCAATGAGATCATATATACTGCTAATAATGGCAAAACAGATAAAATTTATTTATACAAAACCCGTAATCATTTTGATGTAATAAAATCAATGACAGCTTTTCTTGATGTAGCATATTACTGTCATAGTTGCAAAAAAGCATACACGAGACGCGATAAACACAAATGCCCACAAAAATGCCTTTCTTGTTTCAAATATTTTCCTGATGGAAATAAATGTGATGGTAAAAACATAACATGTAAGCAATGCAATCGTGTATTTCATGGTAACAGCTGTTTTAAAAACCATACAAGTAATCGATCGAAAAAAGATAGTGATGATTCAGTATGTAGCAGTGTAGCAAAATGTTTAAAATGCAATCAAATCATACTAAAACCATACATTAAAATACATAAATGTGGGTTCAAAATGTGTAATAATTGCAATAAATATTGTGAGAACAAGCATGAATGTTTCATGAAAAAAATAAAATGCAAGGGAGGTAATTGCATCAAAAATAACAAAAGCCCTTGCAGATTAAATAAAAGTATTGCCAAAAAAGATTATTGTCACTCATGTAAAACATATAATGAAAAATATTTATTCTTTGATTTTGAATGCATACAAAACACTGGAACACATGAAGTTAATTTAGCTATACATCATGATTTTAATGGCAATGAGTCAATTTTTAATGATATTAATAGTTTTTGTAATGGTGTTTTCAATGAAAAATATAAAGGATATACATTAATAGCTCATAATTCCAAAGGTTACGATTCACATTTTATTCTTAAATGGTGTATAGATAATGGTTTTAAACCATATTGCATTTACAATGGAGCAAAAATTATGATGATGGAAATACCCAAGTTACGTATCAAAATAATCGACTCTTTAAATTTTATTCAGCAACCATTATCATCGTTTCCTAAAACGTTTGGTTTAAACGAGTTGAAAAAAGGATATTTTCCACATTATTTTAATAAAAAATGCAATCAAAACTATATAGGAGAACTACCTTCTAAAAAGCATTATGGTTACAATCAAATGAAAACACAAGAAAGAGAAAAATTCTTACAATGGTATGATGAACGTGTCAATGAAAATTATGTTTTCGATTTCAAAAAAGAAATAATTGAATACTGTAGGTCAGATGTTGATATATTAAGAAGATGTATGTTAAAATTCAGACAAGATTTTATGAACCAAGAAAATATTGACCCACTAAAATACATAACAATAGCTGGTGTTTGTATGACTATTTATAGATGTAATTATATGCCTAAAAACACCATAGCTGTGGTTGATAATGTCGTTCAAACAGAAAACCATAGTGCAGTCAGTATTGCTTGGCTTGATTACATAAGTAAGAAAAATAACATCAAAATTCAACATGCTTTGAATGGTGGTGAAAAAGTCATAAATAACGAATTAAAAGTAGATGGTTATTGTAATACAACAAACACTGTTTATGAATTTCAAGGTTGCTTTTGGCATGGATGTAAAGATTGCTTTAAACATGATGTAATCAACACTAAGAACCAATGCGATATGGGTACTTTGTATAATAAAACACAGGTAAAAAATAACAAAATAACAGCTGCTGGTTACAATCTTATTGAAATTTGGGAATGTAAATTAAAAAATGATAAAGACTTTCAAAAATATTATAAAAATGATTGGAATAGAGAAGTAGTTGAGTCGTTAAACCCAAGAGATGCTTTTTATGGGGGAAGGACAAATGCTACAAAATTATTGTATAAATTCAAAGAAGATGAATGTGGTAAATACGTCGATTTCTGTTCACTGTATCCAACAGTTCAATACTACAAAAAATATCCAATAGGTCATCCTGAAAAAATCATTTCGCCAGAAAAATACGATGAGAAATGGTATGGATTCATAAAATGTAAAATTTTACCTCCAAGAGAATTATACCATCCTGTTTTACCTCAGAAAATAAAATGTGAAAAATCTGAAAAATTAATGTTCCCTCTTTGTATAACATGTGCTAAATCAAAGCAACAAGAAAAATGTCAACATAGTGACGACAAACGAGAATTCATTGGTACTTGGACTACTGATGAGGTCAATAAAGCTATTGAAAAGGGATACAAAATCAAACAAATATATGAGGTATGGCATTTCGAAAAGTCAAGCAATGATTTATTTACGGGTTATATAAAAAAATTCATGAAGCTAAAACTTGAATCAACAAAATATAATTTTAAAAATGATAAAGAAGAATTGATGTTCAGAAATAAAGTAAAGAAGAATTTAGATATTGAATTAGCTGAATTACATGAAAATTCTGGTTTACGTGCTATTGCTAAAATGTGTTTAAACTCACTATGGGGTAAATTTGGTCAACGAAATAATATGAATCAATGTAAATACGTTACTGATATAAATGAATTTTATCAAGTAGTTCTAGACGACACAATTGGTAATTTAAACATGAATTTCATAAATGATGAGATGGTACAAATGAGCTACACGTATAAAGATCAGTTCGTTGATAATTCCTATAATACAAATATCTACATAGCTTCATACACTACCAGTAGTGCACGTTTAATGCTTTACGATAAACTAGACTATTTGAATGAACAAGTATTATATTTCGATACCGATAGTATTATATATATAAATTCACCAAATGGTAATGAAATTAAAACAGGTGACATGTTAGGTGATTTAACAGATGAATTAGATGGTGAATATATAAATAATACATTCGTTTCAGGAGGACCAAAAAATTATAGCTTCATATATGGTGATAACAAGCAAAAGTGTGTTATTAAAGGTTTTACCCTTAGCCACGAAAATTCACAAATACTTAATCATGCAAATATGATTAGAATGGTGAAGGGTGATATCAAAGAACTCACATTAGTAAATGAAAATAAGATAACCAGACAAAATAAACAAATCGTAAATAAATACGAAGAAAAGGTATACAACTTCAGGTATGACAAGCGCGCTATAAAATACATATCAGAAGACTGTATAGAAACATATCCTTATGGATATTAAAACAAACCTCAGTTGCTTTTTATAATGTTATTACTAGTTATTCGTATGGTCATCATAATATAAAAATATAAAATATATCATATATTATATATAAGAATGATAATAACATGCATTGGTGGAGTCGATGTAGGTAAAAGTAGTCTAATATCACGCATTTTAA
This sequence comes from Meandrina meandrites, assembly GCA_963693305.1. Classification (NCBI taxonomy): domain Eukaryota; kingdom Metazoa; phylum Cnidaria; class Anthozoa; order Scleractinia; family Meandrinidae; genus Meandrina; species Meandrina meandrites. The sequence goes on along the minus strand of OY855907.1, from coordinate 25,417,131 downwards.
TCAACACTGAAACTATAAACAATAGAGAAATTAATAATGCAATCAACGAATCAAAACAATGGCTATCAAATCTCATCGATACAGATAAAAATGAAAAAGATAAAGGAATAACAATCCATTCAACAATAGAAAAATTCTTTCTTGACGGAACAGAAATTAAAATAGTAAACAATCCAGGTCATAAGTGTCTTACAAATGAATTGATACAAAATTCATCAATTGCTGATATAGCAATGCTATTAATATCAGCAAAACCGAATGAAACTCTAAACAGCATAAATCAAGGGTATGAACACAGTTTAATCACTAGAGTCAATGGTATCAAATCAATCATTATATGCATAAACAAATCCGAATTTCTAAATTCAATAGATAACACTTATGAAAAAATCGTCACCCAAGTGAAAAAATCTCTAAAAGAACAAAGATATGAAAAAATGGTTTTCATTCCTATATCAGCTAAATTAAACATCAATATATCCAAAAACGATAGCAATCTCGTCAACTACTGCTTGTTCGACATCTTCAAAAACATTAAAATATATAAGAGAAAAGCATCAACCATTAAACCCATTGATAATATCGTAAATGTCAAATTATTCTTCCACAAAATACCTAAAATAATCACAATAGGATATAAATGTATATTACACAGCCTTGATAAAGTATATCATGTAGAGTTTATAAGCATTAAAAATGATGAAAAGTGTTACATAACTAAACTCAATTCAAAAAATAAATTCATATCTTGCGATTTAAATATAAATACAAATTCCCACCTTTGTGACAGTATTTTATTAAGAGATCAAAATGATACATTAGCTTATGGTATAATTTATTAATTCAAACGCAATAAAAAATTGATTTAAATATATAATATATATATATTATATATCAAAATGCCAAATAGATTCAATTTAATCAAGGAAAAATATGACAATCTAATTAATAAAAAAATATATTTATTAATCGATAAAAAAATCATTGACAAAAAACTCGACATTTTAGAGAAGGGTTTAATAAGAGCTGGTATAAAAAATAACAATAATGAAGATAGCGATGATGATTATGAAGACGATTTCGAACTGAGAAAAGAACTAAAAGATGTTTGCGTAAAAAACAGTGATGATGATAATGATAATGATGATAATGATGATAATGATGATGATAATGATAGTTGTAGTGATGATGATAATGATAATGATGTTAATGATGATAATAATAATAATAATGATGATAACAAGGTTGTTGGTAATTGCTCAATTTGCAATAAAGCTGTTAAAATAATAAAATACCTATGAAAGATTTACAACATATTTAAATGATTAAAATACTTCTTTCCTAGGGTAATACACCTTTATTTTTAATGGCCTTTGTCATGCTTATAGAAATCAAGTTTATGCTATTCTATGACGTCTACAATAGCATATATTTGATAAGTTTGATATTAGTATTACAATACTTGTCTTCAAGGATAATACATCTTTAATTATAAGTGATTAGTTTATGCTATTGTAAAGCTTGTACAATTACATATATTTGATTACTATGATATTAGTATAAATTTGCATATGGTTGAGCAAGCTTTGTATCCATGCATTGTTATTCATCATTTTTATTCAGCATTTTTATTCAGCATAGAAAATATTTATTCAGCATTTTTTCCAAGCTCATTTTTCAGCATTTTTTTCGGGCTCAGTAGGGTGTAGTAAAACACTATAAGAGCAAGCTTTGTATCAACCCTAAAATTTCAATACTGAATTCAGTACTTTATTCAATACTGTATTCAGTTATTTATTCAGTACTTTTATTCAGCATATTTATTCAGTACTTTTATTCAGCATATTTATTCAGTACTTTTATTCAGCATATTTATTCAGTTTTATATTCAAATGTAATATCCATCATAATTTATTCAGCATATTTTTTCAGGCTAAATTTTCTGCATTGTTATTCATCATTTTTATTCAGCATAGAAAATATTTATTCAGCATTTTTTCCAAGCTCATTTTTCAGCATTTTTTCGGGCTCAGTTTTTCTGCATTTTTTGTATAATTTTTGGAAAATAGTATAGAAAATAGTATAGAAAATAGTATAGAAAATAGTATAGAAAATAGTATAGAAAATATTTTTGGTAATAATTTTTGGAAAATAGTATAGAAAATATTTTTGGTAATAATTTTTGGAAAATAGTATAGGAAATATTTTTGGTAATAATTTTTGGAAAATAGTATAGAAAATATTTTTGGTAATAATTTTTGGAAAATAGTATAGAAAATATTTTTGGTAATAATTTTTTATCCATTTTTTTTATCCAGTATTAAAAGTAATAATATTCTACATTCTGAAGTAAAAATAAATTTTTGCCTCAGAGTGTAGTATATTACTACTAGCCACGTTTTGTACTCTAGGAGGTGTTTTGGCTTTGGTGTTTGCTTCTTAGGTTAGCAAGTTTCTCTTATGACAACGTAGGAATTTCTAATTTTTGTTACCATTGCTGAAACGATCAAGAGAAATGGTAAAATTTGTCAAATCTCCCTGATTACATTCCGCCATTGTCGACTGCCAATGCGATTCTAAAAGTTTACAAAGCTGATGCTATGCTTTGTGCTGATTGGTTAATCTCTTTCACATGTTGGTTCTTCCTGGATTTGATTGGCTGAGAAAAATTGTCCAATTTTTTTTAAATTGGACAGCTTGTGCATTTTTAAATGAAAGTTCTAACTGAATTAATTAGCAAAAGAATTTTTAATCTAGAACAAGGTTGGTGAGGCTAATTTATATACATACAAAAGAATTTCAAATTGACAGCCATTTTTGCATGGGGTCTATAATGTTTAATGTGGTCAATACACTTAGCTATGGTTACGGTGTGTCCTGCAGATATGGCCAGCAAAATCTGCACGAACGCACAAACTAGTTTACAGGTAAGCCACAAAAAACGTTTTAATTCTACAAACTTTAAAGTACACACATATAAATTACTTGTAAGAGAACGGTTTAAAGATGAGCAGTGAGCAAAATGCTATAAAATATTTACAATGACTTCGTTTTGCCATATTTTTTTTTGCCCCGACTGTTTTGTAGTAAATCAAAACAAATTTCTTCGCCTTCATCAAAGTCCTACTAAAAGTTGTAAAAAGTTTTACTAAAATTTGATGTGTGCGCCTACAAGCGTACGCAAGGAACCCAATAAATTGCACGGGACATCAATTTCAACTTAAGAACCTGTCACAAGCAAGAAAAGTCAGACGGGTTAAGCGCGAAATATATTGACATCTCTTTTGTCAACAAAATCATGAGAGGTTTTTAAGATATTAAGTTTAACCATGAGTGCGATTAAAGTTTATCTTGTACCAATATGGGCCACACTGTATATGCTTAGAAATAGTGTAGCTGCATATGTGGAAACACTGCAACCTCAAGCAAAAAATTAATAAATGGGAGCTCCACTTTTAGGCAGGCCTAAATCTATATATTATAGTTTAGTAGGTGTCTGGTATTGATAACATGCATTTCCATCTTGGGAGTTATATGACCGGCCATCTCCCACTGCCTTGTGTGTCACGACTGAGTTTAGTCTATTTTACTAAGTTTGGTCAAATATTCGCTACGAAACTAAATGTTGGCGAAAACATGACAAAACCATAGCTTCATTACAAACAAACATGTCTCCTGTCCTGGACGTTATAATAAAAAAAGTTACAAACAAACGAGCCCAGATTAACTTTGAAAACTGTTCGGCCTAACGGTATTTCAAAAACCCATATCGCAATCCATTCCAATCGTCTTCAATTTTTGTCCATCCGGAACTTCTTTTGTATTTGCAGTGTCATTTAAATGTCCCATCACTGTTTAAAGGAGAAGTTCACTCCAGAATGGCCATTTATTTTCTTTACGCCAATAAAAAGTTTATACAAAAATATGTTATTCACCAACATTTCAGCTTCCAACGAGCGCTAAATCCCTACGAAATCTTTCTCTAAAGTAGCCCAAAATTCGACAACTGAACGCCGCCATCTTGGAGCTAGTAATGTATGCATGACGTCAAAGAGCTCAGCCTGAAGTTTAGCGGGAATATTTAAATACTCGAAACTCCTTGTTTCTTCAGTTGTAGTGGCTTTTGTTTGTCAAAATGCCTGTTTTTGCAGCTCCATGTTTCTCAAAGAGAACTCCAAGAGATACAAAAAATCTTTCACCTTTTCTTTCCTTTCAGACAGGCATTTTGACAAACAAAAGCCACGTCAAAGAAACAAGGAGTTTGAAGTATTTACAGTCAAAATACTCAGCGCGTGCCGCTTAGAATTCCGGAATAGTTTTGATAAACGGTGAACGGATTGCATTATTCGTTTCAAACATTCAAATTTAATTTGAATATTGTAGATCATCCAACCGTGAAAACGTGAACACGTGAGCCTGTCAGAAATGAAGCAATTTGATTGGTTTATTTTTAACATTCAAAGCGGCATGCGTTGAGTATTTTGACTGTAAATTTTCCCGCTTAACTTCAGGCTGAGCTCTTTGATGTCACGCATACATTACCAGCTCCAAGATGGCAGCGTTCAGTTGCCGAGTTTTGGGTTACTTCAGAAAAGGATTTCGTAGGGTTTAAGCGCTCGTTAGAAGCTAAAATTTTGGTGAACGACATATCTTTGTATAAACTTTTTATTAGCGTAAAAAAAATAAATAGCCGTTCTGGAGTGAACTTCTCCTTTAAGGTGAAAACTTTTTTTATATTTCACCCAATTTGGTGGCCGTTTTGTCTTTGCCTAAAGTTGCCTAGTATCGATGACACAATTCCTTATACATGTATGAGAGTTTAAATGTGCAAAACAAATTGTTCTCTGACAACAACTTTTTTCTATGGCAACATTTGTAATTATATCTATTAGGCAAGTCAATAGTCCCGCTTGTACCATTAACATGGTAGGTTGCTTCTGTCCCATGAAGCAACTAGGAGCTTATATTATGCGGACATCCTGAGGAGAATTTTCCACCGATCTTTGAATGAGGTTATTTTTAATTCTTGTGCATTCTCATTTACTACTCTTCAGCTTAACATAAATTTAGAAGGCAGAAATTAACAACCGAAAAGTCGTTCGGTGTTTACAAAATTAAAGATATATCCTCTACGAAAATAATGAAGTTTCGCACAAGATTAATACCCCATTCACACCAAAGCTTAAACATGTTTAAATGTTGTTTAGTTAAACACGATTTAAAATTGTTTTCTTCATGGAAGTTGCTGATTGATGTTTATCGACTTCAAATTTGGCACAATGAAAGCAAAAGTTAGAGCATACTTGAACCCTATTAAAATTTAGTCTGTCAGTTGTCTGTTGCTGGTTTTCATTTTCTTAAACCTGGTTTAACTGAACATGTTTTGTTGGTGTGAATCAGGTATAAGTTACCTTTAGTGTTATGAAGAAATCTTCTATGGTAGGCACAGAATTCCAAGGGATTGAAACACTGACATCTGGATAGTCTGGTACTATACAGGTAAATTCAGGAGTCACAGACTTGGGCTTTAGGAAAATGTAGGATTTGAGGCGCCAGATTGCCGCAAAGGAGGAGTAACGTGTTATTGTACATGTAGCTTCAGCAAAAGGGGAGAGCCAGTTAGGAGCGGCAGGTTTTGCTGCAATAAAATGATAACAAAAACAATAGTACTACGCATAAGTAGATAAACGTTCTCTCGGCATTTCTGTGGTTTACTGGGGGAACGTTTAAGAGTGTTTTTCACTTAACATCGATCATGTGGAAGCAGAAAATGCAAAATTGATTTTCCTCATTTTTCCCATGATGGGAGAAATATGACTGAAATCCAGCGTAGACAGTCCAGCTTATATACATGTACATGTACCTTTAAAGTGCCTATGAAGTGAAAATTGTTTTTGTCTAGTTATAATATTTACCTTTTGAAAAACAAGATTCCAAAGTTTGAAACGTCTAGCTTAAAAACTAACGATTTTATAAGCGCTCAAAGTTGTGCCATTTTGACCTCAAAAATGGTCTTTGAATCGCGCGGTCAAAATACCACGTGATAATAACCTCTGACGTCACTTTGGTGCCGACGTCTTCCTCCTCTCGCTCACTGGTTTCTTCGTCTTCGGGGCTGCTAGATATTTCTGAAATTTCGCTCATTTCTGTATCGCTCGACATCTTTTCGTACTGAAAATACTCATTGGATACAAGAAACTCTGACTGTGTAAACAAATGTGAGGCACCAAAGTGACGTCACGGCCTGGTATTTTTGGATTAAACTCGACCCATTCCCCTGACCACTTTTGAGGGTAAAATAGCACAACTTTGAGCGCTTGTAAAATCGTTAGTTTTAAAGCTAGACGTTTCAAACTTTGGAATTGTGTTTTCGAAAGGTAAATATTATAACTAAACAAAAACAATTTTCACTTCATAGGCACTTTAAGACTTAGGTGTAAAATCTGTCTGCATTTTAGTTCAAAAACACACATGTGTACCTGACGTATGCCATATGTTCGTGGTCTCCAAATCTTTCCACTCGTTGTTTTCTGGGTCAACCAATTGTTTGATAACCACTTCATAGCCCTTCGAATAAGGGGCACTGTGCAACAAAGCCACGGTTATGTTTCCTTTATCATCCCCACTGAACTCTAAATCAGGTGGACCATCATGTGACAGTTCAATCACATTGCTCACCAAGACCTCATTAGTGCCAAGAGGAGGAGAGAGGGTCCTGGGACTCCATAATGAACATGTAATCAGCAAGGGTTGTTTGACAGCTCCACGACAAAATGTGATCATTGCACCAGCATCTTCAAGGTTCCAGGTATCACCTTCACACGATGCTTCAGCTCTGAAAAATCACAGTGTAAATCTACAGTGCTGTGCGCCGTGCCATTACCAATTGACATAGTTTTTGACTAATATTTAACACTTTTTTGACGTCTTTCTGATAACTAATGACTTCTTTTAATGAGCCAATCAAAATGCAAGAAGTGAGGGAGACAGAGGCGACAGATGCGGAGAGCAAACGTGGAACTTGACAAGCCCGCCTCTTATAATTCCTGAACTTTAATTAGCCTGTTTAAGCGAAAACCATTAGAAAGTTGACAAAAAGATATGAAGAAGTTAAAACTGCAATATTTAGAAAGGAAGCCACATCAAGCAATAAAACGGAACAAAAAAACACTACGAAAAGACAGATAACTGGTACCTTTGTTTTATCGTTGGCGACTTCTGAGCAATTGTGTAAATTCTCTTGAAATGAGTCGAGCAGCTCTGGTCTGAAGAGAACTGAATAATTTTCACACCCTCCCCTGCATATATTTCCATTCACACGCTTACTCTTTTTTGCATTCGTTAAATGACTTTAGTATAACTGCCGAAAGCTTATATTTTCTTAAGCTTTTTAACCAGAGAACGCTTTTCAAATTTTTTATTATGAATAATTTTGGGTCAACAGATCTGACTGAGTTCCGCATGGCCGCGAGTGATCTACAAAACCACCGTGTTTACCATCAATTCTAATGCCTTGAAAACCATCTCTTGAAAATATTTTCGGTCCAAAAGCCTTGGTAGACAATTTTTAAAATTCCTACTGTTTTGAATACTCTGGACTTGGAGTGATTTCTTTCCAATGAACGAAAATTTTATTCACCAAATGCTGCCATGTTCACTTGCCTGGATGGCAAAGGTGGCGTGGCTTAGTATTTAACAATTCCCTCTAAAAACCTGGATGCTATATTTACCTCCTGGCGAGGTAAATATAGCGTCATAAACCAGAGCTTCTTGACCAATCAGAATGTCCCATTCTTATATTCACCTCTGGAAATTAGACCACGGTGGCGAGAAGATGTGAATTTTATGTTCGAGTGGCAGAAACGATATGGCGAACGAGTGAGATATTGTTTTTGCCACGAGAACATAAAATAAATATCTTTGAGCCAACCTGTAATGTTCTTTTTATTATATGGAGACCAGATGTAGTTTGTCTTTTTATTTCATTGTTTTCAAAAAATCGAGCAAGTTTGACAAATCGCCATTCGTCTTCATAGAAAATACAAAGCTCCCTTGTGTCCAGGATACTGAAACACTAACTGAATTCCAGTCAAAGAAAATACATGAAATGCTTGTCAACTAAATAACGTTACACGTAAGAACTGAAAACATCAATGACTTTGACTTGAATCCGATGCGGCAATGTCTTGACGGCCGACAGTTTTCAACTGCTTTGGATTTCTTCTTTACAACATCTTGCACTTTGTGAAATTCCTTGCGAAGAATTCCCTCTAAAAAATGTCAAGGTTTCCATTTTCATGTTCTCGTCCTAAAGTTTTTTGGAAAACGCATTCTTTTTCGTCGCTTAATTGAACAAGTTAAACCTGCTTGTTGATGCTTGCTATCAACAAACCTGAGCGACACAAGAAACCAAGTTTATTCAACAAAGTAGAAAAGGCGCGAATCGTGACGTCAATGAGCGATATGACACTCGCAAGCGTGTCATACGGAAAGTATGCCACTCGGGCCCAGGATGGAGTGGCGTATGGAATCTACGAGTGGTTTAGTTCCCAGTAAAGCACTCTCCTCCATATAATAAGGCACACTGTTACACTGAGCAACAAAATGGCCGGACCAAACGACCCAAACTTTGACTAATAATGGTGGAATAATAAATCAATTATTCGGTGGTTTAATTAACATATAATACCTGCGAACATTCTGCTCATTGATGTAATGAATATATGGAAACATATATGAACTGCGGATTCATGATGAAATGATCCTCGCAGTGTGAAAGCAATTTAAGCAATTGCATTTTTTTTTGCATGAAAAAAAATTTCAAGGCTACAACGGGATTTGAACCCGTGACCTCTGCGATACCAGTGCGTTTTGCTCTACCAGCTGAGCTAAGAAGCCTTGTACGTTGGGAGCAGGTCGATTGTAGGTTCTAGTGGAGGATGTAATGAATAATGAAAGACATATACATGTATGAACTGCGGATTTATGATGGATGAGTGAAATGATCCTCGTAGTGTGAAAGCAATATAAAATGCAATTAAATTGCTTTCATACTGCGAGGATCATTTCACTCATCCATCATAAATCCGCAGTTCATATATGATTTTCATATATTGATTTATTGTTTTCTTAGCTTGTGAGAGGGCGGAATTATCTAAATCCTGCAATCTGATTGGTTCCGGGAGCCGGCGGAAATTTTTGATCTTGCCCGCTCACGGAGCGATTCCGCCCGGCTTACTCGCTGTGTTTTCATTTCGCAGCGAGAAACCGAATACTGCTTATCACCATTCAATTCATTCATTCAAGAATATGAGATGCATTGGTTATGCACCTGTCACTGGAAACCCCCACCCCGGGGAAACATGGGGCATTAGCCACAGAGCAATACCAAATGAGGATAATGCCCCATATGCGGGGGACACATTTTCTGGTGAAGCCCCTACCAAATGAGGTTAATGCCCCACATAAAGGGGACAGACTTCAGAAGTGAAGTATAATTAATTTAATGTTTCTATGTTTGTTTTCGCTGTTTAATTAAAAGAAATGAAACATTTTGGATAAAATCAAATACAGGGCCTTAACAAAAGTTTCCATTGTGTTTTTAAAAAATATTGTTCACAGGTGACTGTGTAAATTCACTAGTCCCTGCCAGAATATAAAAGGATCACACTACAAATGTGTAACAATGCAGGGGGACTTGTAAAATTAGTGAGGGGAAATAAAAAAATATTGTTGAAAATTGAAGTTAAACAATGAATGTAATACCATGTCATATCAAGTCATTCTTAGGTATTTTCACAGAATATTGACACATTTTTGTTAATCCATCCAGCTACAGCATACTTGTGATTTTATATTTAATATTCTACAAACCTAACAATAAAAAGAACCGATAGGCATTCATAACAAATAAATTCAGCAGATCCTCTTTTACTTTCGTTCCTCCATCGTTATAATGAAGACATACAGCATGTTTCCAATATGGCAGGGCACTTGTCACCAGGCTCTCGTCAAAGACCCCTTTCGTGCTGCATTAAGAGCCCAGGTTCCACATGTTCGGGCACGGCAACAGACTAAAATATACTAATCCCCACCCCCTCGGGAAAGGGAAAGGACTAAAATGCACTAATCCCCCACCCATCAAGGAAGGCAAAGGGCTAAAATGAATTAATCCCCCACCTTCTCGGGCAAGGCAAACAGTCAAAGCCCCTACAAAGCCCTACCCATGCCCGATGTTTCTCCGGGGTGGGGGGGGGGGAGGGGGTGGGGGTTTCCAGTGACAGGTGCATAAACAACTGGATACGTGAAGGGAAGATATGTAGGTGAAAGTATCAGAATCATATCAGATATGATGTCTTTTACTAAAGCTAAAAATATTCCAGGCCTTGCCGTTTTTCTTGACTTCGAGAAAGCCTTCAATTCCATCGAATGGAAATACTTGCAAAAATGCCTAGAGGTATTTAACTTTGGTCCACAATAACGACAGTGGGTCTCAGTCTTGTATAAGGACATCACAAGTTGCGTCTTGAATAACGGTTTCGCAACTAAGCACTTCAACTTAAGTAGAGGAGTCAGGCAAGGTTGCCCTCTTTCGGGTATCCTATTTGTAATTGGCGTGGAAATTTTAAACAATGCTATTACACGTTCAAACGAGCTAAGAGGAATCCAGATTGACAAAGAACAAACGGTCAAGGTCTCCCAATATGCAGACGATACAACAGTCTTCGTAAGGGATGTCCAGTCAATTCATAATCTTTTTTATCTATTAAGCCAATTTGAAAGTTGCTCAGGTCTAAAAATAAACCAATCCAAATCAGAAATATTATGGTTGGGATGTTGGCACCATAGAAAAGACCGTGTGCTAGACTTAAAACTAAGTGATGAGCCTATTTACGCCCTAGGGGTATATTTTTCATATAACGAAGAGCTTGCAACTGAAAAGAATTTCTTTGATAAGCTTAATCCCCTTAAAAAACTATTAAACATTTGGTCTCCCAGGGACTTATCGATATATGGAAGAATTAACATCGTTAAAACCCTTGCGATTTCTAAACTAACTTTCATTTGCAGTGTGCTAGACACTCCAAACGGATTTACCGATGAAGTCAATAACATAATATTCAGATATATATGGAAAAACAAAAATCCAAAACTTAAAAAAACAACTATCACAAGAAGCAAGAATGACGGAGGACTTGGCATGATTGACTTTTCACTATTCGATAAAGCGCTGAAAATAACATGGGTAAAACGTTTGTGCTCCAAGGAAACTGAACCATGGAATCTATCCCATTATCATTACTTTCAAACGTTGGAGGCAAGCTTCTCTTCGAATGCAACTATGACATTAAATCTTTGTGTATTAATGAGCACCTACCCAAATTCTACCGTGATATAATATTGCACTGGCAAGACTTAAACAGAACTACTCCTGAAAAGAAAGAAGATTTCTTAAACCAAACAATTTGGAACAACCGATTCATAAGAATAGGCAAATCATCAGTTTATTATCGTAAATGGTATCAAGTCGGCATACAAAACCTTGCTGATATTGTTAACGATGAAGGAACTGGCTTCATGTCATTTAATACTTTCTTGGAAAAATTCAAAATCAAATGCAATTTTTTACAATACTTAAGTTTGTTGTCGCCTATACCAATTCATTGGAAGAAGAGTTTGTCTTCCAGTACAAAGGAATTCACAACATACTATATACAAATAACATTCTGTATAAAATGAAGAAAAAACCAAACCCTTATTGTCCCTACTGTACCAATGTCGAACAAACGATTGCTCATTTATTCTTCACATGTTCAGCAGCCAGATCTTTCTGGTCCAAGTTCACTACTTGGTATAATTCACTATCTAAAAAAAAGAAGACTTCTCTTTCTAAAACAGAAATAATATACGGCTTAACAGATAACTGGTCGTCCTGTTCAACCCTTAACCACTTGATTATAATTGGAAAACACTTTTTGTATACTAATGCCCTAACAGACCAAAGATTTCAGTTCGCCGATTATATCACTCTCGTTCGAGATAAAATTGAAACGGAAAAATACATCGCAATCATGACCAATAATCGCACTGCCTTTAATAAAAAGTGGTCAAATTTTCTTATTTAGCACATTTATTAGTAAATTTGTTATGCTTTTTGTGTGTGTGTGTTAATTGTAATTGTAGTTGTTTTCCTTTTAACGAGTAATTTCTATTTAAATTGTTCATTGTACTTTATTATTAGTAATCTTATTGTGAGAAGTGTAAATATTCGGATTGTTAGTAATGTGAGTAATGTCTGTAATTATAATTGTATCCTTATCAATGTAAGCAATTTTAAAATTTGTCAATTTAAAAAAAAAAAAAAAAAAAAAAAAACATGTAACAAAATGCTGTAAAGGGGTGGGTTGGAGTTGTATCACCCACTAATGTAATAATCGACCACTAATGTAATACTAACCACAAATGTAATAAATATCAACCACTAATGTAATACTAACCACAAATGCAATAAATATCAACCACTAATGTAAGAAAAAACTAACCACTTATGTAATAACTTTTTAACCTTTAATGTAATAAAAATCTTAACCACTAATGTAATAACTTTGTGACCATTAATGTAATAACTCCAAAAATTGGTTGCATTTAATTAATAAGATTTATAGGATCAAATGGCAAAAAAATGACATGCCCTCTTATTTTCATCTTAATTCGGAAATCGTATATGTAAATTAGTGTGTCGAAAGTAAATGCAAATTAAGTTTTTCTGAATTAAGATGATGTTTAGTAATAAAAAAAAATGCGCGTTCCCTAAATCATACGTGCACGTACTAACTCTGAGAAAGCCTACATTGCTAAAATGCTAACCCTAATATTAATCAACAAATACTCTTACGAATTACAAAACAACTGATCAACAAATATTCTTAGCGATATATTTAGATGCACAACCTTGACGAGTTAACCCCGCGGGTCAGATGCCGCCCGGGTTCCTTTCATTACTTTGGTCACTTGTTTTCCAGTGTTCTAGGAATATTTTTTTTTCCAAAAGATAGCCGAAAACACGCAAGGAAACTCCCACAACTCCGACACCAGCTCCCACAAGTTCATTTAAGAAAGGATATGGCGCCTGAATGGCACAGCATCTTGAGCCTGAGTAGGCAGTTTAGAAAATGGAGTGGCGTAATGATCGACTTTAGGAGGATGGTTCCATGCTTGTGTGTATTTGATGTACACAGGCATCCAAGCTTGGTATTTTGTTCAAAATATTAAATGGAAAAAAATGAAAATAAAGAATATAGTTTTTTTCGGGCCGTTAAAACTTGCTTTCTTGTTGGACTGACATGTTCTTCGTCGTTGAATTTTTGTTGAGTTTCAAATTGTGAAATGCACTTCTCTTTAAAGCCGTTTTGTTCTCAGGCAAACATAGGCGACTTACCCGAAAGGGAGTATTGTTAAATTACGAAGGCTATAAAACCACACTTTTATGAACGCGAAACCGTTTTACATCTATCTTACCTTGACCCGGCTTCTGTTACGAAAAAATGAATTTGTTGGTGTTAAAAGTTAAAAGAAAAAGATGATGAAACTTCAGTTCCATTTGCGCCAACCAATTGCATGGTCATTCACGTTGTAGTTGCCTGGGCTACAGGCTTCCTCTGTGCTTATTGAAACAGTTGTATATAAAATATACAATGAAAATGGGATGCTTTTCAGTGGAAAATATATTCTAGTTGTATTCAAAATAGGTTTTATATGATATTGTTGCAGCCAAACAGCTCTTTTCTTTTAGTTTGTTACATTAATGGTCACAAAGTTATTACATTAGTGGTTAAGATTTTTATTACATTAAAGGTTAAAAAGTTATTACATTAGTGGTTAGTTTTTTCTTACATTAGTGGTTGATATTTATTACATTTGTGGTTAGTATTGCATTAGTGGTTGATATTTATTACATTAGTGGTTAGTATTACATTAGTGGTCGATTATTACATTAGTGGGTGATACAGGAGTAACCTATGATGAACTAGCATCCCATCCAGGGTAGTAGCAATACACCTATTTTTCTTTTCTGCTTCACGCTACAGCGAACAAGATAATCTTCAAGAGTATGGCCACTTTGGCCCAAGTGCAGACTTCCTACCTTGCCTTTTCTACAGACTGGTTCTTCTCTCGCATGAGCCATTGTGGTGCATTCTTGAAATGTTATTGTCATTGCTATTGCAGTTTGTTACATGTTTATCAATTGCAAAATAATGTAACAATTAAACATCAGTGCAGAAGGTCATAGTTACCTCCTGATGAGGGTCTTTCTGCTGTCATTTATAGGCAGTGTTGTGTCCATGTTATTCTCCGAGTCCACTTCCATATCTTCTTTTTTCTCGTCACCATCATCATCCTCATCAGATTTAGAAGAAGATTCCTTGACTAGAGGAATCATTACATTTTCAGTGGGTGAACACAAACAAATTCATTAATAGCATTTTTTCTGATCCTTCACACCAACTGCTGAAGCCAGGCTATGTTCTAAAATTACATTTTGTTGGCAAGACACTCAACATTCACAGTGCCTCCAGGCTCCACCCAGGTGTATAGATAGGCACCACCAAATATGTTGGGGCAACCTGACATTGTTTTGCAAGCCAACCTACCAGCTCTTTCAGGGCTTAAATGTACCTTTGCATACATGTGGAAGTACTGATAGCTAGCCTGTCACTGCTATCCCAGCATTTTCTTACTCTTGCTCCCACCACTGTGAGAGTATTAAACACGCCTTACATAGGAATACAGAATGTTATCAACCAGACCAGCTAAGTCTTATGAACTTCATGTTAACCATTTAGACCGGCCACACTATATTATATTGTACTTCTACCCATTATTTTAAAGTGTTTGCATTACACACCATTTTACCCAATCCCAATATATTGTCATAAACCATATTGCTTACCCAGTTGTTTAAGTCTGGCCTTGTAGCAAAACCTTTTTTATAATAATACAGTCAAAGCTCTCCATGAGACTAGAATTTATTGTGAAACCCTATTTGACGTTGTTAGTCAAAGTCTGCAATTAAAAGCTTTCATTAGCGACCGCTCCCATAAACAACCGGGACTTCCTTTGGGAAGAACCAACTTGTCTTTTCCATTGTTTCTTAGCTCTCATAAGCAACAACTCAAACAGTTTGCTTAAGAGTAAACACGACGTCATAACATTTACAGTAATATGACATAGGCAATAAAGATTTTGATCCATAAGTCAACAGAGATTTTTTCTGATTGTAGGGTGCCAGAGAAATATCTAGAGTCATTGTACGTGGTAAGGATGTCTTACTGGACGAACAAGGCATCATTCGATCTAGCTTGTTGAAACAATCATCTATCAATAAACTCAAAAAACTGCTGTGTAAGAAGAACTCAAACTGTGTTGGTTAAATGGGATTCAAGTGCTGAAAATTCTTTCCGTTTCTTCTTAGCAGTGCTTGCATAATGTTTGTACAGGTGACTTAATTATAATGACCTCAGGCAGAAAATTATAGCCCACGCCATGCAATATCTTTCAGAAAAACTGCAGTAAGCTACCTTAATATAATTAAGTGCACTTCTCTGACCAATGCATCACCAGCAAAATACTTAGACCCAATATAATGAGGGGGATTGTGCATTCATGGCATTTAAGATTTACAACTGTACATCGGTACCTGTAGAGCACAGCGTGGCCTCTGGTTGCTTCCCATCTTGTAGAGCCTAGAAAACGCAATAGAATTGACTATAATTAGAGAAGTAATTCTTTCAACTTACTTGTATGTAACCGATAGTGGTCAACATTTTACATATGTAGCTCTTGTTTTGTTAACATGTATGTCGTCCTTCTGCTTATTCTTGTGTTCAAGTCACAACTGCATGTCATCATGCACTAACTTAATATTTTTTGTGGGTAACTTCTTCCTGCTACAGTGAAGTAAGGCCCTGGCTAAAAGATGATGGAAAGGTGCAAGAGAATTCTCGTGTCTGGAATTGGTGATTGGGGTACATGTACATCATAATTTTCCCTGCCGCTTTATAAGGGATGGTGTGGAGTACTAACGCAACTACATGTAAAGCTGTCACGCAACTTAAGATTTTGTACGATCTTGTAGGTTAAGTTTTTAACATGTGCTACCTGAAACTCATTTTAGACCCTGTTTATACGGTAAATAAAGCACAGTAGGGGCATTAAAATTGGCACATACTTATTAAAAATAATGCTTGATACTGTGATATTTGGGTAAGGGTTCAAAAAGGTGCGGTGGTCTTTCTCTGCATCGTATGGGATTCTATATGTAAATAAACTCTTTTAAGCCCGGCTGACCTATTGCTCCCAGTGAACAACTCCGAATTCTTGCTGAATTTGCACTAACTTAATATTTTTCTACTAATTGCTATATTTTGGTATTTCTGCTATTTTTCCTTTTTTGTTTTTGTTTTTTTTTGTTTTTGTTTTTTGTTTTTCTACTGTTATCTTTTTTATTGTACTTAAATGCTTTAGAATTATTTGTTCTGTAATCTACTTCCTTAATTAAGTATGTAAAATGTAAAATGCCTCTTTTCTGACCTAATATTTACTTTAAATTAATAAATGTGGTCACCCAACTAGTTTAGTTCTTTAGTTATTTTGGGTGACCAGCAACTGTATGTATTTTTAATTTATTTATTGTTTAAGTTGTTACTAGTAATTTGCAGTTCAAATAAACCTTGTTGTTGTTGTTGTTGAGAATATCACTACTCCTCTTGCATGGAATCCTTCATGGAGTCCATCGCTGCAACAGGAATTGTCGCAGCAACAGGAATTGGCGGGTTGCCCTGACAATTCGCCGGTACCCATTTATACACTCCTGGGTGGAGAGAGGGACTGTCTTCCCCGAGAACACAACACATTGACTCCTGCCATGGCTCGAGCGCTTGATCTGGAGGCCAACATGCCTCACTTTGAAAATTGGAAAGCTTACCTGATATGCCTTATGGTAGCAATTCTCTCTTTCGTGATCTCCAATGGATGATGCTAACTGTATAATGTCACCCAGGAACATCTCCATTTCAGGAGCTTTCATCTTTGCCTGCCTCATTTTCCACATGTTTTCACGAAAATTCAGTGCTTCTTTTCCATATCTTCTGAACATTTCCTCTTTGTTAAGTTCCCTGCATAACTGAAGGATTCCATTGATTGTTTGCTCTCTGGCCACACCAATCTCCTTTGTCTTCTCTCCACCTTTTCCTTTTTGCCACTGCTTTTGCCAAGTATGTAACAGGTTCTCGCGGAATTGTTCAACACTTTCCTCCTGTCCAAGTTCTTGGTACAGTTGTTCCACTTTCCTTTTTAGCATTGCTTTGTCATAAGGATGCCCCTTCTCGGCAACAAAGTCTGGTCTCACGAGGACGTTTTTGTACAGTGCCAGCTTGGCATTTTTGTGCTTTGTGACTTTTTCCTGCTTGTCAAGTTGAAGGCTAAGCTTAATTACCTTGTCCAAGATCTCATCTCTTTCTTTCAGCATCTCATTAAGCATAGTGTTGTCTGTTTCTTGGTCAAACTTCTCTTGCATCTCTTCCTCAGTAGCTCTCTGCATCCCCTCATAGAACCACAGGGTGTCCTCTATTTCATATTTATCTTCCCTGTCACCACGTAGGTACAATATGGCATCAATTATGTCTTTGTTGTACTTGGTGAAGCCAAACTGTGTCGAACGTTTCTGTTCCTCCCAGA
Source organism: Meandrina meandrites (assembly GCA_963693305.1). Lineage (NCBI taxonomy): Eukaryota > Metazoa > Cnidaria > Anthozoa > Scleractinia > Meandrinidae > Meandrina > Meandrina meandrites. The sequence goes on along the minus strand of OY855907.1, from coordinate 25,399,395 downwards.
AGCGCAAGCAAAACTTCAAAGCATCTTTCTTAAACCATTCCACCTTTGTTTCATCATACATGTCCTCAACACCAGTAATAATCTTTCGCCACACTTCACTATGGTTTCCCACGCCAAGTGTCTTCTCCATTTTCCATGCTTTAAGGAACAACTTTAAGGCTTTCTCATATTCTCCAAAGTTGGCCTGAATCACTGCTAGCTGGAAGATGCTATGCACGGTTAGTGGGTGATTCCCAAGAAGCTTCATCCTTATGCTGTATGCTCTATCAGCAGGTTTAACAGCTTCTGAATACTTCTTTTGAAACATAAGAGCATTGGCAAGATTTCTACAGAAGTGTGCTTCATCATGAAACCCTGAAAGTTTGAGTTCTTCTAAAAGGCTCAGTGCATCTCTGTACCATTCGACTGCCTTTTCATACTCTCCCTGACTCTCATACACTGTGCCAATTTGATTCTTGTACATTGGCATATCTAGATGATACTCAGAACCTGCCAATCCCTTTTGCATCTGATATGAAATCCTGTAGAAATCGAGTGCTTTCATCGGTTTGTTGAGGGCATAATGGCAGTTGCCAATAGCATTGTAGCATCTTGCAAGATCGGTATGCACTTTAAGCAGTTCCTCTGTGAATTTTAGCGATGACTCTAAGCTTTCAAGTGCTTTCTTGTAATCTCTGTTTCTGTAATAGGTTTCCCCCTCACTGTGCAAGTAAAGTCCTCTGCTGAGACTGTAAGTCTCACTTGACTTGTCTTGAACTTTTTCTAATGAGCGAGAAGCTTCCTTCAAAACTTCAAATGCCTTCTCAGTTCCCTCAACATCCAAAACCTGCCGTGCTTCCCAGCATTTAAACTGAGCTCGGCGAAGAGAACCTGTACAGGAATGAATACTCTTAGTCACAAATAAGTCACTGGTATGATCTGAGACTGATGTTTTTCAGGGTAATGGCTGCCCTTGCACTATGGTGGTTAAGACCATTGAAGCTTTTCCCAGTTTCTGAAGTGACAAAGCGTACTGGATAGCATGCATGTAGCTCACTTGCACAATGTCATCATTTGACAACAACCACCATAATTCATTTTTTTGTTTTTGCTTATTATTTTAATTTTGAAACTAGACTGGATTTTTAAATGACAATAATATTGCTGAAAATACCATAAAAAATGAAAAGTGAATGATTCTAGTAGAATAGTAAAATCATGCCATCAAGGAAATCGCATAATTTTTTTTTTCCATTGTTATAGCTACTCAAAGGCATAACATTGCAATAATTATTCTAATTTTCATCCTTCTACTCTCAGAACAAATAAAAAGTGAATGATTCTGGAAGAATAGTCAAATCATACTATCAAGGAAATTGCTTATTTTTTCTACCCATTGTTATAGCTACTCAAAGACATTACATTGCAATGTACACGTAATTATTCTAATTTTCAACCTTCTCCTCTGGTCACTAATTAAAGGTGTCTTAGGCAAACAGCTCATGGCAATGCCATTCAGATATGTACTCCAGACATGGGAGGTGCAAATAGTCTGAAGTAAAAATTAAAGGCCCCCCAAAAAATCCTCTAGACTTGCAGCGAAACCCTCCAAATTGCCCAAAAACCTAAAAACCTTAAAAATACACGGAAGGGATTATTTCCTTGAATAACAACTGGGTTGATTATTTTATTTTTTGGGCTTTCTCATTGTTGAGCATTGTTCTCAAATTGGTTTCTTTGACATAATATTATTGTCAGTGGCAATATCCTTGGCCAGTGGCATCAGAGCTCTAGTCATTCCTATTAAAATACAATGTATATTATTTGAATAGGAATGACTACCCCCTTCCTGCAGTAAAGTTGAAAAAAGATAACAGGAAGGGGGTGAAAAAGGAGAGGTATGGAAAATGAGTGTAGAAGGGGAGGGGTGGGATTTATAAAATGCTATGGCAGGAATATTTAGGACTTTTCCCAGGATGGCTGAAAGGTAAATGTATTCCCTTTGTTAAATATTAAAGTGCAACCTACATTGTAACCCATTATTTTTTTTTTTGCTAACATAAAGGCAAATTGCCATATTTTTGGAGTATTTATGAGCAATTTTTTTCTGATTTGGAAAATCCTCAAATATTTTAATCTCTTTGTTAAATATAACAAAGAAACTGCTTTAAAAAAGTGTGCTTGTACTACATCTGTAACACTAAATATAGTGCTTTTTTATCATGACCCTTGGCAATGCTTCAAACGATGAAAAAATCCTACTTAGTAAATCAAACAACCAGATTTGTCGTACCCCCAAAATTCCTAGTTACTACTAGCTCAGACACATACTTGGGAGGTGGGGTGGCCTAATGGTTGGTGTGTCGGAGTCTGGATCAAGTGGTCTGGATTCAAGCCCTGGCTGGGGTCTCACTGCGGTGTGTTCTTTGTTGAGACACTTTACCCTCATAGTGCCTCTCCACCTGGGTGTATACTAGCATCCCATCCAGGGGGGAGTAGAAATAGTTTTGGCCACTTCGTACTACAGAAACTAGGATAAGCTCCAGCATGATGAACCATTGACTAGGCCCAAACACACACTTTTCCTAGGTCACATACTTGGATGCATGGTGTCTGACATTTCAAATAAACGGCACGGAATGCATGCAGAAGCGATGACGTTTCACAAGGGGTCTTTAATAATTTTCAGGACATTTGTCAAAAAATTAAGGTAAATAAGAGTAGCTGACAACTTCTGTGCTGAGTGATTGTTCAACAAAAGTTGCGTTATCTTGGCATGACATCCGATACACGAAATACGACGCAAGGTCAAATGCTGTCTTGAAATTGCTTACACCTTTTGTTTTAAAAGAATGGCAAGATTTCTGTTTACTAAATCTTATAGAACGCATCAAATATAATTTGTCTCTTTCGTTTATACTTTACATTAGTCTTTTCTAACTGCCCAGGAGTATTTTGCTTTGAGTTGAGTTGACTTGATTTCTTTTCCCAGTCCTATTCGGTTCTAGAAAGGTCGAGAAAGATTGGTCAATCACGCGCAACAGATCCCGTCCACTCGCACGACAACATTAATCAAAAGCACTATGTGCAACGACTGTTTTTTTTGGAAGTGGCAATGAGCTACTGAACTCGGAAAATGAATTATTAATAAATGAGGATTTATCAAATCGCAACGCGGTCTAGCGTGCATCGCTTTAAACAAATCATACGTCACACCTGACAACGTTGGAGTTCGGGGTCCAGATTAGAGAAAATAACTCCAGTAAAAACTTCTACACCGATCCATTAGTAGCAAGCACAATAATATCAACCTATTTGGTAAATAAAATAAAGACACGGCAACTGGTTGTCCGTTGTGGTTCGTTGCGCAACAAATGAGTGGCCTGTAATCTCCAGCAAAGTGAACATTATGGGTGTCAAATACTGTATGCTACTACAAACGACAACAAAGGTCAAACAAAATGAACAGAATTAAAAATAAATTTTATTAAACGCTAATTTTGTACTTGAATTTTGTACTTGGACAGTTTGATTAAAGCGTTTGCGCTATACAAACGTCTACATTCGCACCCTAGACTGTTACAAGCCGGAACACGAAATTGTCATGCCAAAAGACCCGAAACTAAAGGAGTTGCGTTACGTCTGTCAACCATCTGTCAAACCCTTTTGTATTCTCGATTAAAATAGATCTTTCGCAATGCGTTGTTTACAGTCAGTACAGTAAACTCTGCAGTCACAGCGAGAATCTTAGCTTTTTGAGCGCAGCTCCCAGTGGCTTTGCTGAGTTGTACAACGTTTGTACGGCTAAGTATATTGTTGATGTCGTTGCAATGATTTCTTCGCCGATGATTGTAAATTTGAGCCGCGAAGTCTGATTTTGTGATGAAGTCGGTGACACGTGGAACGACTTTTTGGTTGAATTCGATTGCGTGGACATCTGCATAACTTTGGAGGCAAGTTGTTTTCTTCTCTGTATTTTTATGCATGCTTGGAAATATATGATCGCTTTTATCGATCCGCGCATCTGTCGTTCTGCAACTTTGAGCTTTGATCGCTCAAGTAGCTAGTAGCGGCTGCCAGCCGTTATACATGCATGACTTGTAAAGATCTATACGGATTTACGTTGTTTTTACACGTTTGACTCTCTTTTCGGTGGAATCTCAAGGATTGTAAAGGTTGAAATATTTAGTGTGATTTCTAGAACGCGAAATCGATTGTACACCCACACTGAAACATGTCGATGACTACTTCGGGGGGGGGGGGGGGGGGAGGTGCATGAACTTTAATACAAGAGAACTTTACGAGCGAACTCTTCCGAGTGAAACCTTTTTCAGAAGCCTAGATTTTATAGTGAGCTATCTATATAATGGAGTTTGAAACGCTAAGAGAATCATCAATACTTGCGGGAACTGACGCTGTTGAGCACTCAAGCATTGCGAAAAACTGGACTACAGACATGCAACAGAGTTTTCCTTATCAACACAAGAATCTTCTCGAAGATGCAATGGACACCATATTTAAGCTTAGTTGCGCTCTAAAAGAAGAAACGAAAAACGAAATGAGTACTTCAAGCAGCTTTTGGGTAACTACCGGTATATTCTTTCTTTCAATTTTTGCTTTTTCTTTTTTTGTTTCATTGGGTTTATCTTGCTTTGTTTTTATCGTTTCAATTATTGTAACAGCATATGCTCTTGTCCAGCACTTCATGTCGTATGTAGATGGCTATGTAGAGAATGTTGTTATTTCGGCATTTGATGATTGTGATATCTTAGACAAAGCTATTTACTAAACCGGAAATGTAAACAATTATTCAATGGTGACAATAAAAGCGAGAAAACACATGAGATCTCGCAATGCGAAGTATGTTTACTATAATTATTGTCGTGTAAGGTTATGTAAACAGCGTGATCCAAGTTAATTTTTTAAAGAGAAGCCCGAGTACACACGTACGCAGTTAAGCGTCTAGTTCATTTTGATTTACATTGGGAGTAAAAGAAGCAAGTTCCAAGCAGACAAATTCAAGTTTGCGTGTTGTTTGCGTGTTTTCATGCTAGCGTGTGTACACTCTTTTCTCTGTACAGCGTTTACGATTGACGTTCAATTTCCGGAATGTGTTTTGATAGTGCCATGAGCAGGTTTGATTGCTGTGAAGATTAAGCGTCGCATAAAATTTATTTTGAAATCGGCTAGGTTGACCTTTGTCGCGTGACACTGATAATCTTCTGTCAGCTAGCGATTACACAAACTTCGCTTTCAATTTCGCTTTCACCGTCACATGCAAACTTAAGAAAATTCTGTTGATTTTTCTATAGGGCAGAAACAACATACACCTGATTTAAGGTAAAATAAAAATAAAATATGTTCACAATCGATTTTCAAATTATCATCACATACCCATCGAAACAAAACTATCAGCGCCTAAAGTACAATGGTCTGTCATCGGTCTTAATAAACCGCAACGTCAAACTGAGAGTGGCGTAATACATGTAGGTCTGCCAACCATCTGTCAACGGCCTTTTGTTTACAGATGATCGACTGAAGGAGTGAAGGAAGGAAGGAAGGAAGGAAGGAAGGAAGGAAGGATGGCTTCAAATCCCCCCTCAATCCGTAACTCCCGTTTTGCATACACAAAAACAGTCATAAAAATGATACTGTATTCTGAACAGAATAATAATAATTATTAATTAGTATACTAAAACAGTGGAAAAGTTATGGCAGATGGGGGATTTTCAGGTTGCTGGAATTTGTGTTTTCAAGTCATTACCTTTGCAGGATTTTTTTTTGGTTGTACAAACATTTTGAAACATGTCAGAATATGTGAACAATTCAAGCATCAGTGGTCTTAAAATCAGCAACCTTGATAATTAATATTTTTATCATGCTCTTTTCATTTCTGGCACCCAACTTTTTTCAAACTTGATTGACATGGTCATGTTATGACAGTGTTTCAGTTCTGCAAAATGCCAAGTACTGTACATGTATTAGTGCCAGCCCCCTACCTGACTGTCCATCATTTTCACACATCTCAGCCCAGGAATGAAACAGCGTGATCTGTTTGTCTTCAGTCAGCATGGCATTGAAAAGTGATGCAATCTCGGCAGTCTCATGGTATTCACCTGGAATACTGAAATACTCTGGCTGCAGGGAAATGTCAAGAGTAAACTCATAGTTTGCTCTGTCAGCCTCAAACAGTCTGAACGCTTCAACATAGTCAGGCTCTATCAGCTTTGCATTTTTTTCCATCTTGGCCATAAAGTGTTGATGAAATCGTCCCTTTGCTTCCAAGTAAGCTCTCTGGAATTTTGCATCATCCTTGATACTGTCAGCATACTTTCTTAGGAGTGGATGAATGTCATACATCCTCTCCTTTGCTTCTTCATCAACTACAAAAATTATTGCACTGGTAACTAGTCCCTCTAGCTGAGCGAAAGCCTCTGATGGGCTAATGCCGAGAACTTTAGCTGCTGCGGAAGCAGAGAAAGGACCACAGAACAATGAAATTGACACAGCAGAAACTTTTAAGCTATCACTGGGAAGTGTATCAAACATTTCTCTAATTGCCGACAGCTGATCCATGTCAACTCCTTCTTCTTCAAAATTAAATGGCCTTTCTTTAGCATCCTCTTCTGCTTTTGATTTCTTTGGAGGAAAAACTTTCCCTTTGTGAACTCCAGCAATAAGTTCATCAGCAGATTTTCTTTCCTGTCGCAAGATAGCAGCTATTCCTATCAAAAGCAGTGGTATTCCTTTGGAGATGTCAATTAGGTTATTCTTCTGGTGGATATTTACACTGCCTAATCCCTTGGAAACTAGGATTTTCTCTGAAAAGGCACTCTCAAGAGACTTCACCTCATAATTGCCCACCTTTTTGGCATCTTGCAATTGAGTCCTGGATGTAAGTAGCACTTTTAGTGTTTTCTTGTCTTTGCCATCAAATTCTAAAAGCTTTTCTAAAAACTGCACAAAAGCTGTTCTCAAGTTTTTGCCTTCCTTTCCTTTTCCTGTAGTAAACTGGTCAACATTATCCAGTAAAAAAAGAACTGGTTCCCCCTCACTTTTAAGTTGAATCTGCTCGTGAATTTTTGTGACAACAAAATTCTGATCGATAGGAGCGATGCGGCCTGTAAGTCCAACTGAACTCATCATGTTCAGATAAATCGCCCTCATATCTTTAGCTTCTCTTAGATCAAACACAAAATGTTTTCCTCTCCATTTCGAACAAACTTCGTTTGCAAGTGTTGTCTTTCCGACACCAGCCGACCCAAACAAGTTGACAGCCGACGACTGTCCGGTTTCGAGCCTTTTCGTAATGTTGTTTATTTCATCTCGCCGTCCTTGCAGTTCTTTCCTTGGTTCAACTCGTTCTGGAAGAGAGGCCTTGAAGCCCTCGATCGATTTCTTGATGTCTTCTTCTTTGTTCGATTTCGGGGCAACAAACTTTTCGATCAGAGTGAGTTTGTTGTCAGCTACATGTCCGTGTTTCTCTAGAAGTTGCAAACACGAAAGCAAGTCTTGATTATCTAGCAAATTAAATTTTCCTCCGTAATTCCTTTTCAGTGATTGTACAACATCTTGTGATTCTGTTGGACTAAATTTGGGAGATATGTTTGTAAAGAGTTGTTGTAAAACTGGCGGTCTTTGGACTGCCACGGCCGCCATCTTTGATCGTATTGCTGCTGACCGAAATACTGGGGCGCAGGTGAATGCGTGAAGAAAACGTCACGCGAGCTCGGCACGGAAAAAAATTAGGAGTCACGCAACTTCGACACTTCAATGACATGATCGTCCAAAAGCGGGAAAAAGATCTGCAAAACTTTTTTTATCTTTACATAAGATGGTTCGCAACAACTTTATTTACAACTTTATTTTCTTAGCAAATATCCGAAAACGCTAGCATGTTTTTTTGGTTTTTTTGTTTTTGTTTTTTTTAGCGTCTTTGAATTGATGGCTCGTGTATGACGACCTCACTGACGTCACAGGAAGGATAATCCTTAGAGGGAGAGTAGGCATAGAAAACAAATCCAGCTGGCGATGAAAACGACAACTTGAACTCCCATTGCCTCCATTGCCGTTTTGAGTAGCTCAAAACAGTTGCCTGATGTCTGAAACAAGATGTGCATCACCTTGGCGTGTAGAAAATACTATTGATCCAGCTAATACTGATGTCAATTTTCCTCGGCTCGCATATACGTGTACAGATGCAACTTACCAAAGATGATTTATACGCGCGGTTTTGTTGCGGATAATCAATGATGTGTTCCCCGACGTTACTTATCGAGCCAAATTTGATTGCATGGGATTTTTGCATACTCATCTTTGTTTGCTTTTCAGTACAATTTAGTTAGGAGACCATTTACCTGTCTACCTATGCCTTTGCTTTTAGGCAAATAAGCATGAAAAGTTCTTTGTCCTTCAGGACAATCTGGCTTGTCCTGGACAGCACTGTTTTTTAGTACTGTAAGTCGTTTGGTTACTCAATGATTTGTAGAGATTGTACAGTATTGGCCACCACATAAATTCACAACAAGGATTACAACAATGTAACAAATATGCCCTTGATGTACCTTTTGAAAATAATACTTGAAGCAACCCTTAATTTCAAAACCTAATCAAACAATAACAACCCTCCAAGTTAAGACCATTTTAGTCGCCATGCCAACTAAAATTTTGGAGCTGGCAACTACAATGTTAGCCTGCGAACGCAGATTTAGTTTTCGTCGGAGACAAGCGACAGCCGGAAATACGTCTGCGTTCGCAGGCTACTACAATGTAAATTGGAACTGAAAATTAAGAAGAAGGTTGAAAGCATGAACTTAATTTAGCAACTAAAATTTTTCACTGGCAACCAAACAAGCAGTTAGGGAAAAAATAAATTTGGAGGGTTGAATAATGGCATTTTAAACTGACAATAGGTTAAGTCTGCATTCGAGCCAAGTGGCCCATCCAGCCTGAGCAGTAGTATGAAGAGACTAGGAGTATTTCCACTCCTCTCAGGTGGATAGGATGCTAGTCCATCATAGGGTTACCCCCAGCAGTAAGTTTCCCGGTATATTTTGTGCAGCCGAGTGAAACACTTTTAAAAGGCACTACATGGCAAAGTGAAACAAAAATGGAATTGTTCAATATCCACCAAACACAAACCATTCATGTGACGTAACATTTTTAGCTGCCATAGTAAATTGTTGGATCTTTTTTAGATGACCACAACAATGTTATTGACTGCAGTATAAATTTAACTGCCAGTGGAGTTAAATATATTGGTTAAAAAAATATATTTCCAAAAAAATTATACAATGTAGTTTATATCTGCCACTGTTGCTTATGGCACAGTTACTGTCAAATTATACCAGTTTGAAAGATGTTATATGTAATTCATAGATTGTATATCAATATATGAATTTATAAATTGTTTATTCTCAGTGAAATGAAACAACACTGTTTATAAAACTACAACACCAAATACTCCCCTAACAAACCATCATGCTAAAGAACAACACAAAGGAGGTATACATGGAGGCTTCGTCAAGTCTCTAATTCCTTTTGTACAACGAAAACATTACAGGCATTATTTTAGACCACCGGGAATAAGCTTACAGCTATTGTGTCTATACAAAACTCGAACAGGGTAAGTGAACACGAACGAAGAAAACATGTTCCTACATGTACACCGCTGCAAACATAAGGTGCATCACGTGCTGCTGGGGTTTTAATTTTGGAACGACAACATGAAATTGTTAGCTTCCTTGTCTTTTCTTGCACTCACGTAAGCTGGAAGGAAAAAGTCCCTTTTCACAAAAGACTGCAGTTTTCATCCCTCGGCTAAATCCAAGTTAAAGAGCATAAATGAACTTCCCTGGTAGCACGAGCTCTCGAAATGTGCCGAGCACAGCGATGCTTTCGTAGTGGGGTTGAAATCAGGAGAATCAGCGCGATTTCTTCGTACAAATTGCACCTTGTTTCCACTCAAAACCTGCTCTGACGAAAATTGGTACATTCTTATGCCCTGGTTTATGATGTGTTTTGGCTACCTTGGTTATTTGGTGCACCAGCAACACAAAATCGGCATATACTTCATGGTAGAATGCCACAAGTGCACCGACTGAAGTACTTCATGTAATACTAAATATTCTATGACTACTTTCATTAGGGTATAATTTATTTCTTAGTTGTTAGTATTGGTGGTTATTAGCAGTTTTTAGTAGTTACTAGTAGTTGTTGGTAGTTACTAGTAGTTGTAGGTAGTTACTAGTAGTTGTTGGTAGTTATTGGTAGTTGTAGGTAGTTACTAGTAGTTGTAGGTAGTTAATAGTAGTTGTTGGTAGTTATTGGTAGTTGTAGGTAGTTACTAGTAGTTGTAGGTAGTTACTAGTAGTTGTAGGTAGTTACTAGTAGTTGTAGGTAGTTACTAGTAGTTGTAGGTAGTTACTAGTAGTTGTAGGTAGTTACTAGTAGTTGTTGGTAGTTATTGGTAGTTGTAGGTAGTTACTAGTAGTTGTAGGTAGTTACTAGTAGTTGTTGGTAGTTACTAGTAGTTGTAGGTAGTTACTAGTAGTTGTTGGTAGTTACTAGTAGTTGTTGGTAGTTACTAGTAGTTGTAGGTAGTTACTAGTAGTTGTTGGTAGTTATTGGTAGTTGTAGGTAGTTACTAGTAGTTGTAGGTAGTTACTAGTAGTTGTTGGTAGTTACTAGTAGTTGTTGGTAGTTACTAGTAGTTGTTGGTAGTTACTAGTAGTTGTTGGTAGTTACTAGTAGTTGTTGGTAGTTACTAGTAGTTGTAGGTAGTTACTAGTAGTTGTAGGTAGTTACTAGTAGTTGTAGGTAGTTACTAGTAGTTGTAGGTAGTCACTAGTAGTTGTAGGTAGTTACTAGTAGTTGTTGGTAGTTACTAGTAGTTGTAGGTAGTTACTAGTAGTTGTAGGTAGTTACTAGTAGTTGTAGGTAGTTACTAGTAGTTGTTGGTAGTTACTAGTAGTTGTTGGTAGTTACTAGTAGTTGTAGGTAGTTACTAGTAGTTGTAGGTAGTTACTAGTAGTTGTTGGTAGTTATTGGTAGCTGTAGGTAGTTACTAGTAGTTGTAGGTAGTTACTAGTAGTTGTAGGTAGTTACTAGTAGTTGTTGGTAGTTACTAGTAGTTGTAGGTAGTTACTAGTAGTTGTTGGTAGTTACTAGTAGTTGTAGGTAGTTACTAGTAGTTGTTGGTAGTTACTAGTAGTTGTTGGTAGTTACTAGTAGTTGTTGGTAGTTACTAGTAGTTGTAGGTAGTTACTAGTAGTTGTAGGTAGTTACTAGTAGTTGTAGGTAGTTACTAGCAGTTGTTGGTAGTTATTGGTAGTTGTAGGTAGTTACTAGTAGTTGTAGGTAGTTACTAGTAGTTGTTGGTAGTTACTAGTAGTTGTAGGTAGTTACTAGTAGTTGTTGGTAGTTACTAGTAGTTGTAGGTAGTTACTAGTAGTTGTTGGTAGTTACTAGTAGTTGTTGGTAGTTACTAGTAGTTGTAGGTAGTTACTAGTAGTTGTAGGTAGTTACTCGTAGTTGTTGGTAGTTACTAGTAGTTGTTGGTAGTTACTAGTAGTTGTTGGTAGTTACTAGTAGTTGTAGGTAGTTACTAGTAGTTGTAGGTAGTTATTGGTAGTTGTAGGTAGTTACTAGTAGTTGTTGGTAGTTACTAGTAGTTGTAGGTAGTTACTAGTAGTTGTAGGTAGTTACTAGTAGTTGTAGGTAGTTATTGGTAGTTGTAGGTAGTTACTAGTAGTTGTAGGTAGTTACTAGTAGTTGTAGGTAGAAATCATACGTAAATTTAATACGTCATTAAAAAAACTGTCAAACAGCCCATTGACTATCCAAGATCAGTTACTTAAGTATAGCGTAGTTTCCAAGAAATCTATCTAAAAGTTGAAAGCACAAATATTTCCGTAGCAGTAAGGGTTAAATGGCGATTTCCGTCAAGTGATTATGCCAAAGGGATTAAGGTAATACAAAATTTAAATGAGCATTAGTTGCTCACAAAACTATTCTTGCTCGCTTAGATTCTCATAGTGACGTCGATGAAGAAGGTATCAGTCAAGGAGAGCCTGCCGATCAAACACAGAGAAAAGGTTGTCAATGTGGCAGTAAGATAACATCACGACAAAAGTTTGCATGTGAGCCCAGTTTGGGAGAAAGATCCAGATGCCCCTGCGTTAACCGTGGTCAACGGTGTTCATCGAATATCTGCAAGTGTCGCAACTGTGGTAACATAAATGAAAAAACAGGCAAAGTTAAAACTAGTTGTAGGTGTGGCGAGGGACAGAAAATGAAAAATGAAGAAACTGTTTCCTGTACAGATTTTAAAGGAAAAAATAGAACAAAGTGCCCTTGTTTCGTGAATGGTTTTGGATGCGAAAATTGTAGTTGTTGCAACTGCAGAAACACTTTTGGCGAAAACAAAAAAGGCAAAGATAATAAAAAGGGAACCGGAATTGGAAATCGAAAATCGATGCTTTCCAGTCCCCCATCACTAAAACGTATGCGGGGAACTCAGTTCTTACGCGAAAATGGTGTTGCGAACGTCCGCGAGGGATGGAGTCGGCTTGAAGGTTGTCATATCCAATACGGTATTGGATATGACTGAATCATTCCTATTCTCAGCGACGTGTCTAAACCAAGCAAAGACAACATTTGCACGTTATATAATTATGTGATTGAAAGCAATGCAGCAAAGAGCCTGGGCATGAAGTTCAACAAGAAAACGACTCTGCAAGTTAGTGGAAAACTTGAATACAAAAGAAAACGACTGGATTCTTTATTGAACATCATAAATAAAAGCGAACCTTCGAGTTAAAACATCTAGTCAGAGAAATGTACATTCCTCTTTGGAGAAATAAATTTATCATGTAATATATAGATTTAGGCAGGCCTAAAAGCGGAGCTCCCATTTATCATTAGCAAATAAGTAGCCACACTATTTCTAAGCTTATACAGTGGTACAAAATAAATTAGTTTTTAATCGCTCATGGTTAAACTTTTAAGTATAAAATATCTTACATGTAAAAACCTCTCACGGTTTTGTCGACGAAAGCGATGTCAACATATTTCGAGGTAAACCGAAATTGACGAGTGCACTTTATTGGGTTCCTCACGTACGCACGTAGGAGCACACAACAGATATCTTTGTAAAACTTTTTACAACGTTTACTGTACACTAATTAATACACCTTTATGAGTTATTCAATGTAAAAAGGACCTTGAACTTGTTTTGATTTAATACAAAACAGTAAGGGCAAAAAATCAACTCAAGGCAAAAAAAAGTACAGAAAAATAAAGTAAATCGCTGCTAAACACAGTAAACCAAATAAACTCACACCACGGCAAACTGAGAAAGTCACCGCAGCAAAACAAACTCTGCAAATTGATGGTGCCGGTTTTGTAAGTCAGATTTTGTGTAAGAATTGTGACAGTTTGTGATTTGGGAAGTAGTGCACGCTAACTTAGAATAAAGCTTACAATGTTGTTTTGAACCGTCCTCTGTCTTTTCGCTGCGGTTTGAGTTGCATGATAATAATCTAATTCTGTTTTATCGTATGCGTTGCTAAATACCTAAGGGAATTTTACGCAGAGAACTGATTCAATTTTCTTCATTTCTGGTAAGCAAATATGCGGTAGGGAAAGCCCGGGAGGTAGTCTGAACTCACTGAGCCAAACACGGGTAACTTGCAACGAAATCGGCGAAATATATATTGGTTTACCCGTGCAAGATTTCAAGATCATTTCGACGCACTCGCTGGTAAGAGAAACAAAACAAATGCAATCGAGTATCAAAAAGAGCGGTTGGATAATAGATCACTTAAAAATATCTTGGTGTGCAGTATCGCTGAGTAGTTTTACTCGTTTTTGTTTGCAGGATTTTTACAAATCGAAATCGTGATTTTGATCCGTGAAGCTTAATAATTTAATATTGTTTTCAAAATCCAATAATGAACATCACAGTTAACTCGACCAACTAAAACACCAAACAATTAGTCCAAATGAACTATTTAATAAACAATGTCTGTATAAAATGTACAAACATTTTCAAGTTTGAGAGCAGCATTAATTGAATTGTAAATATTTACGAAAAGATGCGAAACCGACACAACTTCAAATTCGCTCATAAATGAAGTGTAAACAGATTCTCATGCACAACAAAAAAGACTAATGCTTAGTGCATACATTTACGTTTGTTACCTCATGTTTGGAGAAGGCTTGTAAATTCTGCAGGGCTAAAATTTCAAACCAGCACAATAATATCGGAAGCGAACACGCCACTCGTTGTAAGCTTACTCCAACACCACCGACATATAAGTTCTTACAGTGTTTTGAATTATCGGCGAAGATCGATCTCTCCTTTCCTTTCGGTGTAGCTGTTAGGTCTGTTAGCAGTCTTTTGTCCATCACTTAGTGAACTTCACCGGCTCTGAGCTCGCTTTTATTCCAGTTCAATTAACTTTTCAGCAGCCTTTCAGCCAAGGTCAGCCGCAGTGCTTCAACTCTCGGTGTTTTCCGATGTATATCATATTCAAGTCGGCAATTATTTCGGGTCATCCCGTTAAGCGGTTGTCCTAGATCATTTGGCATGAGGTTTCCATAAAGTTGATGAGTAAATAGAGTGAGAAATATTCACGAAGCACTATGTTTTCCAGCATGCTCTCTTCACGTCTTTCATTCAGGTTAAAAGGTGAACAACGTACCAACTATTTTAGCGCCTTTTCATCCAATCGCTTCGTTTAAGTTGCAATGTAATGTCCAGATCATAAGAAAACGCGAGAAAAAACAACCTGAAGTGACACAGTGTTTTAACAAATTTCTACGACAAATAAGTTAACTCTCGACAAACCAAAAAATGTTTTTGTGTTACTGTTTGCCAGAGAAGGACTCCAAATCAAGGACAAAGACAAACTCGTCCCCAGCCCTAATCCGTGCGTACGGACGGACGGACGTGACATCCAAATTTTCTCGGCTTGATGGGTTACCAATTTCTATAGCAATGGTGCTCCGCCAGCGGGCGCCTTCGGCGCCCGCGGGAGCTCCGCTATTAGTACAAATTAGCACGCTACTGTTCTCATCTCTGAATCCCGCGCGTTGCGACGTAGAGAATTATGATAAATAGATTCACAGCGTTGAATAGCGCACGTTGTTGTAAACGTAATCGACTCGGAAGATCTTCGGAACCGCCAAACCCACAATAGACCATTTCCGAGTTATGGTTTGCCTTAGCGTCAAAACGAGTCTTCATGCGAAACCATTCTTATGAAAATGTCTTTTCCCCGCATGTTCATTTTCATGCAAATCAAACTCATTTTCATATGAAAATTTTTGCATGAAGACTCGTCTTGAAACAGAGAAAAATCAAAACTCGCCGAATTTCATTTCAGGACTTGATTTACGAGGAGCGTAACCTTGTGTACTCTATTCTGCTATGACAGAAGGGAATTTCAAAACATCTTTTCAAAAAGAGAATTGAGCGCTTTAAAGTCCATATCACATTTCTATAATCATAAGGGCCAATAACTTCTAGCAGCTCTCGAAGTCGAATGAGCACGCGCGAAAGAAAAATTAGTTGTGAACAATAAAGACAATAGAGTGTTTCTTTCTCGGGACTATCGGTCTGTTAGTTGTCCTGCGGAAATTTGATGTCCTTAAAACAAATATTTGCCCGAGAAGCAAAGCCTCGATGGCAAATATGCCGGTGTTAAGAACATCAAACTTACAAGGGGCAACAGAAACACCCTATTGTTTAACTAGATACTGCCAACAACTACAACTAAATACCAACAACTGTCAATAACTACTGGCTACTACCAAAAACTACTAGTAACTACCAACAACTACTAGAAACTACCAACAACTACTAGTAACTACCAACAACTACTAGTAACTACCAACAACTACCAATAACTACCAACAACTACTAGTAACTACCTACAACTACTAGTAACTACCAACAACTACTAGTAACTACCAACAACTACTAGTAACTACCTACAACTACCAATAACAACAAACAACTACTATTAACTACCTACAACTACTAGTAACTACCTACAACTACTAGTAACTACCTACAACTACTAGTAACTACCAACAACTACTATTAACTACCTACAACTACTAGTAACTACCAACAACTACTAGTAACTACCAACAACTACTAGTAACTACCTACAACTACCAATAACAACAAACAACTACTAGTAACTACCTACAACTACTAGTAACTACCTACAACTACTAGTAACTACCTACAACTACCAATAACTACCAACAACTACTATTAACTACCTACAACTACTAGTAACTACCTACAACTACTAGTAACTACCTACAACTACCAGTAACTACCTACAACTACTAGTAACTACCAACAACTACCAATAACTACCTACAACTACCAGTAACTACCAACAACTACTAGTAACTACCAACAACTACCAGTAACTACCAACAACTACTACTAACTACCAACAACTACTAGTAACTACCTACAACTACTAGTAACTACCTACAACTACTAGTAACTACCTACAACTACTAGTATCTACCAACAACTACTAGTAACTACCTATAACTACTAGTAACTACCTACAACTACTAGTAACTACCAACAATTACTAGTAACTACCTACAACTACTAGTAACTACCTACAACTACTAGTAACTACCAACAACTACTAGTAACTACCTACAACTACTACTAACTACCAACAACTACTAGTAACTACCTACAACTACTAGTAACTACCTACAACTACTGGTAACTACCAACAACTACTAGTAACTACCAACAACTACTAGTAACTACCTACAACTACTAGTAACTACCTACAACTACTAGTAACTACCAACAACTACTAGTAACTACCTACAACTACTAGTAACTACCAACAATTACTAGTAACTACCTACAACTACTAGTAACTACCTACAACTACTAGTAACTACCAACAACTACTAGTAACTACCTACAACTACTAGTAACTACCAACAACTACTACTAACTACCAACAACTACTAGTAACTACCTACAACTACTAGTAACTACCTACAACTACTAGTAACTACCAACAATTACTAGTAACTACCTACAACTACGAGTAACTACCTACAACTACTAGTAACTACCAACAACTACTAGTAACTACCTACAACTACTAGTAACTACCAACAACTACTAGTAACTACCTACAACTACTAGTAACTACCAACAACTACTAGTAACTACCTACAACTACTAGTAACTACCAACAACTACTAGTAACTACCTACAACTACTAGTAACTACCAACAACTACTAGTAACTACCAACAACTACTAGTAACTACCTACAACTACTAGTAACTACCTACAACTACTAGTAACTACCTACAACTACTAGTAACTACCAACAATTACTAGTAACTACCTACAACTACTAGTAACTACCTACAACTACTAGTAACTACCTACAACTACTAGTAACTACCAACAACTACTAGTAACTACCTACAACTACTAGTAACTACCTACAACTACTAGTAACTACCTACAACTACTAGTAACTACCAGCAACTACTAGTAACTACCTACAACTACTAGTAACTACCTACAACTACTAGTAACTACCTACAACTACTAGTAACTACCTACAACTACTAGTAACTACCTACAACTACTAGTAACTACCTACAACTACTAGTAACTACCAACAACTACTAGTAACTACCTACAACTACTAGTAACTACCTACAACTACTAGTAACTACCTACAACTACTAGTAACTACCAACAACTACTAGTAACTACCTACAACTACTAGTAACTACCTACAACTACTAGTAACTACCTACAACTACTAGTAACTACCAACAACTACTAGTAACTACCAACAACTACTAGTAACTACCTACAACTACTAGTAACTACCAACAACTACTAGTAACTACCAACAACTACTAGTAACTACCTACACCTACTAGTAACTACCAACAACTACTAGTAACTACCTACAACTACTAGTAACTACCAACAACTACTAGTAACTACCAACAACTACTAGCAACTACCTACACCTACTAGTAACTACAAACAACTACTATTAACTACCTACAACTACTAGTAACTACCTACAACTACTAGTAACTACCTACAACTACTAGTAACTACCTACAACTACTAGTAACTACCTACAACTACTAGTAACTACCTACAACTACCAATAACTACCAACAACTACTATTAACTACCTACAACTACTAGTAACTACCAACAACTACTAGTAACTACCTACAACTACTAGTAACTACCTACAACTACTAGTAACTACCAACAACTACTAGTAACTACCTACAACTACTAGTAACTACCTACAACTACTAGTAACTACCTACAACTACCAATAACTACCAACAACTACTATTAACTACCTACAACTACTAGTAACTACCAACAACTACTAGTAACTACCTACAACTACTAGTAACTACCAACAACTACTAGTAACTACCTACAACTACTAGTAACTACCTACAACTACTAGTAACTACCAACAACTACTAGTAACTACCTACAACTACTAGTAACTACCTACAACTACTGGTAACTACCCACAACTACTAGTAACTACCTACAACTACTAGTAACTACCTACAACTACTGGTAACTACCAACAACTACTAGTAACTACCTACAACTACTAGTAACCACCAATACTAACAACTAGGAAATAAATTATACCCTAATGAAAGTAGTCATAGAATATTTAGTATTACATGAAGTACTTCAGTCGGTGCACTTGTGGCATTCTACCATGAAGTATATGCCACAAAATCGTCCTCTCCTTTCCTACTGTCGGCCATATTTGCTTGAACATTTGCAAACAAACTGACGTCACATCTTGATGTCACGTGGTATTTTGGCCGCGCGATCGATTAGCCATTTTTGAAGGCATAAAAGGGCAACTTTCAACGCTTGTAAAACTCTCAATTTTTATCGTAGAATTCTCAAACTTTGGAATTGTGCATTTCAAATAGTAATCTTTTCAATCATGTAAAAAAAATTTTCGCTTCATAGGCACTTTAATCACGCGATTGGTTTCGGTTCAGTTCGATAATCGAACACAATCGGACCAATCCAACTCTCACAAAAAAAAATTGAGCAATCGAACTCAATCGAACGAACCATTGAGTTCGATTGGTCTCGATCAAGTCCGATTACTACGATTGCGTTCGCTGGTTAGGTTCGATTTCAGGATGGAAAAACAGCGGTCGTAAAATTCACGGTCTAATTACATTGGCTGGAAATGGCGGTATGCGAATAATGGGTGAATACGAGTGTCACAGGCGCGGGTGTTCAGCCCAGAACAACGAATAAATAAACTGAAAGGAAATTGCTTTTGTCAGTTTTATTACTGTTTGAAAACCTCACAAGTTATCCCGGGGTTATCCCGCCGGCTGCCATTCTTAGTCCCTTGTAGACACCCACTTCTTTTTTCCGTTTCTTCCAACGTGTTCTGTACTCCAATTTGGTTCTCGATAGTTTTCTGGCTTTCATTCTTGTCATTTGCACTTGAAACTTGAGTGAAACTGTACGTTTCGGGATTTATTTGCGATTTTACAGACAGTTTATTCTTTCACTGTATGTTCCATGCCCGGTTCCATGCCGAAAGTCTATACATAAATAAGAATATTACTAGCTAATTATTCATTTGCAACTGGGAGACTAATGGTTAGTGCGCTGGACTCCGGATCGGGCGGTCCGGGTTCGAGCCCTGGCTGGGGCACTGCGTTTTGTTCTTGGGCAAGATACTCTATTTTCATAGTGCCTCTCTCCACCCAGGTATATAAATGGGTACCGGCGAATTTACTGCTGGGGGTAACCCTACGATGGACTGGCATCCCATCCAGGGGGGAGTAGAAATACTCCTGGTCGCTTCATGCTACAAAAACCGGGATAAGCTCCGGCCTGATGGGCCACTAGACTCGTATGCAGACTTTACCTACCTTTAATAGGGCGAATTTAAGATTTTTTTTACTGTGTTCGATAAAGTTCGATTGGGATCGATTAATTCGGAAATCGAACGCAATCGAACTCTCTCACACTGATTTTTGGGTTCGATTCTGTTCGATTATCGAGCTAATCGAAATCAATCGTTCGATTAAGTTCGATTAAGTTCGAGTACCGAACAGTTCGATAAGTGACGTCGGGTGTGTTTCCAATCTCGTGTAGTGCTGATACAAATTTAAAATGCCGGCTCAGACTTGACAGTGTTGCCAGGAAAATTTTTGGGAACAATAAGCATTGCTTTGAAGTTTCGCAAATGCCTTTAATGGCAGTTAAGCGAGGAAAACTCCATAAGAGGATTCACTGAATATGTGACTGAACACATTACGACCACATGAGACCTTTTTCAAAACCGCGAATGCGGAGACTGTGTGGCAAAAGAAACAGGCTAAGGTCTAGTTTCATGTCACATTTCCTGGCATGCGATGACAAGTCTGGTAGAACTTTATTTGAGGCCAAAGCTCGTCATGCTTAGTCCATCCTCATGCAAATTGTTTTCACAATGTTAAAAATATTTCTTCATCATCTAGGCAAAATGCTATCCGTTCTGTCCACAACCTGTAATGTTATCCACGTTTGATCTTTCATACTAGCTGTAGCATCTTTTTCAGATCTTGCTCTGTTAATAGACCCCTTTTACGTGCTTGTAAGTACTGATACCGTCGGCTACGCCCGGGGGGGGGGGGGGGGGGGGGGTCACTCCCATATACTCCCATATATGGGCTATATAGGTATGTGCCGCGGGATAGGGTATGATTTTTGAGGCTCTCGGCCCTTAAATAGGGTATCATTTTTGCTCCTTTTGGCATTGTGTTCCCGTTGTTATCCTTAGATAGGGTACCTAAATTCTATCAGCTAGAATAAATGCCCAACTAAATGTAACACAAAAAAAATTGCTTGTTTAAACTATAAACTATCCGTTCAACTAGTAGGAAAGTGATTTTGTAAAGATTTGTGTTTTGCCGTGTGCAGTTAGCCGTTATTTGGATCGTCACCCAACGCTTCTCCTCTCCTTGAAAAAGGGTGTCATTTTTCGGGTTTTGGCCTTAAAAAGGCTATCAATTTCAGTTTTCTTTATCCTTAAATAGGGTCAGGGTTTAAGAACCATCGCGGCACACCCCTACCCGCGGCTACGAGGAAAACCGTGCACTGTTCTGAGAGAGACATGGCTTGAACTGATGCCTGCTAGCTGCATTAGCTAGCAGCAATAAATTGACTCTCCTCGTTCGTTAATCTTGGGATTTCTCTCAGAAGTAATCGTTAATACATACCGACTCGACACACTAACTACTCTCTTTTCTGTGGTGACAGCACAAGACTCTCCTCCCTGCTGATGAGAAACAAAATGCAAACAGCGGAAACAAACATAACACATGGACCAGGAATGGTTAATAGAAACTTAGAATTTGCTTGACCTTAGACTGCTGTAGCATGCTAAACGTCAAGTAAACTCTACGGTTTTTTTAAACATGCGTAGTCCATGTGTCAAGTTTGTTGCCGCTGCTTGCATTTAATTTCTAATCAAATTGAAATGGTCAAGAAACAAGAGCGTTTATGATGTTACAGCGTGGTCGAGTGGTTAGAAGCGCCGGGCTTGAAATCCGGATGTCCCGGGTTCAAGTCTCGTTCTGACCACTAGCTGCATTTGTTCTCCTCGGTCATGCTTATAAATAGCCAACTGGTCTGCCTCCTGCCATTTGGGGTTTTAAATTTAACCATGTTATGTTTGTTTAGTATTTGATTCATATACACGTCCCCACAAGCTTCTAGCTTTAAACAAGAACCGTGTATAAATACCATTATGGTGGTTGTTAAAAGTGAAAATTCTCAATAAAAATGGCTTACCTTATTCCATACGTGTGTTCCTTGCTCCTGGTGTGGTTATTTTACCAATTTAAATTGATCTAATTGGGGAATAACCACACCAGGAGCAAGCAACGCACGTATAGAATAAGGTAAGCCATTTTGTTTTTTGAGAATTTTCACTTTCAACAACCTTAATGGATGCCTTTAGAACACCCCATACAAACCCTTACAATTCGACGCCATATTGTGTTGTTTATGCGGTTCAAAGTGAGAGCTTGGGCTGCCTGCGCTCAGACCAAATGTTGTTCCAGTGAGTGAAGAATGATT
Source organism: Meandrina meandrites (assembly GCA_963693305.1). Lineage (NCBI taxonomy): Eukaryota > Metazoa > Cnidaria > Anthozoa > Scleractinia > Meandrinidae > Meandrina > Meandrina meandrites. The sequence continues at coordinate 25,377,231 of OY855907.1, read as the reverse complement.
GCACAACATTCGTTTATGTAGAACTTTTAACAAAACCATTAGAGCGGGGTACCCCACTACCCCTCCCCTCTTTATCATTAGACCTTTAAAAAGGGCAAGATTAGGCTCCCAGCGCGACGACATGTTTGAAGTGGTTTTTCTGGATTGTGACAGTTGTTGCAGAGTTGTTCCAATAACCCCCAACAGGACCGCTAATAACCACCAACGAAAACACACGTTTACTCTAAACAATTTTCGGTGATGGTTTCAACGCGGCCTAGGTGAAAAAAAAAAACTCGTCTTCTGAGGTAAAACTCGCCTGATATGAGCCCGGTAAAGTTTATCCGTCTATTTTCCGTCTAAGGCGGGAAAAAATCTCACGGAAAACTTGTCTTAGGATAAAGACAGCGCATATGAGACTGAGTACTCGGTGTCGTACAATTTTCAATACAAACTGCTATAAGAAAACAAAACATTCTTAAAGGGACACTGTCATGCCTGAAATATCATATTTTATAAGAATGACCTGTAGCTTGCTATAATTGCGCTTCATTGTCTTGCAATAGGAACAGAAAATCCTTAAAGTGGTAAAAGCAAAGAAATATCAACTAAGAGGAAAAAGTGACAAATAAAAGGTTCAAAATTTCACCAGAATGATAGCTTTGATTTCTGGACATCCTGTCCAAAAATCAATCGTAATCCACTTCCATCCTTGCAATCCTGTACTTCTTTCTTCAAAATAACTGTTCTAACTTTTCTGTGGGAACTTTTTATCAAATTTATTCGTGTATTTGGTGGCATTTGGCAATATACTGAGGAAATTAGTAAATGGAAAATTTCTATGATCAGCCGTGATAGTGCCCCTTTAATGCTGCGCTGTATATTAGATAGTTTCTAAGTTTATTTTCACTTCGTGAGTTGTCTTATCTAACTGAACATTTTTCACATTTTTACAGATCGTGATACAAATTTTTAACTTTTACTTCACTTAATAATGATAATAATTTATTTCTGGCGCATTACATTGAAAAAATCTCAATGCTCTTACAGAATAAAAATTTACAAGTAAAATAAAAATAAGAAAAACGATAACGAAAACAATATAAGGAAAATAAATAAAATATATTTAATTACAATGGACGATAATTTACTAAAATTCATTTAAATACTTAAGTTCATCATAAGATACTAAAATTCATTATAAAAATACTAAAGATCATTATTAAATTCACTTCATGAATTAACTAATTTAACCGCAGAAATACAACATTCTATTTATATAAAGTCTAAGTAAAATAAAACCACGTCATACTTTTAAATAAGCGTCATACTCTTAAAATTTACAACTATTAAATAAAATTAAATATAATGACTTAAATCTTATTTTGATTACCATTTTTTTGGACTGAACTGTGCACACGGAAATGTGCCAAAAATTTAGGCGCCAAACAGTCAATTTGTAATTCCTACGTGATATTACAAGCGCCGCCCGTCGCAATCCACTACAAAAATACTTCAAAGTTGGTCTGCGAATCAGCGTCACAAACAATGACCATCGATGCGACACGAAAGAACAATGAAAAACTAAAGACTTGAAAAATCGGAAAAGCTAACTGATTCATTGATTCATTTCATACTCATACTCATAATCTGATTCTTAATTATTTACAATGTATTACGTTCCCTGCCCGCTTGCCTCACTATAGCCCAACAGTCATGATCTCTCTGATTGTGGCATATTTTCTCTTGCAACAAGGTCAAGTTCTCTCATTATATGCCAGTTTACGCTACCATAGCCCATGTTTGTTAGCCAAATCATGATCTCTCTGGTTGTGGCATCGCCCCACCTTAGAGCCGCGCGGCAACATTGTTTCTTATCACCTTTCTCTTTCTTTTCAGTAGCTTCGATGATAGAATCCGGCATCTCTAAATCTCTAGCCAGTTTCTTCCACAAACAGCCCACTTTTAGTTTTTCAGCAACCACAGAACACACACTTTCACTGGGAGGTTGTTCGACCAATGCTCTCGCTAACAAGGACAAATTGCAATTAAAAAGAACTAAGTATTTTCCTCATTGTTCAACAACTCACCGACGTCAAAAACGCGGTTTAAATTCCTTTACTCATGTTACGTCTAACAGCGATAAAACGTTAAAATGGCCACGTGAAAACAAACGGTACGGCCAAATTTGCACAATGATCAAGAGATAAAAGATATACAGACCCCAGTTAGGTCAGTTAAGAACTACCGTGTAAGAAGCTTGAATACATTTGGTAGGTAGGGAAAGGGGTCTGGGAGGGCTAGAAATCTCAACAACATCTAAGGCCGGGGAGCAGGGATAGCCCAGTGGTGAGAGCACCCGCTTCCCGCGAATGTGGCCCGGGTTCGACTCCCAAACCCGTCGTCATATGTGGGTTGAACTTGTTGTTAGTTCTCGTCCCTGCTCCGAGGGTTTTTCGCCGGGTTCTCCGGTTTTCCTCCCTCCGCAAAAGCCAACACTTCTAAATTCCAATTTGATCGTGAATTTGAGGGCCACAGGTTTGTCAGTCGCAAGACTGTTACGTACGCCCCTGGTTAAACAAAGTCGATTTATTTATTGCTACCCGTTCCCGTTGTCAAAGGTGTCATTATAATACATTAGCTGACAGTGCCTATTACTAGGATATAGGAAGTACTTTATGCAGACTGTAGGGCTGCAAGTTGTATAAGTGATGTGGTCCTTGCGAATCATTTCGCGAAAGAAAAGCTACAAACGGTACAATTACTAGCCTGAGATTATGAATGAGAATCTTAAATGTGTAATAGACAAGTTTTGGATTCGGCTTTCGCAGGAGAGCAAAATTATCAAGGTCTATATTTGTGTTATCTGTCTCAGTCCTTAGCTCTGGTAGATAACAGAAAACTCTATCTTAATCATTTTTGCTAACAAGCGGCTCAACCTTATCGAATTAACAAATAAATTCCATTTTTCCGGTAAGAACAAAAACGTGGCCAACTAGCCGCCTTGAATGGCTTGGCTACTTGCGAGCTACTAAGGTCCGAAAATAATCTTGTGCTGATAAACGGTTACTGTTAACTGTGACTGTTTAACTCGATTCGAATACGAATCTCACAAACAATTGTGCTTTCAAAAACCTGAAAATGTAACCACCATTGGGGCGGCCCGGAAGTTCCCATAAAGAGATCCAAAGGATTGTTTTCGTGTTAAACAAAACAACGGTGAATTCACTTTCATTTAATTAGCGACCAAAGTACAAATTTAAAGGGGCACTGTCACGGACATTTTTTGGCTTTTTTAGTAAAATGGCACCAAAATTACAACTAAGTACTTTCAACCATACAGGAAATGCTCCTAGAATGTAAAGGGAAGGATATCTAGCAAATTTTTTAAAGAAGAGGGTGACCGTAAATAGTTTTCATAAATTTTTCCAAACCACAAGGACAGAACTTGAAAAAGTCAGCCTGACTTTTTCAAGTTGAGATCAAAAGCTCCCGATGGTATCACAGTGATATCACTCTTTATTTAGCTTCAGTACACTGATATAGTAATTTTAAGAATACTTGACCACTGTTAATAGGTTTCCAATGGTGTAAACATGTTTTTGGGCTGTTGAATTTTTGAAGTTATGCTCGTGACAGTGCCCCTGTAACGCGCGCCCTCGTTCGTCATGTTGTGACGTCATCCCATAGTCTGTGCTTTTATAGACAATCGCTTTCGGCTAATGAATGTGCAGAAATTCCAAACTAATTGTATAATGATTGTGAAATAGCGCTTACCATCAACAAGACGTTTGGCAATGTGCTCCGTTCCTCCACCTAACTCTCTCAACGTACTTACAATTCTATCAAGGCACATCTGTTGCTCTTTCTGTGTTAGTCTTGCCAGAGTCATGAAGAAACTCGTTAGAGTATTTCTACTAGTGTTTTTTGACAACAGCTCAAAATGAGTTTCATAAATTTCCTCGCGGTTTATTTCCTGTAACACGCCCCTGCATCCTGCCAGGATGTGCACTATAGGAGCGTTATGGAGAATTCTATCATCTAAAGGCACACCAAAGAACTCCACCGGGATTTTCTGCAAAGTAAACAAGTAATTAGAACTTCAGCGGCCTTGTGTTCGAAAGAACGTGGCCATATTAAGGAGGGTCCTTCTTAACTACTAATTTGTTGCTAATGAAGGAAATCTAACCGACATATTTTGGAAGCTAGGCTTCCTATGGATACGTTTCTTCACAACTTATCATGGCCATATTTGACAACTGACGTAGAAAAACCCTAAAACTGAAAGGGCTTAAGAATCTGAAAGTTAAAATTAGTGCCGATAGATAAAGAACGCCCACGTGCTTACTGCTTCGTATGGGTTTTATAAAATTAAAATTATTGTAAAAGTTATTACATAAAATCTCCCGTGTTTCCAGACTTTCATAGGTAGCGCTCCTTTCTTAAGTATAAATGATTATTCCATAAGTAGGATTATAAAGAAGGATATATTATCTTTGATTCTCACAAAAGTTCAGAACTCTATATTCTTTCCTCTAAGTTTTAGGGTTTTTAAACTAAAACGCGTGGGTTGGGACCCCCCTTAAAGGAGCACCAGTCAAACTGTAAGAAATGCAGGTTATTTGGATGATGGTCTGGATACAACAATAAATAGCAGATATCACAGAAACCGAGAATGTTTTGAGTAAGTACTCGCGCAGGACCCAACACGGACTCTGCTCCTCCGCCGTATGTACATATACGAAGGCACGTACAATCACGAAACCAAAATTTATGCCATTTGTGGCAGCCGCTGTTTGTTCAGTTTTAATATCTCACAACCAAATGTCCCCTGTGCAGGAGGAAAAGTCAACGGCTTAGGTGGCTCCGTAGTTATTCCGGGCTCTCGTCAATGACAAACTTTGCATCATAACTTTTTCGTCTTTTACGCGATGGCTATTAAACTTGAGGAAAGCTTTCACTTGTCATTCAATAATAATATTATAAAATTTGATTTAACTGGAGAAAAATACTCTTAATTCCATTGGCGTTTAACTGAACCCCACTTTTGCAAAAAATCGGAGCCAGTAAAAAATTTTGCTCACATAATTTTTCCTAAATTTCTGGAATCAGCTTATATCGACTTGATGCTAACCATAGCCAAGTTTCAGAAAAATCGTTGGAGAAGAAGTGCGGAAATATCTAGCATGTCTCTGACGCCTCCCTTGTAAAGGTGTGAATTCTTAGAATAAATGACGCAAATGCTCATTTCGTATTCGCAATTATATAAACAAAGCTGCTCGTCTGCTTTGCCAACGATGAGTCGCGGAGTAGTTTATAGTCGAACATAAATTCTCCAATTCACAGCACTGAATATAGCAGCAAAAATCGATGCAAAAAGATTGCTCTACTTTGAAATTCACCTGGAAGGAGTTTGGCAAAGAACTGAGGTATGATTTGCGAAAAATGTTGCAAAAAGCAACTTTGCAAGATTGAGAAGATTTACGAGCATTATATAATTTTATCGTGAGAGACTTTATTCCTACAATTTTTGCCGCTACCAACGTCTCAAACTAGTGGAATACGATAATTGTAGTCACGCTCCTTTATGTGCTAATTATAATCTAATGTAATTATCTAATATACATAGCGCCTTAATATTGATTTGTTTTTCTATTATTTCCGACTTTTTATTGTTCACATTTGTAACGTATTCCAATGTATTGCAGTTTTTCTAGATTTTCTTTGCTGTATGTTATGTTTTGTCTATTCAATAAAGTATTATTAAAAAAATATTATATAATGTTTAAAGAACTAGCAGATACTTTTTAACGGTTCGCACCATTGTAGCCTGCGAGCAGGCTCCCGAAGAAATAGGCGAGCGAAACGAGCTGAGAAAGGCCTGGGGGAGAATAGAGCCTGTTCACAGGCTTTCACCGCGGTCAAATGTGAGGCTGTTTTTGTTTTCTTATTTCGAGAGAAGTCATTCACGTTAACGTGGAAGCATCAGTAAGGATATGTAAAATAGCTGCTGAGGGTAAATATATTTTTCAGTTCCCTCAAGCGGGATTCTTTACTTTTAAAATGTTCCGCCTGACTCGAACAAAATTGCTTTGACAATGGCGCCGACAGTCGGTATTTCGCCGTTTTCAAACACTTAGAACTTTTTTAGTAAAGTTCCAAACAATTTAGTAAACCAGGAGAATACTTGTTAAGTATCAAACTTTGAACAGTGAAAATTAAAACCTTATCTTTGAAGTAGTTTTCTTATTTTTTACGTTTTGCCGCTGTGAATCACAGGCTACACCATTGACAATCGGCTAGACACTCTGATCTAGTAAGCATTGGAGAGGCGTGTCACAGAAATTTGGGCTCGTGGCTTTTTTCGTCAAACAACGTCAAGTACAGACAATTTCAATAGAATGTTAGAGTTGAATTTAGATGACCACAATACATGTAAGTTTGTACTTCTGCTCCAGCGATTTTCCTGAAACTTGCCTATGGTATGTATCAAGTCAATGTAAGCAAATATGAGCTGATTTCAGAAATTTAGAAAAATATATCAGCCATTTTAATTTTTTTCTGGATGTATCTTTTATCCCAAAAGTGGGGTTCGGTTAAATGCCAATAACTTAAAAATATTTTACTGAATGATAGGTGAAAGTTTTATAGCAATCGCGTCAAAGCCGAAAAGGTTATGACGCAAAGTTTGACATGGACGAGTGCGCCCGGATTAACTACGCAGCTACTTTAACCAAGGACGTGATCACTGAAACGTCGTTTTACAACAAAAAGCTTCAAGCTTTTGTGCGAAGTCTGCGTGGTTACTCTTCAAATGAAACAGGAAGTCTTGTGATCCAAAGATGTGAGAGATCAAACAAGTTCATCGGTCACTTATTGCCATCAAAAGTTCCTGAACATAATTGGAATGACAAAAAAAAGGCAAGCTAGGCACAAGGGGGCTTATAATCGGCACTACATCGTACCTTGAAGGTATTCTTTTATCTTCCGTCTGTCTGTCCGCTCTTTCACTCGTTCGTTCGATTACAACTTTTAGTTTCCGGGGAGGCTATTTCTGTGGCAGTTAACATTACATGGTAAAATAGGTTATTGCGCAAATGAATATACATAGGTCGCACGAATTCCTCTACAATATATTTACAATACACTTACAATTATATTGTAAGTGACTGTAGAAGGTTAGAGCATTCAAAAAAAGTAACAAAACTTAGAAGGTCACACGAATTCCTATGGAAAAAAACGAATTTCACTTTACAATCTCGTTCACCTATTTCCCGAAGCAACTTTTTTGTTAATCAGCTTACCTCCGGATCTTTCACAGGAGGAGGTAGTTCCAAATACAGTTTACACAACATCTGTTTTCTTTTTCGTTTTCGACTTCTGCAAAACTCGATTGATACGTCTCCCCTGTCAACGACATACACCCTCAGACCTCTGTTGAAACCAACATCATCATCATCATCTTGAAACCTACGAATGAAGATCATCTTGATGTGAAAGCAGTTTTCCTAAAAGTCCACTTATGTCCAGAAATGAACGTAAGTATTGTTTACAGAGTACTTCATAACCTGCTGGGCTTTTAGACATTCTCATATACTTCATATTTGATATAATCCTGTGTGTTTTGGTGGGCTTTCATTAATGAGGACACTTTGTGGTGCCTATTATGAGGAGCATAATTAACTTGCATATCTGGACATATCTCTAAAAGTCATGGGCACACATCCACTTCTTACTTCTAGGGACTTCGCGTTTCCTGGTAACACTGACAAAAAAACAAGGCTTTAATAATCCTCACGGAATGAAACCGAACCAGAGCAAGTATCTGTAACATTGTTCATGGTACTTGTTCGTCTAAAGCTAAACATAAAAAATTTCAAATGGATTGCCTTACCTGACGTAAAAGTCTTTCAAATCTTCCTTTTCGACTGGTGTAACTACACCTTCTGAAAGGAACACGTACGCTTTGTCATTCGGTTTCAAAGGCTTCCAGGAACTTTCCTCTAACAAGATATTATTTTCCTCTGATTGACTGTCAAAGAGATTCCTTCTCTTGCGATTTGGACTGCAATAAAGAGTCAGCGTTGTCCTGTAACCAAGGCGTGCATCCCCTGGAACAAAAGCTGTGAAAACTGCTGCTTTCCGAACACATTCTGTTTTGTAACTACCACCTAAGAGAACGCTTGGTTTTGCTAAAAAGCTCCAAAATCTGCAAACAAAACAAGAAAATGTGAAACTCCAACCAAAAATAAAAGCAAGATAGAGAGAGATAACTCCGAAAAGCTTGTGTCAATGACTGATTAATATATTTCAAAACATAACGCGTGCAACGTGTCAGCGCTCAACAAAAAAAAAACAAAAAAAAAAAAAAACAAATACAGTGCAAATTACGTACGCTTACCGAGTTAATGTTCATCAATAAGTTTCGAAATATTTAACAAAGCTCAGTAATAGTGCATCAATTGAGTTCTTAAGCCCTTTTAAAGTTCCTTTAAGCTCCCTTCTTTTGTTTCTTTAAAGGTTGAAAATTACTCATTGGCGTTTTTTTTACCCGTTGGTCACTGAACTCAAGAAGCACAGACAAAGCTTTCGCAATTACAATGTACTCAATCGACATCATTCTCGTGAACGTGCATGTACCGTTCATCGCGTTTTACATGCACATAAAAATGCAAAACAGTTGCTTTAGCATACCCAGAGAAGTGTGTAACACTGAATGTGATGACAGCTCCATCGAAGCTTGAAGGGGACTTAAGGTTCTCTGTTATTTCAGTTCATTGTCGCTGTTCGCCATCCGCCAGCTGAAACAAGACCCTAGGACGGACCAAGGACAAATCAGGAAGGACAATGTCCGGTTTCTCTCTCAAAGACAATGGCAACTGAACAGTTACCAGCTCCTGAAACTCGACTTCCCTGTCACACGAGATTCTAAGGATAGGCCCAGCCAACACTTCCTTGTTTTCTAATTCCTCGTTTGGAAACTCTTGAACCTAACAAAAAATGAAAACAGAAAAAACGAGCGAATCATTTAGCGCAGGTCAGGTGTAATAAACAAACCAGTTACGTATGGTGAAGCTGTTGGACTCATCGCAATGTTCCTCTGCAAACTGAAATGACCTCGAAGAGTCTTGCTTTACGTTGTGCGTGAATAAAGCACCGGACGGCAATATTAATGGCTATTTGTATTAGGAATCTCTCTCCAGGGAAGTAAGCGAGAAGAGGAGGTGGCAGAAAATCATGGTAGGCTCAGCAACGATCCAGGGTTCACAACCATTTTTCCAGGATTTTTCAAGGACCAAATTGAATTTTCAAGAACCACCTACCAATAATGTAATTTCACAGATGGTATATAAATGCACATTCCCAGTTCAAGCTAACAGGTTTCTATTAGGCTTCGAGTGTTTGCTCCATCTCCTTGTTCTACACTTTTCAGTTCACTTGTCTTTACTTGTTATTAATTGTTTTTTACACCCGTGTTTTACACTGTTTGAAGTTGCCTTACCCAGGTAAAGAATACCAAAGTCTATGCAACGCAATTTGCTTTCGATGCCACTTTAAAGTTGAAGAAAATTCAAGGACTTTCAAGGACTTACACAGAAATTCAAGGACTTTTCAAAGACTCCCCCTAAAATTCAAGGACTTTTCAAGACTGTGCGAACCCTGCGATCTGAAGTCACTTGAGGTCACAGTCGTTCATTACGATCACACGCTTACCTTGATAGTGACATGAAGCTCTTCGTTTGCACGTACAGCATTTTGGGGAATGATAACCCCGACCAAGGGATAGTCGGGCAAAGTAAGGATGGCTGGCTCAGATGTAATGGCAAACACGTGAGACTTGAGACGACAAACCACCACACATGTAGAACACTCAGTGATCTTGGTCTCCGCGACAGGAAGAAGATAGTCAGGAAAATCACTGCCATAAGCTTTCACGAGATCTGAAATGGATGATATGCAGATAGAGAATTTAACAATGCCACAAACATCAACCCGATTCAGCTTTACAACCAAATACAAACCTCTAACTCTCTTTATCTAACTGTCTTTATGGAACAAATTTACAAGTCACTGAATTTTAAAATCTTTGGTGATGATCTGACGTTTTAAGCTCGTAATTATTGCCACTTGCTTGGTGTTTCGTTTCTTAAGTAAACTATTCAATCTTCTCAGTCTATTTGACGATCACTATATACAGCAATAATGTTCACGGTTGAAATGGCTCTTTCATTGTGTGTTGTGTCTTATCGCACGCGTGTCATATCACACCATAAGCTTGTCAAATATATCCACCATGACACTGTTCGGTTTTGCTTATCACATAGCGTGTCGTGTCATCACACCCGTGCCCGTGCATTCACGTTTCTCCCTGTTGACCCCTTGAGGCTCACATTTAGTAAAATCGAAAGACACCCTCTTTGCACCCTCCTCACCCTCAAGCAACCAGAAAGGAGCATGGAGGATTCTGGTTGGGGAAGTTTTAGATGGATTACGAAGTTGTGGCTGTTAACTCAAGGTGTGCCTTGCTCATTACCTGAAAGGAATCGAATGTCAACTGTTTTATCAACGTCCACCCACTCATTACTGTCCCTGTCAATCACATTTTTCACCACCACCTCATATCCCTTAAGATCTGCCGCACTATGTGAAATGGCCAATGTGACTTCCTTGTTGAATGCAGGTTCTCCAGGAATGTCAGTTGATAGTTCAATCACATCACTAACAATGGCTTCATTCTCCTGGAGAGGAGGGGAACACACTGAAGATTTCCATCTATGAAGGGTCATCAGCATGTCCTCAGACACAGCATCAGATGGAAATATCACAAGCGCCGCCACTTTTTTGAGGTCCCAATGACAGCCTTTGTTGGTTACAGTGTCTCTGAAAATTCAATAAATAACAATAATAAGTGATTTGGTTTTGTATTTCCCAATTGTCTGCAATCAAGCACTAAATACGAAATCAGGGATTATGTGTAAGTAGTGAAAAGGTGCCAACTGAACTGGTACACGTTGTTTACCAGAACGCACCGCTCTTTGCACCAAGTCCTATCACAGTCATAATCATTTAATAACCTATCTGTGACACAGGCCACTCGAACAAAATCTGGGTTATTATCCAAGGAGTCAAAGCTATGACCGTTCACACACTAGTCGGGAACTCCACCACTGAGGTACAGGAATCTCGTGGGAGCTTGATTCAAATGGGTCAAACCACTCGCATACTGCTAGGACTAGTTTTGTGAGAACATAGAATTTCTTTCCAGAAGCTTGTGTCACTAGCAGTCATATAATTATAAGCAAGTATATTAAAATAAGGCTATCCAGTATTATCAGGTAAATAGGTATTTTACCCGTATATGAAGCTTCTGTCTTTGACTACACAGGTTTCGGGTCCGCCTTCTCTTTCCTCCTCAGACGCAAATATAACCTCCTCTTCCTCCTCGGATCCGCCTTCCATCTCCTCCTCAGATCCGACTATAACTTCCTCCTCGGATCCACCTTCCATTTCCTCCTCAGATCCCACTGTAATCTCCTCTTCAAATTCCTCCACTATTGTTTTTTCTTCCTCCTCCTGCTCTGATTTCGAAGCAGGTTGATTGGCTGAAGTAAATAAAAAGCAGGAATTAAAGCACTACACACTTACGTGTGCAAGCCCACATGAGTGGACTCAAATCTGTGTAACTCAAACTAATAACAAAAGGGAAGGATTCTTAAGGGTTAAATCGTTGAGTTTTACAATAGTATCCTTTTTGAATCAAATGCATTACCTGTTGGTCGCAAGGTGGCCCCTGGTCGTTTTCCAGTCTTTACCAAAGTCTAAACAAATAAAGAAAGTGCTTAGTTACGTCAATAGCCGGTTCCACTGTTCTGCATGTCTCTCACTCCTGGCAACAAATGATCCTTATTCGAGTTGTTGATTCAGCCAAGTTAAGTGTTGATGTTTAGCAAAATTTCTACAAGCTATTGACTAACTACACGCTATACCTTCATTCCATTTTTGACAAGAAAAACAACTCAAAACAACTTAATCGAACATAGTCAAGCTACTATGCATGTTTGTAGCCGCGGGGTTCCACACGTTACTTGCCAAAAAACTGAAAGCCTGTTCTATGGCAACAATTGTGGCATAACGACAATACCGTTTAAAGTATGTTAATAACTGAAACACTTGTTAAATGTATTTGGTTGTAAACAGAAAACACGGTCCAAGTCAGGCTTCTTCACTTTAAAGTTTTCTTCTCGTGAATGCATTACCTCCGATTGTGAATGATTGATTGGTGAATGCATCTAACTTGATTATCACGGAATTGGACCGTTCTTTTCCACTTACAGGACGCTTTACGGGCATGAAACATTTGTACAGAAACAGAAAACTAACAAAACAAGCCATTTGGCATGACAAAGAATCAAATCAAATGTTGTACTTAACATCTGAAGATTCAGCAAAAAAATGTATCCTACATGACTGTATACCAGTCCTAGTAGTATAAAGTAAAAAAAACGTACCTGTAATGCCTCGTCATAAATTTCCTTTCTTTTGCGATCTCCAACGGACGAAGCCAACTTTTTGCATTCACAAAGGAGCCTCTTCATTTCAGGTGATTTCATCTCAACATGCTTCACTTCCCATTTGTTTTCATAAAAATTCAGTGCTTCTTCTCCATATCTTCTGAACATTTCCTTCTTCTTAAGTTCTTTGCATAACTGAAGGATTCCATTGATCATTCTCTCCCTGGCCACACCAGTCTTCTTCGCCTTCTCGTCACCTTTTCCTTCTTCCCACTGCTTTTGCCAAGTACGCAACAGGTTCTCTTGGAATTCCGGAATCATTTCTTTCTGTCCAGCATCTTGGTACAGTTGTTCCACTTTGTTTTTTAGTGTCGCTTTCTCATAACCGCGTTCCTTCTCTCCAACAAAGTCCGGCCTCTCAAGGAATTTTTTGTACAACACCAACTTGATGTTTTTGTGCTTTGCGAGTTTTTCATGATCGGCAAGCTTAGGGCAAAGCTCAATTACCTTGTCCAAGATCGCATCTCTTTCGTTCAGCATCTTATTAAGCACACTGCTTTCTGTTTCCTGGTCAAACGCCTCTTGAAACTCTTCCTCAGTATCACTCTGCATCTTCCCATAGAACCACAGCGCGTCCTTTTCTGCTTCATACTTGTCTGTCTCGTCACCAGCCAGGTACAGTATGGCATCAATGATGGCTTTGTTGTACTTGGTGAAGCTAAACTGTTTAGAACGCTTCTCTTCTACCCAGAAATCCTGACAAAACTTCAAAGCATCTTTCTTAAATAATTGTTTCTTTTTTGAAGGAAACGGCCACGTCTTTGTTTTATCATACATGTTCTCGACACCAGTGATAATCTTTCGTCACACTTCACTGTGGTTTCCCGCAGCAAGTGTCTTCTCCATTTCCCATGCTTCAAGGAACAAGTTTAAGGCTTCCTCATTTTTTCCAAGGTTGGCCTGAATTACAGCACGCTGGAAAATGCTCCGCACTGTCAGAGGGTGATTTTCAAGAACTTTGAACCTTATGCTGTATGCTCTATCGGCAGGTTTAGCTGCTTCTTTATATTTCTTTTGAAACATGAGAGCATTTGCAAGATTTCTACAGAAGTGTGCTTCATCATGAAACCCTGAACTTTGGAGTTCTTCTAAAAGGTTTAGTGCATCTCTGTACCATTCAACTGCCTTGTCATACTCTCCCAGACTCTCATACACTGTGCCAATCTGATTCTTGTACATTGGTATGTCAAAGTGATATTCAGAACCTGCCAGTTCCTGTTGCATCTGGTATGCTATCTTGTAGAAATCGAGTGCTTCGATCGGTTTGCCGAGGGCGTAATGGCAATTCCCAAGAGCATTGTAGCACCTTGCCACATCAGTATGAGTTTTCAGCAGCTCCTCTTTGACGTTTAGCGATGACTGTAAGCGTTCAAGTGATCTCTTGTAGTCTCTATTCCTCCAGTACGTTTCCCCCTCAACATACAAGTAAAGTCCTTTGCTGAGCTTGTAAGATTCACTTGAGTCGTCTTGAAGATTTTTTAATGAACGGGAAGCTTCCTTCAATACTTCAACTGCCTTCTCAGTTCCCTCAACATCTAAAACCTGTTGAGCTTCCCAGCATTTTAACTGAGCTCGGCGAAGAGAGCCTATGCAGGGAAAAATAATTCACAAATGAAGTCACTGGCATGATCTGAAACTGACTGATTTTATTTTATTTATTTATTTTTTTTCAGTTTAAAAAGGGTAATGACTGCCTTTGCACTATGGTGACGCTTATCCGAGTTTCTGAAGTGCCAACGCATACTGGAAAGTTGCTAGTTCAAAGCAGGCAACGAGGTGTTTCTTTAGGAAGCCACTGGTGCATATTGATTGGATTAGTTTTACTTGTTGCTTGAAAATTTAATTTATACAAGAACACATGAAAAAACTCAGGACCTGAGGAGTCAGTAGCAAAGCGCGCAAGGTTTAAAAATAGAATGCAAATGATTATACCCACGAGGCTCAGACAACATCAGCGTGTTCTGAGAGAAATAAAGGGAATCTAGCCAAAGCTTTTGTTTCATTTACAAGTGCAATCAGTCAACATGCTGAATCATTCAATTCTTATTCACAAGAAGCTATAGGCTCACTTAGGCATTTGATTAGGAACATCACCTGTTTTATTTATTGTTACTACTTTTGCAAGTTACTGGTCAGTCCAAGGCAACACCTTGACCAATATTTCCAAATCTAGAAATCACACATACTTCCTAATTCAGTAGCATCTGTTAAGTTATCCTGTTGTAACTTGGGTTCGAGTGAACTTCAAGCGACAACACACATGTAAGTTTTCCAAGTTGTATTCAACACAACAAGATATAAAATAAAAGATTTAACAACGACTAACTGCCTTGTGACCAAGCCTTATAAGCACATGGGCTGAACCAATAAGATTGGTCTATGAGGACGTGACCTATGGTTACGGCATCTACAGTGAAGTCCTTCTCTCAAACCTCCAAGAAACACAAAAAACTGGATCAAGAAATCGGAAGTCTATTAAATTGAGGGTAAAATTGCAGTCCTGGACTGTGTGAAGCAAATCTAAGGGAAACAGCTTTGAGTTTGTGTGATTCGGAGGTCCAAGAAAGGGATGGTTCTTGAAAGAAATGAAGATTTCACTGAATAATTTATTACGTACATTACCATGCTTCAGATTAAATTAAAGTTGTTCTCAACTATTTAAACAATAGTAATACCTATGCACAACCATGTTGAATCCCACGTTATGTTCTAAGTCATAAGAAGATGGGGCAGTAGTATAAGGGAGGGACCATTAGAAAAGTGAGGGGGGGGGAGGGGGGGGTTGTGGTGAATATTCAGTTTGCAAAACTTTTCCTGGTTATTAATTATGCACGATTTTTTTTCTGGACTTTTTCAGTGTTTAAGATGCAATCTGCCAGAACGTCAAGTATTTCTTGGACAAAATTTTGAACCAAAATTATTAACACCTTTAGTTGTTGAAAACTTTTGTGTTACTGTTTCAAATATTTTATCAAAATAAATCAATTTTAACAACACCAAACATCGAAAACAATTTTCAAAGTTGCACCGAATTCCACTGAATCACTTAAAAAATGATTTTACAAAATGTGAGATTTTACCTATAGCTTGTAAGCTTTCTTTCATTTTCTCAGGCTCTGATAATGCACCAGTCAATGTAAACCCTTGCCCCCCTCTGCCCCTCCCCCCAAACCCAGGACTATGTGGGATTAGCGGGGCATTAGGTACATACACTGTGCCCAGGTATGCGGTATGGGGTTATTTAGAACATTATGCTACTTTGAGCAGGGACAAGGCTGGGATTACACTTGAAAACCACTGACCATTTTCAAATCCACAGTAACTGCACAAAGTCCAGTCAAGCGACTGACGATTGCTGTCAAGTGATAAATAATTCAAGGTTTGTTTTTCATTGCTTGGTAGAAATGATACCTTTTAATTACTCACTTGGTACTGATTTCTTTTGATCAAAGTGTGTGCAAATTATAGCGTGTTGATCTAGAGTCTACATTTAAGCTATATCTTCCGGTAAGAAAAAGATTCTTTTTTTGCACAGCATCTCTTACATCAGACAGGGATTAAAGAAAAAAAAAAAGATGGAAAAAAAGGAAAGTTTGAAATATTTTTTGTTCACCAATATCTTTGAAAGCAGATTTAAATTAATTTTTAATTAATATGCAGGGCTGTGCTCTAAGGGCACCATGGTGCCCTAACTACTAACGACTAACTTTTGCCTTTGGGAGACCAGATAATCTTATTTCTTTCATATAAGCTTTATGCTGCGTTGTGTTCTAGGGCAAGATACTTTACTCTCATAGTGCCTCTCTCCACCCAGGTGTATAAATGGGTACCGGTGAATTTACCGCTGGGGGTAACCCTGCGATGGACTAGCATCCCGTCCAGGGGGGAGTAGCAATACTCCTAGTCGCTTCATGCTACTGAAACCGGGATAAGCTCCGGCCTGATGGGCCCCTAGGCTCGTATACAGACTTTACCTTTAAGCTTTATGCTGGGCACCCTGGATCTCATAGTTTGGAACCTTTGGGCTCCTTGTAATGTTTCTTAGAGCACAGCCTTGATATGATCCAGCAAAGGGCAGGGGATAATAGACAGTCTGAGATGTCCCCACATACATGTAGTGGGGCATGAGGTCCCATTAAAAAATAAGGCAATAGGATTTCAATTATTCTAGTACTCGATTTTTGTCCAACTAAAATTAATATTAAGTACTCATTTCCTGATGGACCCTGTCTTTACAATTTAGCAAAATTTCTTAATGTCTCAAAATTAGAAACCTTGCTTATTTTATCACACTCTTTTCATTTCTGCCACACAATTTTTTGTGCTAAAACCTTGATTAAAATGGCTGTGTTATGACAGGGATCTGTGAAGGCCTTAAGTACATGTATTAGTGCCAGACCCCTACCTGACTGTCCATCATCTTCACACATCTCAGCCCAGGAACGAAACAGCGCGATCTGTTTGTTTTCAGTCAGCATGGCATTGAAAAGTGACGCAATCAAGGCCTTCTCACGGAATTCACCTGGAACACTGAAATACTCTGGCTGCAAGGAGATGTCAACAGTAAACTCATAGTTTGGTCTCTCGGACTCAAACATTCTGAATGCTCTAACATAGTCAGGTTCTATCAGTTTTGCAATTTCCTCCATGTTGGACATAAAGTGTTGATGAAATCGTCCCTTTGCTTCCAGAAAAGCTATCTGGAATTTTGCATCATCCTTGATACTGTCAGCATACTTTCTTAGGAGTGGATGAATGTCATACATCCTCTCCTTTGCTTCTTTGTCAACTACAAAAATGATCTCACTTGTTAATAATCCCTCCAGCTGAGCTAGAGCCGCCATTAGGCTGATGCCGAGAACTTTAGCTGCTGTGGAATCAGAGAAAGGACCACAAAACAATGAAATTGACACAGCAGACATTTTTAACCTGTCAGTGGAAAGTGTATCAAACATTTCTCTTATTGCAGACAGCTGATCCATGTCAACTCCTTCTTCTTCAAAATTAAATGGCCTTTCTTTAGCATCCTCTTCTGCTTTTGATTTCTTTGGAGGAAAAACTTTCCCTTTGTGAACTCCTGCAATAAGTTCATCAGCAGATTTTCTTTCCTGTCGCAAGATAGCAGCAATTCCTTTCAACAGAAGTGGCTTTCCTTTGGAGATTTGAATTAGTTGATTCTTCTGGTTGTCATTAACATTGGCAACTACGATAGAAACTAGAATTTTCTCTGAAAAGGCACTCTCAAGAGAATTCACCTCATAATTGTCCACCTTTTTTGCATCTTGTAATTGAGTCCTGGATGTTAGTAAAAGTTTTAATGTTTTCTTGTCTTTGCCATCAAATTCTAAAAGCTTTTCTAAAAACTGCACAAAAGCTGTTTTCAAGTTCTTGCCTTCCTTTCCTTGTCGAGCAGTGAACTGTTCAACATTATCCAGTAAAAAAAGAACTGGTTCCCCCTCACTTTTAAGTTGAATCTGCTCGTGAATTCTTGTGACAACAAAACTCTGATCAACAAAACCGATGCGGGCTGTAAGTCCAACTGAACTCATCATGTTCAGATAAATCGCCGTCATATCTTTAGCTTCTCTAAGATCAAATACAAAATGCTTTCCTCTCCATTTCGAGCAAACTTCGTTTGCAAGTGTTGTCTTTCCTACACCAGCCGACCCAAACAAGTTGACAGCCGACGACTGTCCCATTTCGAGCTTTTTCGTTATGTTGTTGATTTCATCTCGTCGTCCTTGCAGTTCCTTCCTTGGTTCAACTCGTTCTGGAAGAGAGGCCTTGAAGCTCTCAATTGCTTTCTGGATGTCTTCTACTTTGGTCGATTTCGGGGCAACAAACTTTTCGATCAGAGTGAGTTTGTTGTCATCCACATGTCCATGTTTCTCTAGAAGTTGCAAACACGAAAGCAAATCCTGATTATCTAGAAAATTAAATTTCCCTCCATAATTCCTTTTCAGTGATTGTACAACGCCTTCTGATTCTTTTGGATTAAACTTGCGAGATATGCTTGTAAAGAGTTGTTGTAAAGCTGTCGGGCTTTCGATGGCAATGGCGGCCATCTTTGATCGTACTGCTGCTGACCGAAATACTGGGCGCATGCAGGGGAGTGCGTGAAAAATAAGTCACGCGAGCTCGGCAGGCAAAAAAGCAGAAGTCACGCAACATCGACACTTCAATGATGTGCTTGGCCAAAGGCGGAAAAATGTCTTCAAATCCTTTTTGCGTTTGCATTATATTGTTCACGGCTTTATTTCTTTTTAGTAAATATTGGAAAACCTTACTATGTTTTTCGGCGTCGTTGAATTGATGAAGACTTTCTGGAAAAGGTTTCAGATCACCGAAATTTTAAAATCCCTTGAGTTAGAGCACCAGAGAGGCTATCAGGACATTCGCGTAGAGGAGTCTTGAAAAATCAGGACAACTCGGATTAATATTAATCCGTGGATTACAATAATAATAGATTATAATAGGGTTATTATAATCCGGTAATAGATTATTATAATCCAGTGATAGATTATTATAATCCAGTAATAGATTAAGGCACGGCAAAAAATTGGAAGGATTAGATTATTATTATTAATAATATCATCCGGATTAATATTTATCTCTATTATAATCGAGATAAAATTCCTGTGAATGTTCGGATATACAGCTTTAATAACAGACACACTGCAGACATAACACAGGACTGACGGGACATAACACTGATCACCTCAGTCACATGACGATCACTTGCATTTGCTAGAGCTGGTAGATACCACGATGTTGACCCTAAAAGTGAATGAAAAGGAGCAAGCACCTCTGGGCCAGCGAATCCGTTCCGTGGGCATGTGCTTTTATAAAAAAGGGGACCTTGAAAAACGGAATAACTACCAGCTGCATAGAAACAGCGACAATCCCAAAGGCACGAACTGTTTCGAGGTTCGGAGCCGGCATATCACGATGGCAAAAGAGTCAAAAGAGTTCAAGAATGTATAAGATAGTGATAAGCAAGTCTAAGATCTTTAAATAATGCCAATCTTCGGAAGCTTTGGACAAAGATTAATCCTAGGTAGGAATAATATAAATACGTGCGATTAATAGGAATCCTATGTAGGATTAATATTAAGATTAATATTTAGGTAGGATTAATATTAATCTTACCTAAGATTAATATTAATCCTAATAGATCAAGGCACGGCTCAAACCTCAGTAATAGATTATAATAATCTATTACTGGATTATAATAATCTATTACTGGGTTATAATAATCCATTACTGGATTATAATAATCATTAGTATTAATATTAATCCGAGTTGTCCTGAAAAATTTATCAATGGATTAAAATAAAAAAAATGAAAAGATTTTTAGTAGGCAATTTAATCACCATTTAAATTGATATGGGGGTTAAAGGTATTTGCGATGTAGTCCAGACGCGCTACATCTTACTTTTAGACTAGAGCCGCCCCACGCCCCCAGATTGTATACGGAGCGTTTACTACTAAGAAGGGGACTTCAAGTTCGTTTGCAGATTACTGGCCTGCGGGCTGGTCTGTTGACTGTTGATATAGCGAAGTTTAAGAATTGAACTTCGGTCAGCCGAGAACAAATCCAGCTGGCGGTGAAAACGACAACTAGGGGTGGCGAATGGTAAAATCCGAGCCTTGCCGAGACGCCGAGACCCTAGTTTAAAAATCCGAGCCCGAGACTTGAACTTTTTTGTAAAATCCGAGCCCGAGACTTAGCGCTACAAAAATCCGAGCCCGAGACGCACTTGATCAGAAAATACGAGAAACAGTTCAATTCTCAAACGATTGTCGTTGGGTACCCATGTACAATTATCATGACATGATTTCCTCTATAAAGTGGAAATTACGGTTTCCTTTACACATTTTACATAACAATTGTAAATGCAGATTCCGGCAGGGGTAAATTTCTTAATTTCTCGTTTCGGATAAGATTGCGGATAAAAAATTGAATTCCCATTGGCGAGATTTTGAGATCCAAATTTTCAAAATCCGAGACTCCGAGATCCAAATTTTCAAAATCCGAGACTCCGAGACCGTCATATTTCCAGAAATCCGAGATTCCGTACGCTATTTTTAAGCGCCGAGATTCCGAGACTCGGCGTAAATTTGCCGAGACTCAACATTTTTGAAAGGCCATTCGCCACCCCTACAACTTGAACTCCCATTGCCTCCATTGCCTGAGGTCAGAAACAGTGTGTGTACCACTTTGCCGCGACAAAGTCTTGCCCTGGCATGGTAAGTGCGATGTAAGTCGAGTAGTTTACGCGACAATTCTAAGCAAATCGGCACAAAGCCGGGAAGGCCCTGGGTACGAAAATAGGGCTCTGCAGATATCTAGTGGGTGCAGCATATAGTAATACCAGGAGCCATAACGAGGAGGAGACCGTAAGCGCGAGATCCACGCACCCTATGATACGAGACAATGTTTACATTTTTAGAACAGGTAGTGCCATCCTCTACCTCATAAACACGCGCGGATACACCGGAATTGCGTGGGTTCTCGCGTCGATGTTGCCGAACTTGCGTGATTAGTGTCATGTGAGTCGCGAGTAACTCTGCCGCAAAAGACTCTGTTCTAGCATTTAAGAACGAAAAAGAAATTATTCGTTCTGTGAACCACAAATTTTGTATGGAAGCAATATGTACAGCAGGCTGTACAGCTTCCGTATCGTGCTAAACTCGTTTCCTGGAGTTTTTGTCAGTTAAGCACAAGACTAATCAACCGTTTGAAATCTAGAGAAGTTTTCTGAGTTGAAATTCACGATGACTCGTTTATATTTGGATTGTACTATGGTTAAATGGCTGTATTTTTAAATATATGAATAGTAGCTTTAGTGCATGGATTATATTAGCCTTGGTTGTTTCTGAATTTATCATGTGCGTGACCATATTTTATGCATATGCAAGAAAGAGTCACGTAAGTACAACAATCAAATCAAACATTAGAGTGACGACGGCAAACACTAAGTGCTAAAACAGCCGGCACCAACGTACGTATGTCTATTTCCAAAGTATAATTAAAGAGCAGTTAAATTCTGATCTGTTCACAATATATAGTTCTCAACTGTGCGATGTCACGTTAAACAGAAACGAGAGAAAGAGACAGATTAAGGTGGTAGACTATCCTAAAATATGACGATGTTGATGAAAAAGTAATTTTTTTGAAAATATGAGATTTAAAACCACTGAACACTGATAAAAAACATTTTGGAACGATTTTACTGAATTTGTACCTTGATAAGTGTGAAATTCAAGGAATGTAAACAGTGCTAGAAGCTTTTTTACATAGTAGCGGCCAAAGCAACGGTTGTTTACAGTCAGAAAATGACCAAAAATGTAGATTAATTTTAAGATATATAAATGATACATTGTGGAAAGGTTGTAAAAAGAGATGTACAAATTGATAGATTTCATAACCCTGGTGAAAAACGTCCCTTGAATCGTTATCATACGCTTTTACATCTTCCTATGAAACGGAATATTTACTCCAATTTGGGTAACTTCTCACATACTATTAAACTTTGTACCCCTCTAGACCCCCCCCCCCCCCCCCCACCCGTTCTACCCCACTGCTGGCTTATAAAATGCTAACCTCATGTGCAAGGAACTTTAAATGCATTTTTCTCAAATGTCCACTTTTGAAACGACAGACTTCACGGCAACATTTCTACTTAAAAAAGTATTTTAGGGGATTTCCTGAAAGTTGGGGAATGTAAAGACCAACAGTGTCGTCATGCAATAAACCAAATAAATCACGTCATTTTTACGTGGGTCACGTGACAGGGCATAATTTGTCCACTGGGTTTGGTGCAAAATGGGGTAATGCCAAAATAAAACTTGAAAAAAATACTTTCACCAAGATTTTCTTGTAAAAACTTTGGTTTATTGCACAGAGCGGAGCATAATTCAGACGACACATTTGCTTGAAATTGAGATCTTGTTTTCTAATAAACCTACAACAGTTGGCCTAAAGGCTACAAATGCATACCACCGAAAGGTGTGGATGGTTTCCATAGCAACCATTTTGAATAAAACCTCCAAACTTAAGTTTCTCTTTCCGAGTGCAATCCGATGCAATTGAAGCTTCTGCACCAAAATTTAAACAAACTTTTGGGTCGTTTTAAGGGTACCCTACCACCTTAAGCTGAGAGGACGGGTCTTTCTAGAAACTACACCATTACTGACGAACTTGTCTTCATTCTGAAAATAACAGAGCTCGCAACACATACAATCACAGAATGTTGTTCTGGCTACCCTCAGGACTTATTTTTGCAAGGGGTAGCGTTTCAAAACTCGTCAAAATAAAAGGTAATTTCTACCTGTGTGAATCATCGTATAGAGGCGAAAATGTTTGACTGTGAAATTTTAACCAGACATAGGAGTTGTGGAAATTCTTTTCTTATGGTTAAAAGCAACTTTATTTTAAGAGGCCGGGTAGCACATAACTGCCCATAATAACAATTACGTGACCTCAAAATAACTAGAAATTAGACTGCGAGCAGTCTCTTTCTTTTCCTAGCGTGCTACGGGATAATAAAATCGCTCGCGATCGAAGCGCAAAGCGAGCGGCGAGCGGCGAGCGGCGCCTTATTCTCCCCTCGTTCCTTCCCCTCATTTGCATATTTTCGGCTTTTCTTGTCGCTCGTAGGATTTTCGCGAACAAAAACCGACTGCCCGCAGTCTACTAGAAATACGCAATTAATATATTTATACAAGTTATAAATAGGTAAAAAAATATAAAATAAATGATATAAAAATTGTATACAATAAAATATAAAATAACTATTACATAAAACTATAACATAAAATGTAAAATAATCTAAGTCCTTACAGCTTTCCATTAAATAAAAATACATTCACTTGGCTTTTTTAAAGATGCCACGCAACATCGTTAATAAATTTCTTTTGAAAGTTGATGAAAATGTGCTAGTACAGGTTAAGGTGATGTACACGAGCCGATTGTTAACGACAATTTTTAACCCATGTTATGCAAGAAAGCTTCTGGGGCAACATTGATGGGGTAGTTTTTACAAAAGTGTTCATGCAAAAAACTTCGAGTGTATCATGTTGCCGCGACAAAATGTTGCGCTTAAAATCGTTCAGCACGCCATGTTGCACGATATCGAGTTTCAACGCCGTTTACTTCAGTTAGTTTTGGATAGTCTTCAGTTGCATGACGTCATACAAACTGTAGTTAGTAGCTGCGGTTGACATTGCAATCGCACCAGCGCCGTTAACTTCAGCTAGTTCTGGTCGTAAACAAGTTCAAGTTTTGGTTTTGCATTTCATCGTGCTATCGTATCGTTCACTGTTGCGTTGCATGAAGTTTCCTGGTTTTCGTTTGTTTTCTGGAGAAATCACCGACAAGTTTCGTGTTGCTTTAGCGGATAAACGTGATGTTTCGCAGTGAAATGTCAAAGAAAGCATTGTGATTGGATCCTCGTTTGTGAACCAAAGTTTAAACCATGCATCATGCTTGGGTAGAACTTCAGGTAGTGAGTTTGTATTGTTTTGGATCACCAAAGCGTAAATTTCCAACTCTTGTTAAGAAGGGGTGAACAGAAAAGAGGTTGCATTACCGAAATAGCTGACTAAAGGTATTTCCGTATTGTGGGGCATCAAGACTTTTAACTCAAGTTAAACCAATATTGTATTCAAAATCGTCTCGTGTAACATCACCTTCATAAAAGTGTACAAGTTACATATAGGTAAAACATATAAACGAAACGATGTAAAAATTATTTACAATAAAATAAAAAGAAAAAATACTTCTTTTAGAAGATAACATGAAATATGAATAATCTAAACTCTTACAGCTTTCCATAAAATGATAAGGCATTGGCTTTTTTAAAGATGCCTCGCCACATCGTTCACGAATTTCTTTCGCTGTTTGGTTTGAAATATCCTCGTACAGGTTATAAAAGTGGGCTACCTTCGCTTTCAAATACATATCTTGGGAAAACTAACCTAAGCTTACAACCGTGCTTTTGTCTTTGGGAATGTCAGGGTACATAGTGAAGACATTTATTTAATATAACAAATAGGCCAGTATTCGGTTCAGAATGGTATACGTATAAACAGGCAATCAATTATACTCTACTACTTGTTCTAACTTCTATCGCGTTTTCTTACTTACCAAAATAATCCAATTTACAAGAGAGTTGTGTGAGATAGACTTATTAATCACTGTCCACCACACAAAATTCTTCCGCTAAATCTTGACGATCAACGACACTGTCACACAAGGCTTCATGTAAGACGCCGAAAGTTGCACCTGAACCTTTAGCTCGTTTCCATTTCAAAAACATTTGATAAGCCTTTTCAGAGTATTCCTCATTCTCTTTATGAATTGCTTCAAGCGCTGCTTCATCATTATCCAATAACAGACGCCCTAGCCTCCTCCATTCCGCGACAATTTTCATTGCTAATCGTTGCAGGTCATCATTTCCAGGAACGCGTTCTTTAACCCCAACTGAAAGAGCACAGTATATCTTTTAGCTAGTTTAGTTGACACGAGTTTTTCAGAACTTTAAAGATGGAAGGATAGCTGTGAAATTTCAAATGTCAAATGGGGGAGGCGGAGGGTCACTCGTGAAAACTGATCTGCCTAATAGCAGTGAACCTTGATTTACCATGATTATAATTATCCATAAAACGCGCAATACTAACTGGCTTCGGTTGAGAGACATGAAGGAATTCCATGAAGGAAAAGTCGTTATCAACTGAAGGTTGCTTAGTTTTTGCGGGTGTCGTTGCTTAGAACAGGGACTAAAGCTGTCGACCGGACAAGTTATGACGCTCATGTGACCAGTTTGCGCGCATTTTGATTTTGTGGCCGTCATCCGTAATTACGTTAAACATGAATGACCGTTTTGCTTTCCGCGAAACGCTTCCTGCTCCCTTACTAAGTAGAATATCTAAAGGTGTTTCCTCATTAAACCCGAAACATGTAAAAAGTAAACATGTTTCAACAAAACATGTTTGTTAATGCATTGTTCACATCAGATGTCAGTTTCAAACAATTAAATTGTAACCATTGTCTTTAACTTTCATAGCGATGTTCTCCCAAATAGTCTGCCATAAACCCATCGTCAATAATTGCCAGTTTATCACTACATCGGACCATATTTCAACTGAACATTTGGTCCCATAGTAGGCCCAATTTTGGATCTTTTCAGCATTCGCCTCCTGCACTTATGTCTGCCATTTTTAAAACTACCTCGTCAGGTTGTTTCAATCATACGCAACGCACGCGCAACGCAACGCGCGCGCAATGCACTGTCTGATGTGAACACTTTTCACTTTTCATATGTTTCATTCGAGATCAGACTAATCAAGTTTCGGCCTAGTTCGAACACAGCTTAAGGTGGCTCGAAATGGTTTAGATCTTATCCCGTCTTTGGCATTCTATTGCAGCTACACCAATAATATTAACGTTAAACTTTTGGTACAACTTTGTAAAGGTTTTGTCAATGAACAAATTAAAGTCTCCGTGACGTCAAAATTGGTTGCCATGGCAATGTCGTATGGGGTTAAAGATACCTTATATTCTACCGTTTGAGGCTAACAACTAGACGGTGAAAGTTTTTGTTTTTTATATATTTTTCCCTAATGGACAAAACAAACAATCCAACAATGTTTAAAAAATTCTGTAGGTAGAGTTCAGAGCGACTATTAATTTATGAATGTTTTTCATATATTTTCACCTAATGGGCAAAACAAACAATCCAACAATGCTTAAAAAAATCTAAAGGTAGGGTTCAGAGCCACCTTAAATTTATGAAAAACAACGTAGCTCCGAACTCTACCTACAGACAAAAAAAGGCGAAAATGTTCTTTTTGATGGTTAGATAGAGATATATCAAAAACAACAACTTTCACCGAGTAGTTTTAAAGTTATTAGCCTCAAGAGGTCCCAAATAGGGTCTCTTTGACCTCATAGGGCATTGCCATGGCAACGAATTTTGACGCCGCCATGACCTCAATTTGGTTTTTCTCAAAACTTGTACAAGTTTCTACTAAAAGATATTCCTAAACATTATTGGTATAGCTGCGATAGAACACCAAAGAGGGGAATTTCTAATTCTGACTACCTTATTATAGAAAATTAACGCTCGTGTTAATTAAGGTATTGGAAATTAACGCGACTTAAATTAACGCGATGTGAAGGAAAAATTACTTTCCAATAGAGGAAATTAACGCGAAAGAGGTGTAAAAATTTCAAAATGAAGGAAATTAACGCGACCACAGAAAGAAATGGAACTTGTAAAGAAAACTGGAAAAAATTTATTGTAACACACTCTAAGCAAATTAACAAAATACAAAACCCAGACGAATCTCGATACTTCGAGCGTTCTTTTTAGCGCCAACGATGCCGGTTGATCTCAACCCTGATAAAACAATGCTAGAAAAAGTCCAAGTTAACAATCCACTAAATTAATGGCGCGGAAATTAACGCTCCACTAAAATAAGGGCGTGGAAATTAACGCTCACAAAAATTAACGCGACTTAAATTAACGCGAATTTGGAAAATTCGCGTTAATTTCATGAAGCGTTAATTTCCTATAATAAGGTAAACTATTACGATCCACCTTAAGACTACGTGCTTGGACTAATTATTTTCAGCAAGACCAAATGTGAAGAATTTCGGCACTTGCTGGGTGAGCGAACATAAAGATTCAAATCATTAATGACTGAAAAATAAAACAGGAGATGTAACATTAAAAGGCTGTTGCATTTGCTAGTCAAAATTAAGCAAACCGAGTCTCATGGATCCACACGGCTATTTAATTTTGACAATGTTACAACGCAATTAGTTGTCATTAAGAGGACAGACAGAATTTTTTTTGATTGGCCGTTTGAAAAAAAGAAATCTTGAGAGGAGGTAAAAGACGCCATGATTCGCCCATAAAGTAATATGGAAACCTCACGACTGCATACATGAATACTGGAAGTCCTAGAATCTAGGAAAGGAAATCCTTTGTCTCCAGAGCCAGTTTGTTTCGCGTGCCAAGGCCCCGCCGGCTAAGAGAAGCGAAAAGGGCTATGGGGACGAGAATAACTTCTTCCCAGAACTTATTCTAGTTTGGGGCACCTGGTCGGAATATAGAAGTCAGTACTCCGCAGCCCTCTGTTCCAATATTGCTGTTATTGTTGTCGCATTTCCTTTTTGACAGATGGGGGGGGGGGGGGGGGTAAACTTGTGGTTTGTGGCATTACATTCAGTATTGTCAGAAGAGTAGAGCTTTACCTATTAATAGACATAACTAAGAAATGAATGAAATGATCCTCGCAGTGTGAAAGCAATTTAAGCTATTGCATTTTTTTTAGCCTGATAAAAAATTCAAGCTACAACGGGATTTAAACCCATGACCTCCGCGATACCGGTGCGATGCTCTGCCAACTGAGCTATGAAGCCTTGATACTCTAGGAGCAAGTCAATTCTGGGTCCTTATGTCCCGCATATGGATTAGACGAAAAAGTGAATATATGAACGACATCTATGAATAGGTTGCAAAAGGGTTATAGCAGCGACAACCAAATTGAATGTCGTTCAAGCAGTAAATTGAATTACTACATGTAACGACTTAAACTCCTGTCCAGGGTCTATCTAAAAAATCAACAAAATTAAGTGATGATGTTATCAAAGGTGATCGTGACCCATTATTAAGGATTCTGATTATTTCAATGATAAAGTCAATTTAAATCTTACTTTGAGGGTGCTTACACTCCACACAGATTTCTTTAGAAGACTTTGTGCTTGAACCTGGAACAAATCCTTTCTTCTTCACAGTGGAAGACTGACATTTATGAGAGGCACCTTAAAAAGAAATAGAAAACAACGTAACCTGTATAAGAACCTAGAATTGTCCATGCCGGCTGAATAGGTTCTTATATATTGGGTGCATGATTCAATAATTTTCAGTCAGTCCAAATCTGAAGAGTTTCAGCATTTGTAGGATAGACTGGCCATTTTGTATAATGCGAATATCAAAGACGGCAAGACAGACTGCGGCTCAAGATATATTAATAGGCCATTTCCAAGTTACCTTTTGCCTCTGTGTCAAAACGAGTCTTCGTGCAAAACCGTTCATATGAAAATGAGTTTCATCTACACGCCCATTTTCATGCAAATCAAAGTAAGGGTAAAGGGCAACTCGGAAATGGCCCATTACTGAAAAATGAAACACAAGATGAAAATCAGGAATCCTAAATTGAGAAGTCTCAAAAATTTACTAGCACACGAAAAGTTTCATCTCTGTGTCTGTACTCGCATTGACCAGAAAGCTAGCCAATGAGCAATTGAGAATTGTAACTATTGTAAAAGGTACCTTGTTTCTTCAATCAATGACTCTGTTACTAATGCTCTAACTGTGAAAGAATGAATGTGAACGAATGTTCTTCAGTTTGGATTTTTGTTAGAAGAAATGTTACCTTTACCGTGGTCAGACTTGAGCTTAGAATGTTTTGCACTGCTTTGTGATAGTGGTTCTCTCTTTCGCTTCAAAGAGCCTGTCAAAGAAAATGGAAATAGCTGTGATCTAAAACACTACTAACAAAAATAATAGACAAGAAGCTGAATGCACAATGAAAAGGTTGCAAAAAGATTATAACAGGGGCACCCAACGAGAATATAGTTCAAAACCACTTAACTTAGCATTATTGAACGTATTTTAGTATTTAAATGGTAGATATAGGCGTATTTTTATCACCTAAAAACTTTTCATCTGTTCGGATTTCTTAGCTGAAAGTCTAGTGATCCGAAAATTATAGGGATCAAAACTTACCTTTTCGAAAATTTCAGCCAAAAAAAAAGGCTCCCGAAAATTCTAGGTGACCTTTTAAGGCTAGAAATCCGTTAAAAATGGGCAATAATACCATATTTTAGATGTTCGAAAATCCTAGAAGAGGCAGGCAAGCAAGAAATTTTACAACAAATGTTCCGAAAATTCTAGATCTCAAATCGTCTTCCGAACAGATATTTTTCCGAAAATTGTCGTTGGGTGCCCCTGTTATAACAGCGACAACCAAATTGAACGTCGTTCAAGTAGAAAATTGAATTACTACATGTATAACTTTTAGCGGAACGAGTTAAACTCCTGTCCAGGGTCTACAAACTTCTATCGATAAAATCAGCAAAATTAAGTGATAACGTTATCAAAGGTGATCGTGACACTATTAAGAATTTTGATTATTCCAGTGATGACGTCAATTTAAATCTTACTTTGAGGGTGCTTACACTCCACACAGATTTCTTTAGAAGACTTTGTGCTTGAACCTGAAACAAATCCTTTCTCCTTCACAGTGGAAGGCTGACATTTACAAGAAGTACCTTAAAAAGAAATAGAAAACAACGTAAGCTGTATAAGAACCTAGAGTTGTCCATGCCGGCTGAATAGGTTCTTATATATTGGGTGCATGATTCAATAATTTTCAGTCAGTCCAAATCTGAAGAGTTTCAGCATTTGTAGGATAGACTGGCCATTTTGTATAATGCGAATATCAAAGACGGCAAGACAGACTGCGGCTCAAGATATATTAATAGGACATTTCCAAGTTACCTTTTGCCTCTGTGTCAAAACGAGTCTTCGTGCAAAACCGTTCATATGAAAATGAGTTTCATCTACACGCCCATTTTCATGCAAATCAAAGTAAGGGCAAAGGGCAACTCGGAAATGGCCCATTACTGAAAAATGAAACACAAGATGAAAATCAGGAATCCAAAATTGAGAAGTCTCATAAATTTTCTAGCACATGAAAGGTTTCATCTCTGTGTCTGTACTCGTATTGACCAGAAAGCTAGCCAATGAGCAATTGAGAAATTTGATAGTAGCAATTACTGTCAAATTGCAACGATTGTAAAAGCTACCTTGTTTCTTCAATCAATGACTCTGTTACTAATGCTCTAACTGTGAAAGAATGAATGTGAACGAATGTTCTTCAGTTTGGATTTTTGTTAGAAGAAATGTTACCTTCACCGTGGTCAGACGTGGGCTTAGAACGTTTTGCGCTGCTATGTGATAGTGGTTCTCTCTTTCGCTTTAAAGAGCCTGTCAAAGAAAATGGAAATAGCTGTGATCTAAAACACTACTAACAAAAATAATAGACAAGAAGCTGAATGCACAATGAAAAGGTTGCATAAAGATTATAACAACGACAACAAAAATGAACGTCGTTCAAGTAGAAAATTAAATAACTACATGTACGCTAACTTTTAGGATATTTGGTCACATCGCTCCATGTTCAGATTGCTCCCAGTTAGATTGCTCCCAACTGAAGTCAGATCGTTCCATCGAAAAAGTCATATCACTCCCAAACTAAAGTGACTTTGCTCTATGTTCAGTTAAGTGTAAGTAACACTCCCAAACTAAAGTGACTTTGCTCTATGTTCAGTAAAGTGTAAGTTAAGTACGACCGAGTTGGCTCCAAATAAACGACCTAGAATATTGTCGGGTCTTGTCCCAGGTTTTCCGCTTCGCTGAAACAATTTTAATTGGACTGCATTTCAATGTCTAAGACAATCTTCAGTGTTAATTGCAAGGTGTGTTCCTTAAAACTAAAAGGAAATTTTTCTAACCTGATCATAAGAAAAGTTGATTGATAAGTTTTTTTATCATCTCGAGTTTCAAGTGACTGCCAACTCATAATTGACTGATTTTTAGACTTGCCTACAGTCCAGCTCACAGAGCGCGAAGCGCGAGAGCGCCGGGGTCTACTGCAAAACTGGGAGGAGAAGCAAACGACTTTTAAAAGGTGTTACCGATAATGTACATTGGCTCTTTCACTCATTCACTATCAAAAAACAAATGAAAGTCCACATATGTACGCATTGCGGACCCACTTTTATTTGACCTTGAGCTTGCGACACATTTTCTGTTTTACTTCTTTCAAGTGGGAAAATGTAAATAGAAATATGTCACCTATTTGCATCCTAAGATTAGCATGTGTCACGCACTGTCATTCAGTGGTCTACTCTTTTATCATTTCAAATTTCTGATAAATTTAAATTTCTTTATCATTTCCCATTAACGTATGTGGTTACATTCCATGTAACCTACAAACATATCTTTTTTTCAACTAGGCTAGGGTAAAAAAAAATATAAATGTAAATGTTGTTTATAGTGGTCATGCACTTAGCTTCGAGATAGCTGGTTTAGGCATGCCACTGAAACATAGGAAACAAATATTTAAAATGAACATAACATGGATAAAAATCCCAACCGGCAGGGGGCAGACCAGTTGGCTATATACAAAGCGTGACTGAGGATTTGAACTCGGGACGACCGAGAACAAATCCAGCTAGTGGCAGGGAGGAGGGCTTAAACCCGGGGTCTCCAGATTACAAGACCAGGGGCCCGTTTCTCGAAAGCCCCGGAAACTTTTCGCGCCCGCAAAACCATTTTTTGTTATTTGTATCTTAAAAACAGAGAAGCATATAGGCCCGTAACTTTGTAACTTTGAACCTCTGTTCATATTAAAAATATCATGGCATTAAACAGCTCTGTAATCATAAGGTTTGAGATTTCGCTATGGCTTTCCGGGTGCGAAAACTTTCCGGGACCTTCGAGAAACGGGCCCCTGCGCCCTAAACCACTCGGCCACGCTGCCTCCTCAAGCGCGCAATACACTAAACATGGCTGGCCGGTATTACGTTACAAATCAGTTTTGGGCAAATAAGATACTTGACTCAGATTTTGTAGATCAGTAATTCCTCACCGCAATAATGTACAATTTTCTATGATTTACAATAAAACCCTAGATGATAAAATTGGCTAAAAACCGGTAGTAATGAATGAAGTAATGAATTCTTTTATATGGCAACTCTAATACATTCTTTGTTTTAAATGAATTGTTCAAGAAATAATCAAGACGTTTTTGAATCGATCTCACTTTAAGAACGGCTGACTGTTAGGACCGAGAACTCTCCGTCACCGACCTATTTGGCTAATCGCTCATATTTTGCTCAAAGATACCCTTTGGTGATATACATTTAAAAATCGTATTTAAAAGTTCCAGCGATTTTTTATTTTTCAGAAATTCACGAAAGTGCGGTTTTCCTTCCGATCAAATGCCCGAAATATGGTGCACGGACGAAGCTACGGCAAACTCGTGAAATAGCTTCAATTACCGCCAAACTTTACACAAAGACGGAAAAACGACTAACAAGCATCCCTAACTTGTAAAAAATCCGAAATTTGTTGAAATTGTGATTTTGCGAGCCATTTTATCAACCTCCTTGACGAGCGATTAAAATGGCGGCAAAATATAGGTCATGTTCAACAGCATAAAAATACCCCTGGTACCTCATTTTTCGATAATTTTACTTTACAGCCCTGAAATATCATTATTAAACATTGACCATGCCAAGTTTCAGGGTCGAACTCGAAACGCTTCCCGCTGAGAAAATAAAAAATATCTGCGATACGATCAGCTTAAATGACAGAAGATTTATTGGCGAATTTGAGGCTACTCACCTTCAACTTGCCGATAAAATTCGAAAATTAATTTTATTTCCGTCGATTTATGTTTTAGACCTCAAGAAATATCCACTGGTATGTCAAAAAACACATTCAGAAGTTTTAGAAGCCATTAAAAGTCAAATTTGAGCTGAAACTGTCCTGCCATGTCTGATCTTATCGTCGCATTTTATACCCCTAATGTCAACAAACGCTTTGACATGTCAAACGTGAGAGATTATTTCCCAAAACCTTTTTAAACATTTCACAACAACATTAAAGTCATTTTAAGATCGTTAGAAAAATAGCGGTATGGTGTTCTAGACCTAGTAAGACCTAGACCTAGACCTAGTTCTAGTTCTAGTAATTGATATTTCAGCACGCCATCACCATCTTCATGCATTATCGTTGCTCGAGAGGTCAAGATGTCGAGAGGTTAATTTGGTGATGTAAACTGTCATATACTGGAAGAAAGCAACATCGAACTTTGGTGATAACAAGTGTAAGTGTTTATACAGTGTAATAGCAAGTTCAAAACAAATTTCGGCTAAATAATTTGCGAACAAGAAGCGAAACTGTCCGACCCCAAGCACAAAATGCATTTGCAAAATAGTCTCAAGAATACTCAAGAATCGATCAAGAAATAGTCTTAAGAAACATACCATAACTGGGCGCACATCCATCTCAGTGCCACATCATTATTGTTTACACCATCTCAAGCTTTCTGTTATTGGAATTTAGGGTCATTTAGTCGATTTTCCATACATTTTGCATAGCCATACTCAATACTTCAGCGTCGCGGGTTGACATTCGAAACTCGAATGAAATGTCACGCAACCAGATGACCAGTCATGTCACGAACACGCTGCCCTTGCGAAATTCGCAAGTCTTGAAGACATGAAATAATATAGAGGGCTTTTAGATCATTCTTTGTCCTCAGCAACTGCATGTTTCTTGTTTTAAGTGGCTTTTTCCGTGGCTACAGTGCGCTATTCAAAACAAGCCTTGTCTGAGTAAATACCTTTCCAGAAGCAAAACTATGCCTTTGCGAAGATGATTTCTGCTAAATTGTAAGAAATTACTTTTAGGGATTTTGTTAGTGGAAGAAAGATATCATGGCAGCTAAACCAATAGATGGATGGGCTCTCAGAGCAGTCAAGACATTTTATGTGATATTAAAGCAAAAATTGATCACGGATTGATCACGCATTGGCTTAACGCGGTAGCGAAGGGCGGTGCTACCTTCATATGTCCCGTCGAACGGGATCCCGTTAGACTACGAGCACCCCCTATGTTATGGGGTTCCAATGATGGTCTTTAAGTCTAACCTGGGGTCGTTGAATGTCAAAATTATATTTTTGTTGCACATCACAATCAGATTGTTTTGAAATGTGTGTACATAAATAGCCATAAATAGCCATATTGTAATATTGTGGTAAAAAAAAAAAAAACAAGACACCCTCGTCACTTCCGGTCTGAGATTGGGTTTACAGTTTAACTTAGCCTGAGATAGGGTAGCAAATTTGAGCTTTTCAGACGAGGAAGCTAAGGGTTCAGCCTCCTGTGCAGACGTTCCTTCCGTTCGTCACGCGTTTTGAAAAGAGTGTCTGCGTAAAAGAACAAGTATGGGTTTTTAGACACCAGCGCAGCGCGGGAAATGTAATGGTCCCGAGGCGCTGATGATGTACGTCTTTTCCAGACAACTGAATCTCAGGTCTCCTTCTTCCCTCGCCCAGATCAGGAAGTGGAGAGGGGGAAAGGACTCTCATATGAAACAGACTGATCGACATACAGCAGGATCAATGGTGTTACAAAGGAACAAAATGTTTGCATTAAGACCTAACTCATTAACATATCAGACACGTTTCATAATTTGGGTTGGACAGTTTCGCGTCTTTAATGTAATATGAAAGCTACTTGTACACTATAACGCTACTACCGTAAAATTCCGGTTATAAGCCCTGGGCTTACACAACTTCGTAAGGAGTTTTGAGTGGGGTTATAACTTATATCCGGGGGGGGGGGGGGGGGGGGGGTCTTACAAGCGGAATAAAAAAAGCGCTTCGAAACGAACCACGGCAATGTTGATCGAAATTCGAAATACGCTTTTAAGTTAGAAAGTCATAATAAAGCAACATTTAGCCCTGTTCATTACTGGCACCCAGGAGAGGGGGGCTTATTTTAGGGGGGGGGGGGGGAGGGGGCAAGGGGGCTTATAACTGGATGTATTTTTCTGTTTCCAGGTACATGGGCCTATAATCGTGGGGAGGCTTGTAACCAGAATTTTACGGCATTTTGATCACCTGCTAGATACGTCTGTAGTAAAACGGGCTAAAACAATTGCAAGGGCGCAGACGTGGGATCGAAATAATCGTTCCATACAAAGGCTGTGTCAACAAGTACGGGCATTGTATAACTAAGTTCGCTGACTAGCTTTACATATACCCCTTCTCACACCTCAAAAAGCTCAAATTTGCTACCTCATCTCTCCACAATGCTAAAATATCGCTATGTATTTACGCACATTTCGAAACAATTTGATGTTGATGCGCAACAGAATATAAATATGACGGCATAATTTTCCTCCATTCATTAACCCCAAATTAGAGTAAAAGGCCAAAATTGGAACCCCATCACATACCTAGAAGGTGAAAAATTGGAACACATCTAGCGGGACATATGAAGGTAGCAACCCCTCCCCCCGCCCCCGCCTCTTCGCTGCGCCGTTTAGCCAATGCGAAATTGACCATTTTTGGTTATCACATAAGACGTCGTGGCTGCTTTGAGAGCCCATACTTCTTTTGGCATAGCTGTCATGATGCATTTCTTCTACTAACAAAACCCCTGAAAATAATTTCTTATAATTTAGTACAAATCATCTACACATGCAAATAGATTACGACGAGGATAATCAAAAGATGGAGGTCAGGAAAAGGCAATTCCTTTTAAATAGTGCACTATAGCCATAGCCTGCCGTGCAGCCGGATTTGACACAAAACCAGCTTGGTATAGTCCCGCGGAGGCTTCCACATGAAGAGAGCGGGGAACACCTAAAGGAGACTAATCTGAGTGTGGCTTGAGCTTTTTTGACCCCCAAAAGATACCAAAGTATTAAAAATAGGATTTACATATTTTAATATTTTTTCGTGTGCAACCCTAAACGAGACCTGCTAAAATATTGGCGTTTTGCCTGGAAAACCCTAAGTAAGACCAAAAATTCGAAATTTACACCCCCGAAGCGAGACGACGAACATCCCCACCCTTTTTATATGGGAGTCCCGCAAGGGATATAGTCTATACCGGCTGTTTAGACTTTCTGCGATGAAGGCTTTATACAAAAAGCCAGTCAGGAACGGGAAACAATCGCTTAGGAATACAACTAATGAGAAAGCTTTCTATTATATTTCATTACTTCAAGACTTCCGAAATATAAAAAAAAAGTTTCGCGAGGGAATTGTCCACGTGACATGACTGGTCATCTGGTTGCGTGACATTTCATTCGAGTTTCGAATGTCAATTCGCAACGCTGATACCGATAGCAAAATGTATGGAAAATCGACTAAATGGCCCTAAATTCCAATAACAGAAAGCTTGAGATGGTGTAAACAATAATGATGTGGCATTGAGATGGATGTGCGCCCAGTTATGGTATGTTTCTTAAGACTATTTCTTCAGTACAGTCTTGAGACTATTTTGCAATGCAATTTGTGCTTGGGGTCGGAAAGTTTCGTTTCTTGTTCGCAAATTATTTAGGCGAAATTTGTTTTAAGCTTGCTGTTACACTGTATAAACACTAACACTTGCTATCACCAAAGTTCGATGTTGCTTTCTTCCAGTATATGACAGTTTACATGACCGAATACCTCTCGACATCTTGACCTCTCGAGCAACGATAATGCATGAAGATTGTGACGGCGTACAGAAATCTCAGTTACTTTCAGCTGGATAAAACAGTCCTTTGAATTGCTAATCTAGAACACCATACCGCTATTTTTCTAACGATTTTAAAATGACTTTAATGTTGTTGTGAAATGTTTAAAAAGGTTTTGGGAAATAATCTCTCACGTTTGACATGTCAAAGCGTTTGTTGACATTAGGGGTATAAAATGCGACGATAAGTTCAGACATGGCAGGACAGTTTCAGCTCAAATTTGACTTTTAATGGCTTCTAAAACTTCTGAATGTGTTTTTTGACATACCAGTGGATATTTCTTGAGGTCTAAAACATAAATCGACGGAAATAAAATTAATTTTCGAATTTTATCGGCAAGTTGAAGGTAAGTAGCCTCAAATTCGCCAATAAATCTTCTGTCATTTGAGCTGATCGTATCGCAGATATTTTTTATTTTCTCAGCGGGAAGCGTTTCGAGTTCGACCCTGAAACTTGGCATGGTCAATGTTTAATAATGATATTTCAGGGCTGTAAAGTAAAATTATCGAAAAATGAGGTACCAGGGGTATTTTTAAGCTGTCAGGGGCACCCAACGGAATATTTCGGTAAAATATCTGTTCGGATGGAAGGTCGCCTAAGAATTTCGAAATTTTTTCCCAGCGACGCTCTCAAATTTTTTCGGAAAACCATAAAGTTTCCCCAGAATTTTCGGAATTGATGTGCTCACTTTTATCATGTCCCATAATTTTCGGACGGTTTTGTTTGTTCTCTAAAATTTTCGTTTGGCTTAATTATTCCAAAAGCTGCTAAAAGTTTCGGTGAGCATTAGAGGTAATCAGGAATGTACGTGAACCTAACCTAAAAACATGCCTTTCTTTTTCTAATTAGCGGTCAAATTTAGGACCACGACCGCGTACTCGATCCTGTCGTATAATTTACACCCCCTAACGTTTTCGGATGAATAGGTTTAACGCCTATAATATTCGGATAAACATTTATATTGCCTAGTATTTTTGCGAAATTTCGATAGGCACACGTATAACGAAAAACTTCCCCTAAAATTTTCTAGTGAAAATATGGTCTCTCAGTGTCCTCGAACTTTCGACAAGATCCATCAGGATAGCTAAAACTTTCGGATGACTCAAAAAAGGACCCCAGAATTTTCGAAACGACGAAAGTTCCCCTTAAATATCAGAACAGATAAATATTTTTTAGGGCATCTCCAAATTAACTAAAAAGCCTTCTAGAACATAGAGAAATCCATTTACGACACTTCTGACGTCTTTGGAAAGATTCGGTCGTTGGGTGCCCCTGTGCTGTTGAACATGACCTATATTTTGCCGCCATTTTAATCGCTCGTCAAGGAGGTTGATAAAATGGCTCGCAAAATCACAATTTCAACAAATTTCGGATTTTTTACAAGTTAGGGATGCTTGTTAGTCGTTTTTCCGTCTTTGTGTAAAGTTTGGCGGTAATTGAAGCTATTTCACGAGTTTGCCGTAGCTTCGTCCGTGCACCATATTTCGGGCATTTGATCGGAAGGAAAACCGCACTTTCGTGAATTTCTGAAAAATAAAAAATCGCTGGAACTTTTAAATACGATTTTTAAATATATATCACCAAAGGGTATCTTTGAGCAAAATATGAGCGATTAGCCAAATAGGTCGGTGACGGAGAGTTCTCGGTCCTGACAGTCAGCCGTTCTTAAAGTGAGATCGATTCAAAAACGTCTTGATTATTTCTCTAATCTGCATAAAAGTAAAACGGTCAATGACATTTTCCTGTTGTCTTCGTCACTCGAATTTTTCCGACCTCTTGCAGGGAATACCAGAACACGTTGCCACTGTTTTGTTACGTTAAACGCCAGCAGCGAAAAATGAAGGACGCATAGCGATTGACCGGTAATAATAGCAGGCAAATTAAATGAATTTATTACTTCGTTATTTAGAGGCACGTCTGACTGGTTTTGACTGTAACGAGAAGTATTTATTCTTACCTTTTGGGTTCCAAGAAGCTATGTTTTGTTCTTTCTCCTTGAAATAAAACAACACGAAATTAAGGATCTATTTACCACGCCATTTCCTAACAAAATCGAATTTTCTGGTTAAAGGTGGAAGATAACAATTAATATTTTTCAGGCGTTCTATAGAACTATTTGAGTTGATGATTAATCACGGTGATTGACCATTAAATTATTCCTTTTACCCAAGAAAATTGCATATACCCCCACCCGTGACATACATAATGGATTTATCCGTTGATCCACGGAACGCGAGAGGCAGGGGAGCAAAGAATACGTTAAAAAAATGCGCATATATTTGGTGTTATACTGCTATTTTTACACAATTCGGGCAAGTGTAGTTTGTTAGGGCCAATTCGCACTAGCGGAAAAAAATTGTAACAATTGGTAGATTTCATCACTTGTGTGTCACTTGTTACAGAAAACAAGTGCGAATACGTTTTTTGAAACCTAGAACTTGTCCAACAACGCAGGAAAACAAAGAAGCAGTTGTCTTATGATTGGTCCGCGTTGCACGCGCGATACATTTTGTCAAACAATCGCAAAAACAAGTGCGAACGACTTGTTGGACAAGGGCAAATTTTTGTCAACACGGACAAATCTTCAAAGGGGGCGATGTCCTGCCTCAAGGCAGGACAAGTCATGACAAGTCGCATTCCAACGCCCCTCGTAATGCCAGAAAACAATACGTTGTTGATTGGCTATTGTGTTTGGTCTGGATTGTACTAAAAAACAACACGCGAAATTTTCCGCGATAGGCGGCAAAACATGTTTGTGTGCCGAGGTGAGGTCGTGGAAGGATGGTAATACCGGGGTTGGAACAAATGAATACGGAGGGAACCAGTTTGTACCGATAAATGGAGGGGAAAAGAAATAGTTTACTTGCGACATTATCCCCGCACGAGCACAAAAACATCACAACACGCGCACTTCAAATGCAAATCGTTTTAAAATTTTTCACCACGTGGACCTGCCTGATTATTTGATGTTTGCACAAGACGACAGTGCCGAGAAATGTACCAGGATGACAGAAGCACGTGCAGAGCTATTGTAATAATAATTACACCTTTTGTTTTCTTCAAAAGGTCTCAATTTTTTTGTTGTCAAAAATGTCATGACATTTAAAACTTGTCCGCTAGTGCGAATTGGCCCTTACTTAAATTCTTTATTTCTTATGAGCGACTGTTGGGAAATTTTAAACAAAATCTGGAAAGTTGGCGGGAATAAACTTTTCTGTCTAATAGCTATCTATTAACAAAACGAGGGAAGTCAAACATTGAACTTGTGCCTATCAATGGTTGATATTAACTGTAGCCCTTAATTTGTCATCTAACCAATTAATTAGTACTAATATAAAATTTCTTCGGGAGGTGGGAGGGGAGTAAAGAAGAATTCATACCAATACATCCACTACTTTCAGTGACTGATTTTCACAAAAACAACGAGCTCGTGTTTATGACAGTTTGAAAGTATCTTTACCTTAGTTTCATGTACCAGCAACCATTTATCCAATCCACAGATTTTAATTGGTTCGTCGCTAAAGTTCATTGGGCAGATCATTTGTTCTTCGGACCGCAATGTGAGAAGACGCAGGCAGTCATCATGAGTACAGGAAACTAATCTATGCCTGTCGCATGGGTCAGTGCGGTTCAAGCAATGGGTGCATTCCACACACAGTTCATACTTTAGGTTACGTAGCCAGGATAAGTCACGTGACATGACTTGCAAGGTATCTTCAAGAAAGGCGCGAACTTCACGTGCCATGACTTGTAAGGTATCTTCAAGAAAAGCACGAACTTCACGTGCCATTGTCGCCGAAGCTGAGGTTGGAGGAGCTGAAGCAGGATTCAGTTTCAATATGACCTTGATGAAGCTCTTTCCACAAATAAGAATCAGATCAAAAATGGTTTGCTTTCCAATGAAGAACCTCGCTCCATCTTGGTACAAGTTAGGAGTTTCTTTGGGACTGTACTCAGAACACCACTTAATGCATCTTGACAGAAACTGAGCAAAGAGACCGTGAGGTACAAAGCCATCAGGGAAGTGTAGATACAGCGGGCAGGGATCACAGTCAGAGGGCTTTATCTCATACAGGTCTGTAGGGGATGATCTAAGCTGGGCTGGCACAAAGTATCTTTGTTCAGGGTCACCATCCGCTGGAAGGAAGGAAATTTTGGCAATTAAACCAAAGAGCTCCATCATGTTCAAAATGTCCTCCTTGGAAAGGCCTTTCTGAATGAGATCTGCAAAAACATGATCGACAAGAGCCATGCTGAGAATGCCACTTTTTCCAAGCTCCTGCCAGTACCGTGAGTACAGAGGAATCTAAATAAAAAAGAAATAATATGTACAGTTACACTGAAATATTTAATATGGTTTTTTCCTTTCACTCGGGGCAAGTTTCCATTTAATAATCTAATCAAGAAATCTGAACTCCAAACAAAAACAGCAAAACATGCATGATAGGTTTTGATTTTTTTTCTTATTGACTGATCTACAGGAGTATTTTGTTGATTGGCTAAAACGCGTTGCACTAACAAAGCAAACGCAAAACCGCAGCAAATACATAAAAATCATTTTTGTCATCAATCGAAAACTGTTCTTTCAG
Source organism: Meandrina meandrites (assembly GCA_963693305.1). NCBI lineage: Eukaryota > Metazoa > Cnidaria > Anthozoa > Scleractinia > Meandrinidae > Meandrina > Meandrina meandrites. The sequence goes on along the minus strand of OY855907.1, from coordinate 25,335,689 downwards.
TTTACTGGTACAATGCACATAGAATGACTTAGAGGTTTCTACATTAGACCCCAAGCAGAAAGGCTGGTTGTTTCCGGTACTCTTCAACTGACCCCAAAACAGAATTTATACTATTCAATATCACTAGTTACCACTTCATCGAAAGGTCGAACAGTGATTAGTTGTTTGAAAAGATCGATCAGCCACTGAGCATCTAAGACTACAGTGCAGCCATGCTTTACGATGACACCGAGGTCATGATAGAAATTCAACATGGTTGACAATTCTTCCTCGTCATCTATATGGCATTCTTGTTTGGCAACTGTAATAAGCTTCTCGAGGTCCATGTGATAGGTTTTCTTTGCCACCAATGCTTCAACAACTTTCTCAAAGTGGAACCACCTGGGAAAGGCATCACGCAACAAGAAACTGGTTTGAAAAAAGTTTCGGATATTACTGCTGTGATATTATGATTACTTAAGAGGGAGTCTCTCTAATTTTCGACCGGTCGGTTCCGGATCGAAAAATCAAATCGCCTGATTTTTTGTGAGGTGAAAGGCCTTCATGCCAAAGTAACAAAACCGTAATCTTTTTGGTTCTTGGCTTAAGCTTTTTTCCGCTAGAGCTAAAAATAATTTTGACCGAATTTTGCTCGCGCGCGACCGAAAATCAAGACGATTGTTTACCTTTTTTAAGCGATCGGTGCAAAGCAAGGATAAACTGTACCGCCATAATTTTTACATAGCAAGAAAGATCTACTTCTATTTTATGAGCTGTAGGAGTTTCAAGCAATTTGAAGTTAATCTATAGGCATTCTGTGATATTACTCACCCCTACGTTAGGAGGCTCGACGGACAACCCGAAAATTGGTCATTTTGTGGACCTCTTTTCTCAGCTGGCGGATAAAATCAAAACATGGCAGTTACATCAATGTAAAGTCTTAACCTTCTCCTACACGAATATGTAAAAAAATATTGTCTATAACGCCTTTCCTGTAAATGTCGAGGGGATAATTTTTCCTAATTTTGAGAAATTATCAAAAACAACACCAAATCGCTAATTGTTTAAAATTTGAATACCTTGGACCAATACCGGTCTTACATCAAAGAAAAGTAAACTAAAACATTAGGGAATAGAAATAAAAAGTCATATTCAATAGTGTTTTCAATTTTTAGTTCGCCGTTTCATTTTATTGGGAGGAGAGTGATCATCGGCTCATTAAATATTCACCGAACAGTGAAATTCGATCCAAACCAGAACTGTCAAATTTCATATCGCACTGGCCGTCTTAATTTCATTGAATCTCGTTTCAAATCACATTTGTACACAAAACGAATATCCTGAAAATGCTATTTTGTTGTTGTGTTTAAGTTTAAGCCAAATCTGAGCTTTGAATACGCACTTAGAATACAAACGGAGTTCACTCGACCACTGTCAACACTGAATCGAAATTCATTTTCTCTGATTGTTGGACTATAAATTGACTTAGTTTACCTGAGTTCCAAAAGGCTTTTCCCCTTTTTCTTTTGACTTTTTCTGTTGGTGATGCATTTAAATGACCGGTGCAATTTGGAGCTTTGATTCAATGAACGAACTACCAGTCCGGTTCTGGCCCTATCTGTCACGCAACACTCAGCGGTGAAATTGCCCAGGGTTAGGGAGTACTCATAATTTTCTTGCACATGAGGTCCAATCCCCTTAAAATACTTAAAACGGGGGTACACCAGGTGCTCTTACGTTGGGGTCAACTTCTTCTATCTTCTATCCCTTCTTTGGACCTCTTAAAATGTCACTTAAATTCACGTTTACCCTTTCGGTGGCTGTGTTCGAGATATTTTTAAAAGGTCCTTTCAAATACCTAAATTTTATCCTTTTATCTACTTCAACTCATAAAAAACCTTACCTTTTTATAAAGCTGCAGCCTGAAAAAGGTATCCCTTCTGGGAGAGAACTTCTCATTTTTGTCCGAACGTTTTCGATGATTTAAGCCTAAAATGTTCTTAAACAGGAGCAGACCAAGGATTTTTCTAAGGAGGGGTGCAGATATTTTTTTGTTTGCAGAATGCCAGTTGTATTAGAAAGCCTCCCCGCACCGCCTGCACCCTCCCCTAGATCCGCCCCTGTGAAAATAGTTTTAGTTAAACTGATATGTACATGTTCACGTCACGTTCATGGGTGAATACAATGTTTGTTCTAGGTCTTATTTGATTAAAGATTCACGACTTGATTCTTCATTTAGTGTAAACACATATTTGCCACTTACAACGAATAGGAAAGTATAAAATTTGTTCGTAGCCAAATTTCAGCCTTGGGTACGTTCTAAGGATGTTTTTAATTTTTGTCCTTTTTCAGCCTCGACGTTCTTATAAAAACGATTCTTATAAAATAGAACGTACTTTACTATAGTGACTATAGGGAGATCCCCTCCCCCAGTAAATATATCTTATAAGTCTGGGCCTAGTTTTTCAAACAGTGGATAACCCTATCCACTGGATAAGTACTGATGAAACAAATTTTAACAAGTAAGTATCCTTGGTCACTCCTGCAAATAGGAATGGAATCGCGTATCTATATCTCACCGACAGCATTTGTATTTATACAGATATTGGGTTATTTTTGAAAGTTCCTATTTGGTGGGACTTGTTTTAAAACAAACCGATATTTAACAGCTGTTGCGTTATCCCGGGTGATCCTGCCTGATTTAAAGTTGCAGCTAATTGGTAGCATTGGATGAAATAACCGGTTTTTTGATGATCGAAGGACCAAGGCAGTGCTATTTTATGACAGCATTAGCGCTTATTTTTTCAATACCACCACCTTAATTGTATCCAAGTTTGGATCCCGCACTGAGTAGGTCAAAATAAATTCTTATTGAATAATCCAGACGAAAACTGGAGCACGTTGGAGGGGACCACATAATGAAGGAGGGATCAGCCGTAATTGACAGTGAAGAGGGTGAAGGGGGGGGGGGGGGGGGGACCAGAAAAAAGTCTGAGAATTTCATGTGGCGGTGGGATCGCCGTAAATAACTTGAACCGTGCCAATTGATCGCCTCCTTTTATGCTATTGTTATGTTTTGGGGGGACCACAGAATGAAGGAGGGATCAGCCGTAATTGACAGTGAAGAGGGTGAAGGGGGGGGGGGGGGGGGGGACCAGAAAAAAGTCTGAGAATTTCATGTGGCGGTGGGATCGCCGTAAATAACTTGAACCGTGCCAATTGATCGCCTCCTTTTATGCTATTGTTATGTTTTGGCTTCTGCGTGCTCTTATCCAGGCACGATCTCATCACATAAATAATCGTTGTGCAATGGCTTGAAATTGTTTAAGTTCTGTATTTCAAATGTTAAAGTTCCATATGTCAAATTCTTTAAAGAGGCATTTTATTAAGAGCCAATGGAAATGTTTGTTCAACGCGGCCGAACGGTGCGATATTATTGAAAACAACAACAACAGCAACAGTCACGATTGTTGACCTTTCTCCATGCCAAATAGAAACTTCCTCTTCAGGTTCAATTCATTAGAGATGTTGTCAACTTATTTGAGGCTCTCTGCAGTTCTTCGTAGAGCACCATTACTCGCTCTTGAGCTTTCTGAAAATATTCCAGCTCATCACTTGCGAACAATTTTTTGGTATGGTGTTCTCTACATTATGATATAGAACCTTTCGATTGCTGTCGGTGAATGATAACAAATCGGCTGCGCAATTCAAGGCGTCCTTGACAGTTTACTGCCATCCGCACTTGCAATGAACTTGATATTTTGTGGTGGCTTGGAAAGGAGGGGGCGGGGATCATGAAAGCTTCCAATGAGGGGGGATCATTCAAATGCTATATACTTTATGGGGAGATCAGGTGAATGCTACGGTGTAGCAACAAAAATCCCCCTCACCACTTCCCCCCCCCCCCCCCCTCCCCGCTCCAGATGATAAATAATGACCGGTCCCTTAAACACAGTTGAAATAATAGTTATCTCAGTCATAGTATACACATATATTACACATAGCATCAACCAACGGATAGAACAAAGGTACGAAAAAGCTTCATTGCCCAGCATTACATTTCTTGCTTTGGCACTGCTAACGGTTATTTACTTTTTGGATAACCTTGTTATGACTTCAAGACTGTATAAGCAACATTTTCTTCTCTTGCAAATATGGCTGGCTATTCTGAATTAAACCCAAAAAGGTGTTGAATATCTATGTCACAAAACTTGCAACATACTACACTATAAGCACACTCCACCACCACTCATCTCTTCAGACTTCTCAAACTTTCTATACCCTCTTTATATTTGTCCCTTATAATAATGCAATCCTTGTTCCAAAATGCACACTACATCCAAATTTCCGCAGTACATTCATAGCTCTGACTACACCAAATAATTACAAATAAAACAAGCAAAAATTAGTGTTTTTCTGTCCTGTGCACTTCTAGAATATTTTCTAGACAGCTTTGTTCTAAGGATTCGAGGCAACATTTTAAACGATGATGAAAACTGATATTCTCAATGAGCTTCAATTGCAAGAGTGGTCTTGTTTCACCTCTTAGCGTTGCGTGACAGATAGGGCCAGGACCGGACTGGCAGCTCGTTGATTGAATTAAAGCTCCTAATTGTACCGGTTATTTAAATGCATCATCAACAGAATCAAAGTGGCCTCAGAGCCAGCTCATTCATGTTATGGACAAATTGCATTGTAAAGTTGAATGCTGGTAATTTAAATCAAAGAAGAAAGAAAATACTGTTAGAAACAGGAGGGGTTAGTTAACTGCGAGGATGTGCGAGCGCAGCTCATAACGAGGCCCCATAAAGGGGGGCTGTTTATCCCTCATCTCATTAATTTTTGGCCTGAATATTCCTTATCCGTTAATTGCGGTGATCTGAATCGCCAACTTTTATGTTAGATATTCCGGAATCTGAAATTATTAGATCACTTAGATATCCCAAATTATTCCGTTTCCCTATAATTTTGTTGCCTAGTACACTCTCTTTTTTATAAGAACTTTTTTTTATAAACATGTGTAAAGAACGTTGAGGCTGAGATCTACCTATTGTAAATTTTATTAAGAACATGCTAAGAACATATCCCAGGCTGATAGTCAGAGAACGTCTTTATTTTGCCCATTTGATTTAATATTTTGTTTAATGAGCGGTATTATTAAGGTGCAAAACTGTGGTCTTACGTTGTTTTCTTGCTGTATGATATACTGTGTAGAACATCTCAGTTTGTAGCTCAACTTACACTTCTTACATGTCTAAATTAAAAACGTTTAAAGAACATTTTCAGCCTCAAATCGTGAAAAATAATAAGAATGCACAGCCTCAGCCTCAGCCGAAAACCCCAAATTAATAGGGCCTGCATATAAATCTACCTTGAAGTTCGTTTTAATGTTTTTTTGAACGTCGAACAGAATTGGCTCGAGATGTAATCACGCAACCTGAAACAAAGCCGGTTTCTTTCGATTGTTTTTTATTTCTTCGATTTATTTGAGCGGATTTTAAGTTATATACCGGCAAATTTGAAACAGTAGTATAAGTTTGGGCAAACCAAGACAGAATTTGAAATTCCATCCGAGACAAATTCAAATTCTCCCTTAATTCCTCGACAAACCATACTCGGGATGAAATCCTCGATAAATTATATATGTTTTAAAAATTGAATTTTAGGTTTAAAGAAATGTTTAATAAATAATAAGTATGTATAAACAAACAGTAAAAGAGTTGAAGGCCCTTGCCAAAGAGCGAGGCATCAAAGGTTATTACAGAATGCGTAAAGCGGAGTTGATCGAGGCGTTAGAGGAGGAGAGTGAGATTTTTTACTCAGCGAATGAACAGACTGTACCGGAGGTTGATATCCCGATTTACGCACCATCGAGAGTAACGCAGATGAGGAATCTTGCCACTGATTTAGCAGCACCCGTAAAGAGTTACACATGTAAAGAGAGAAGAGGAATTTGTCAACATAACAAACAGAAGAGTTATTGTAAAGAGTGTGGAGGTTCACAGATCTGTATTCACAAAAAAAATAAATCTTTCTGTAAAGAGTGTGGAGGGTCACAGATCTGTATTCATAAAAGATATAAGCGACATTGTAAAGAGTGCGGAGGTAAAGGAATCTGCACTCATGGTCGACGTAAATCAAGTTGTAAAGACTGTAAAGGAAGTGAAATCTGTCAACATAACCGAATGAGATATGATTGTAAAGATTGCGGAGGAAAAGGCATCTGTCCTCACGAGAGACAGAGAGCTTTCTGTAAAGATTGTGGAGGGTCACAGATCTGTCCTCACGGAAGACAGAAGTCAAGATGTAAAGAATGCAAGTGAACCCCTACTTTATTTTTCATAACTAGACTCAAGTTATGAAAATTCTCATCTCATTTATCGAAACATATACCAAGCTAATCCCCCGACGACAATCGTAATCACCGCAAGATTAATCTCATGTTTCGATGTCTCCGGCTTATCCTGTTGAGGTTTAGTCAACGGAGTCTCATTCTTCACCTCCTCAATCTTAGGTCTCTCCACCGCAGTCTTCTGTTTCACAACCGAAGTGTGAGGTAATAAAACCTTACTCTTTCCGAGGTTATGCTTTATACCGACCGGCACGCTCTTCGAATTAACATCTGTATTCACTCCCAATTTCATGGTCGGTTCAACACGTTTAAGTCTATTGTTATAACCGATCGTGCTCTCTGTATTGATCACCATTCTCGAAGGCATCAACCACGTACCGGGAGAGACGGCTAGATCGAGCTTGACTTTAGCCTCCTGTACAGCGAGTTGAAATCTCTGTACACTCTTACTTATGTCAGGCTGTTTAATCGCATCCTCTAATAACACGAGAAACTCTTGTCGAATGTGGAGGCACTGAATGAAGACTTGAAGAACGATGATCTTGTTAAACGTGAACTATCGAACTTCGCAGGTCTCTTGGTACTGAAAGGAGGAAGATTGGTAGCGTTAGCTAGCGGACTGATTAAGGTTGCTAAGCACGTAAAGTTAAGACCGAGTGAGGAGAATTCTAAGGAGAATCAAGAGAATGAAGATGACTCTTAAGTAGGCTGTTAAGTCAACCAATTCAACCGTGGAACCTGTTTTAAACATTTCTTAATAGTTAATTAAAATGTCATTCGGAGTATATGAAGAGAAGTGTAGAAAGATATTTCAAGAGTTATTCAAAAAAGAGTTTAAAAAGGTGAGACCCGATTGGTTGAAGAATCTTTGGACTTACCAGAACCTCGAGTTGGACGGTTATAACCCTGATGTGGTCACTCCTCTCGGTAAAGGTTTGGCATTCGAGTATGACGGTGCGCAGCACTCAAGGTTCACTCCCCTATTTCACTCGTGCGGAAGATTTCGAGTATCAAGTGATGAAAGACTCTTTGAAGGATGAGATGTGCAGAGATGAAGGGGTTCTCTTAATAAGAATACCTCACTACATTCCTTATTGCCATCTCAAGCCTTTCATTATCGGAAGATTGGTAATAGAGGGTGTTAAGCTTGATTAATAAAGGTTAATCAGTATTAGAAAAATGATTTAAAGAATTATAATGACTTATTAAAATGTCTCAAGAGAAGGTGATAGTTTACAAAATTAACAACTCTGAGAAAGAGAAGGTGATCGCTAACGCTCCCAGCATTGTGCGTTACGTTGAACACAGAGTGAAAATTTCTGAAGAACAGAGAGAAAAGTTGCTCTCTGCCATTGGTGATAGGGAAGCTGTCTCCATAAGATTCAGACATGAGGATCTCTGGGGAGGTAATGATCTCATCGCTTTCACTGAACAACAGTTTAAAATAATCACAATCGCTTTCGACAAAGGAAGGGAAGTGATAATAAATATGAGTAAGGAACAGGTACAGAAACACACTGCTGTTATGGACATTGTTTACTATGAAGATGATTATTTCTTTTTACCGTTACCGTAAACTTGACTATTAAGCCAACATAAATCAACTGAAACGGTTGATTTAAAGACAACAGAGCACATTACTAAAATGACAGAAGATGTTGAACAGATCACAAAGACCCCTATTGAGAGTAACGTTAAAACAAAAGAGAAAGATCCCAAGAAGGTCGCCGCAGGAAAGAAACTCGCCGAGTATAACCGAAGGGCTAAGGAGGCGTTGAAAGAGAAGATGAAACGTGATGCTGAGAAGGCAACTGAACCGGAGGAGAGAGATACAGAAGAGTCACAGAAGAGTAAGGCTCTCACAGTAGAGGGTTGGATTCCTGAGATCTCTTTCACAACCGCGATATCTCTTGTCGGTATAGGATTGACCGCATTGAATATGTTTATGAGTTACAGAAAAGACACAAAGGTTGATCCTCCCCCTGCGATAGAAAGACCACAACAATCAAAGATTCCCGTACCGAAGATGGGGATGCTATGAACTTCATGATTTAAAGATCTTCTCTCTCAAGATAAATGTCGAAAGAGAAGATCTTCAAGACTATATATGACGCCTCCGTTCTTATAGGTATCTCCTCAGGGTTCGGTTACTTTATCAATATGGATGACCCCTCAACAAGTGTTATCGACTACCTTAAATGGGTAGTAATACTCTCCGGTAGTATTTACTTGAAAGATTATATGCAGAGAGAAGAGATACTGAAGAGGATAGATTCTCTTAACTCGAAGAAGGGAGTGATAGAGAGTAAGGAGAAGACTCCGAAGAATCTCGATCTTAAATTGAAGAGAATCGTAAACCTTGCCAATCCCGTCGGTGATAGAGACGCAGTCAATAAAAGTTACGTCGACGAAAAGGTTATCAGGAAGGGAGATCTCGACATGGGAAGAGATTCGATACATAACCTTAAGACCCCTGAAACTAAAGATGTTGATTACGCGGCAACTGTCAATTATGTTAATAATACCGTCGATGAGAGAGAATCGATCACTCTGCAAAAGATGAGAGAGATAAAAAATTATGTGGATGAATCCGTTCCCAAAAAAGTCTTTTACAAAGGTTATCTCAAACATAACAATGATAGCTTTATCAAATTCTTTGCAAACGGAACAGAGGATCATACTCGGTACACCAGACAGAGTGATCCCTCTGATTTCATCGTGAATGAGGAGGACTATGAGAAAATAATAATCAAGAATCCGGGAGTCTACTCAATATCTCTGATCGATGGATTAAAAACTGAGTCAGAGGATGATAACGGAACCGTGATGTTCATATTGAATCCCGCTCCCTTTCTGAGTCTTAGCGATAATATTAACATCACGGTACCCAACTCAGGCAAGGGTTGGAAAACGTATAATTTTATCTCCGTTTTAGATATTTACGGAGACACAAAACTGTCTATACGGACCTCAGATGCCAGAACCATATTTGACGGTTTGGGTAACGGGTATAAAAAGTTCGGTATGATCCTTATAAATAAGATAGATTAAAGATTTACTCCCCTCTGTAAAATGTGGGGTAAGGTTTTAATAATAACCATCATTGCCTTCGGTATTTATCTTACGTTTTGTTCACCGAAAAAACACTGCGCCTGCGGAGTTAAGATACCTGAGGGAGGAGGAATGTGTGAATGCGGAGAGTATTATCACAAGGCTGTTAACGAGAGTTTTCACCGAATGGTCATAAGGAGAGAAGAAGAGTTGAAAAGAATTGAAGAGGAAAAAAAGAATGGGAATGATTACGACACATTCTTGTGAGATTTATTTAAAGATAATCACCGAAGAGTAAAAATGTCAGAGAATAGACTTGTGAAGACCGTCACTGATGCATCCGTTCTGATCGGCCTCTCCGCAGGAGTCGGATACATTGCGAAGAAGGCTATGAAAGAATCGTTCATAAACGACCCATCATCCAGCATTGTCAACTACGGTAAATGGGTCGCTGTCTTGTCAGGAAGTATGTACTTGAAAGAGTATTTGGAGAAACAGAAAATTCTTCCCTCTTAAAGGTTATTCACCAATAATATTCATAGATAAAGGTTTCACCAATAATATTAATAAAGATAAATGGCAACCATAGCGTTAATGATAGGCGGAGCGGTGTTGAACGCCACCGCCTTTGTCGGAGGATCTTATTTGGCAAAGTATCTGAGCGGATCGAATACGGACACGGAGAGAATTCGACACGATAAAGCTTTGGAAAAGTATCAAAAAGATTACGCAGCTTACCAAGAGAAGAGACAGAGACTGTTGGATTGGTATAATCAGCAAGAGAGAGAAGAGCATCAGGCTTCACAGAATCTCTCGAACACTGATGAGGCTTTTAAACTCTACAGTCAGACACATCCTGATTACTCTCTTCAAGAACCCAAACTCTCTGATTACTACAGACCGAGTGATGACCAGAGAGTGGGTGAGATGGTCTACGTCGGAGGAGGGATGTTGGCTTTGGGTTACGTTGCTAGTAGATTTTTGTAAAGGGGTGTAAAAAGATTCTTTACTTATCAGTTAAATAATTAAAAAATATTATCAAGCAAATAATAAGTTTAAAGATTCTTTACTTATCTTGTAAAGAATCATGGAAGTTGACCCGACAGAGACTGACAGAGATAATCCTTTTGAACCGGCCGACCCCGGTGACGATGATGAGGGAGAGATGATACCTATGACATCAACATCGAGAAGAGATAGAGGTCAAGATAATCCCAATTATGAAGAGACATCTTTCATTGATGATGAGAACACACCCCTTATAAGGAGAGAGGAGAGGAGAGATGACGCTTGGGAAAGGATCCGAGAAAAGTATCCGAAGGTCAATCCTGCAAACTCCTCTTTCACACCTGACATAGACGAGTATGATCGAGTGGTCGTTAGACTGAAAAGACAGGGAGGTAAGGTATACCAACTGTTCAAATCAGACGGTGAACCGAACGATAAATTACCGAAGACCATAAAAGACAGTCTCGGGCCTACCAATGTGGAGGTGATTGAGACTGATGAGAGAGGGATAACAAGGAGAAGAGAGAAAGAGAAGGAGCTCAAATCCTCTCTTAAAGATGCCGGACCTAGTCAGAGAGAGAACATCATTCGCGACATCGAACAGCAGAGAGATGAGAGAGAGAATATGGAGAGGGAGGTTGAAGTGATAGAGGAGAGAATGTCACTCAGAGATAGAGTGAAGGCCATCTTTAAAAAGTACGGTTTCACCGCGTTCGCTGTTCTCTCCGCCGTGGGCGCAGTGATCGGTGTGATCGTATCTAATCTTAAGAGCGGTCTGTCGAAACTCGGTAAAGGAGTAGGTAACGGTTTTAAAGCCATAGGAAAAAAGTTGGGAGAGATACTTCCAGGAATGATCGGTGCGATTGCAAGTTTTATCTTTAAAACAGCGGGTGAGGCGATCGGTTTTCTTGCAAAGAATGCGTGGTTGTTGATAGTCGCCGTCATTGTCTACTTCGTTGAACAGGTTAAAAATAAGAGTAAGAGAAAGTAAATGGATAGTTACAGAGAGATATACCCTCAGTTGCCTATCAAAGAAACCGGTGAAAACTTCAGATTAAAACAGTGTTCAGATTGGTTATCCCTTCTCGAGAAGGATCTACACGATTGTGAAAAAGTGTACAAAAAGTATAAGAGGGCAAGGAGTTATCTTTTCAATCTGTCTACAGGCAGCGGAAGTCTGTCTGTCGCTCTCTGCGGTGGAGGATTGGGAACAGGACTTACCGGGGTCGGTATTCCCGTCTCTGTCGGTTTGGGGGCTGTCGGGGCTGTCTGTGCCTTAACGAGCGTAGCGACAGCGAGTCTTGCAAAGATCATCTCGAAGAAGGTGAGTAAGCATGAGAAGACCGTCTCTGTCTGCCAAGCGAAGATAAACAAAGTGAAAGACGTCGTCTCTAAATCATTGACGGATAATAAGATAAGTCATGAAGAGTTTCTTTTGGTTAAATCAGAGTGTGAAAAGTATTATGAGATGAAGAGATTGATAAGAGAAAAGAATAAAGATCAGCCACCGCCCCCTATGCCACAGGCGGATTTAAAAAAGATGGAGGAAGAGATTCGTGCAGAGATGTTAAAAAAACTCGCCCGGTCAGAGTAAGCTGTAATTGCATGATAGTGATCGATGAGTCATTTAGAGATCCTCCGTATAATCCTTACTTCGTTTAAAAACATGTGATTGATAAGTAAAATGAGCAATCAGAAAGATGATGATAAGAAAGATGATGATAAGAAAGATGATAAACCCAAACCCAAATCTCTGTGGAACAGTTTTCTCGAACGGTATCCCCATGCCGACCTGTCTAAATTTAAACACGGCGTTGATAGTTATGATAAAGAACCTTACGTCAGATTTGTCGGAAGAGACGGTTCAGAGTATGAAGTCTTTGATAAGAGTAAGTTTATGTACAGTCTGTACTTTTCCGACGAGATGAAAAAAGCGTTGGGTCTTCCCTTAGATTTTCCGCAGGAGTTGACACTTAATCCTAAACCCTCATTACCTATTCCCGCGATCGATTTCGGAGAGAACATTACTCTCAATTTGAAAGAGAAGTTGAAGAGATTAAATATCTACGCAACACCCGCAGATTATTTCTCTGTACCCGTCAGAGACATATTCTCGAATACGACAATTAAACACACCTCTTCAAAAGAGTCCCATGAGTGGTTGGCAGGACCGAATATGAGGTATTGGCCACAGCAGCTTAACTTTGCTGTCTGGTGTGCAACGACAGGTTGTGGGGTGAGCCAGCGTCTCTTATTAGAGGAGAAGATGGGAGGAATCGACGTGACTGATAGTGAACTCAAACTTCCTCCGCAGATACGAGCTATTCTCTGGTTTCACGTCTACTTCACAATTAGACGAATCCTGTTTCAGATGGGGGGAATACAGAGTTCGATCGCTTTACCCGGTGATCCACCCTTTAATGAAAAGGATAACAGATACGACATTCCTTCTTATAAGAGAATCTGTAAAGAGTTTAATGTTTCGACCTATTCTGACTTTCGATGTCATAAAGGAGAGAATCACGGGTTGGGATCTGTGTACATTTGGGTCTCTTACGTAGGACCGTCAAAGGCCGGTCATAAATCTTCCTATCCGGGATTTTTTAAATTTAGCGAAGAGGGAGGAGAGGGAACTGAAGGTAATCTTCTGCAGTATATATTGAATGATGAGACAGAGAAGCAGTACGAATACTTTTTGACTCGTGTATCTAACGGATTGACAAACGCCGGTCAGGCGAGACTTAATCAATCGATCGAAGCTTTAGTCTACTGCGTATTGGGTGCGCAGGTGAACGTCAGAAGCAGCATTCTCGGAAACACAGGAAGTGCATACATACATACATACATACATAACTTTTTGTTAAGGCAGGTCTAGTAGGGCAACCATAAGGCTGGTGTGGACCTGCCATTTAAATCGAACAGAAACTTGTTAAGAATCCCAACTGGCAGGAGGCTGACCAGTTGGCTATATACAAAGCGTGGAGGAGTTGAATTCGGGACCACCGAAGACAAATCCATCTAGTGGCAGGGAGGAGGATTTGAACCCGGGACCTCCAGATTACAAGTCCAGCGCCCTAACCACTAGGCCACGCTGCCTCCATGCTAATTAATGCCTCCACGCTGCCTCCATGGGACATGCGCAGGAGGTTCGACAATAGTTTCTCGTGTTATTAGAGGATGCGATTAAACAGCCTGACATAAGTAAGAGTGTACAGAGATTTCAACTCGCTGTACAGGAGGCTAAAGTCAAGCTCGATCTTGCCGTCTCTCCCGGTACGTGGTTGATGCCTTCGAGAATGGTGATCAATACAGAGAGCACGATCGGTTATAACAATAGACTGAAACGTGTTGAACCGACCATGAAATTGGGAGTGAATACAGATGTTAATTCGAAGAGCGTGCCGGTCGGTATAAAGCATAACCTCGGAAAGAGTAAGGTTTTATTACCTCACACTTCGGTTGTGAAACAGAAGACTGCGGTGGAGAGACCTAAGATTGAGGAGGTGAAGAATGAGACTCCGTTGACTAAACCTCAACAGGATAAGCCGGAGACATCGAAACATGAGATTAATCTTGCGGTGATTACGATTGTCGTCGAGGGATTAGCTTGGTATATGTTTCGATAAATGAGATGAGAATTTTCATAACTTGAGTCTAGTTATGAAAAATAAAGTAGGGGTTCACTTGCATTCTTTACATCTTGACTTCTGTCTTCCGTGAGGACAGATCTGTGACCCTCCACAATCTTTACAGAAAGCTCTCTGTCTCTCGTGAGGACAGATGCCTTTTCCTCCGCAATCTTTACAATCATATCTCATTCGGTTATGTTGACAGATTTCACTTCCTTTACAGTCTTTACAACTTGATTTACGTCGACCATGAGTGCAGATTCCTTTACCTCCGCACTCTTTACAATGTCGCTTATATCTTTTATGAATACAGATCTGTGACCCTCCACACTCTTTACAGAAAGATTTATTTTTTTTGTGAATACAGATCTGTGAACCTCCACACTCTTTACAATAACTCTTCTGTTTGTTATGTTGACAAATTCCTCTTCTCTCTTTACATGTGTAACTCTTTACGGGTGCTGCTAAATCAGTGGCAAGATTCCTCATCTGCGTTACTCTCGATGGTGCGTAAATCGGGATATCAACCTCCGGTACAGTCTGTTCATTCGCTGAGTAAAAAATCTCACTCTCCTCCTCTAACGCCTCGATCAGCTCCGCTTTACGCATTCTGTAATAACCTTTGATGCCTCGCTCTTTGGCAAGGGCCTTCAACTCTTTTACTGTTTGTTTATACATACTTATTATTTATTAAACATTTCTTTAAACCTAAAATTCAATTTTTAAAACATATATAATTTATCGAGGATTTCATCCCGAGTATGGTTTGTCGAGGAATTAAGGGAGAATTTGAATTTGTCTCGGATGGAATTTCAAATTCTGTCTTGGTTTGCCCAAACTTATACTACTGAAACGCTCGCTTGTCGAATTTCATTTTGATATTTTGTCGCTTTTCGAAAAATTCTTCGCTCAATGTTAAAGGAAATGAAATTGAAGCAAAGTTTTTTTTAATTGTTTTTTTATTAGTTTAGCTTAAAAAGTAAGGATTTTTGGGCTTTCGAAGCGAACGTCTTTAGATTTGAGACAGACAGTGATTGTGATCAATACGCATTCTTTCAATTTTCAATGGATAATTACTACGTTCCTTCAGAAAATATAATGGAGTATTTTTATTAATAGTAAAAGTAATGGAAAGTGTGGCAAGTATTGCTTGTGTCAATTTAGTATTAGTTTGGAAATTCTGTAGATTGATTAGGGATTTCGTGCTGTTTTATGTTTGTGAGCTTCTAAAATGGCGCGCGGGGTGAATAAAATTTTATCACTGTTTTCAAGTTTGGTTTGAGCTTATTTTATCGACGGCGACATGACACTGATAAGCTCTTTTATAAACTATTTATCTTCATACCACCACTGGCATCAACCTGCAGTTTTCGACTGCCTGTTATTTTCTTCGTAAAGCAAAATTGGCCCGAGATCAATTCACGCAAGGTCAGAGTTCAAATCACTCAACGTTTGATGTTTTAATACTCACCAGCGAGGAGCTATTGATGTTTCACCTACGTAAAGTTTTACGAGTACTTTGTTCTTTCTTTAGTATGGAATCTTTATTTTTGTGTTATTTACACCATGTAAGCGGTGGAGTCGGAGCGAATACTGTCAAATCATAAAATTTACTGAATATATATTCATTGCGAAACACGGAATTTTTTCGTGCGTGTGCAAACACGCTCGCGTATCGGATGTCAAAGTCAATATGCAAATTTGTCAGGCTTGTTCAAAAAACGCTCGCAACTTGAAAACAATCGATAAAAAGCAAGACAAAAATGACCAAAAAGTTTTCTGAGACAAAATTTTATTCAAAGAAATGCCAAATTTGCTGTTAGAAGCCCAAAACGTAAGAACTTCCAGCGTGTACGGAACCCACGCAATAGAGTTTTCTGTGCTTCGGCCGTTGTTTACTTGTCGTGACCGGAAAAATGTGCAGCTTTGCGTTTAAAATTCTGAAAGTTATTTGAATTAATACAAATCTTCTGTTAAACAATACTTTCAAGACATATCAGCACTTAAAAATAGTATTTACCGGGCCATAGAATTGTCCAAATGTCGCAAAGCTTCACTTGAAGTCAGCAAGTTCGGGTTTCATTTTCAAGCCGTAATTCGCATCGCTCTTGAGAATCAAAGGGTCGTGAACTCGAAAACTCACTTTGTCGCTTTTTAGACTGTGATTTCCATTTTCTTCTGAGATTCGATTATTCTTTAGTATATTTGCTTTTCATTTTGAGCTCCACAAGACCGATCGGGGTGATAATGAGCATCTGAAATCACTTCCGGCTACGATCCCACGGACTTCCGTCCACAGAAATTTGTCGACAGACTTCCGTCGACAGACTTCCGTCCACAGACTTCCGTCCACAGACTTCCGTCCACATCGTTCCCCCACAATATCTCATTCATTGCGCTTCGCGCATGAATGAGCTAAAAAGTCAAACGAAAAAGGGAAAAAGCCTTTTGGAACTCAGGTAAACTAAGTCAATTTATAGTCAAACAATCAGAGAAAATGAATTTCGATTCAGTGTTGACAGTGGTCGAGTAAATCGTGAGTGAACTCCGTTTGTATTCTAAGTGCGTATTCAAAGCTCAGATTTGGCTTAAACTTAAACACAACAACAAAATAGCATTTTCAGGATATTCGTTTTGTGTACAAATGTGATTTGAAACGAGATTCAATGAAATTAAGACGGCCAGTGCGATATGAAATTTGACAGTTCTGGTTTGGATCGAATTTCACTGTTCGGTGAATATTTAATGAGCCGATGATCACTCTCCTCCCAATAAAATGAAACGGCGAACTAAAAATTGAAAACACTATTGAATATGGCTTTTTATTTCTATTCCCTAATGTTTTAGTTTACTTTTCTTTGATGTAAGACCGGTATTGGTCCAAGGTATTCAAATTTTAAACAATTAGCGATTTGGTGTTGTTTTTGATAATTTCTCAAAATTAGGAAAAATTATCCCCTCGACATTTACAGGAAAGGCGTTATAGACAATATTTTTTTACATATTCGTGTAGGAGAAGGTTAAGACTTTACATTGATGTAACTGCCATGTTTTGATTTTATCCGCCAGCTGAGAAAAGAGGTCCACAAAATGACCAATTTTCGGGTTGTCCGTCGAGCCTCCTAACGTAGGGGTGAGTAATATCACAGAATGCCTATAGATTAACTTCAAATTTCTTGAAACTCCTACAGTTCATAAAATAGAAGTAGATCTTTCTTGCTATGTAAAAATTATGGCGGTACAGTTTATCCTTGCTTTGCACCGATCGCTTAAAAAAGGTAAACAATCGTCTTGATTTTCGGTCGCGCACGAGCAAAATTCGGTCAAAATTATTTTTAGCTCTAGCGGAAAAAAGTTTAAGCCAAGAACCAAAAAGATTGTGGTTTTGTTACTTTGGCATGAAGGCCTTTCACCTCACAAAAAATCAGGCGATTTGATTTTTCGATCCGGAACCGACCGGTCGAAAATTAGAGAGACTCCCTCTTAAGTTTGCTGTTAGTAAACGTAAGATGTAACATCTGTTAAATAACACCTAACTACTGCCATAACGATAGGCGTCATTTTATGGCAAGCTTTGGTGCGCAAATGGAAAATCTCGCATGATGGCCTACTCTCATATTGATTTGACCAGCTTTTGCTACAAGGTTGTTTACGTCAGTCAAAACATAGGTCATTGTTATTGGCTTAGGAGTGTTTTGACAATATTGAATGATTACTAAACGGAGGCAAAGATTCGTGAAACTTGTTAAACACTTGTAATGGCACAAAGCACTTTACTATAATCTGGAACAAGCTTAGATTGTTCTTAAACATCTACAGGTCTTGTTACCTGACTCAAAGATTGATTATTTATTGCACCATACCTGATCGGGACCTTTTCACCCATGTATGGTTCCTGTTTCAGTACCTCCATGATCTTATTCTGTAGTGACTGAACCCCATAGTCACCCAATGTCCCTGTGTTATCAACAGCAAAGAATGGCCTGACAACGTGCTGCTCATAAGTCTTTCCTAAAATACTACTCTTGATGCACTTTTCCGTTTCCATGATGTCTTCAAACGGTTCATCAGCATGTGTACCGACAATGAAGACTGGTGGACGAAGGCAGAGTGGATTCCCTTTTTGATAATCTGCTTCGCCTCTTGTGGGCCGAATACAGTGAATTGAAACCAGCCAGGACAATAAATTGTCCAAATTTGTTTGATCAATTGGGTTGTCCAGGGCAATATCAACAGTCCCCTGTCTGGCACAAGGCTCTGCTTGAGCTCTCAGATCTTTGCTAAGGTTATGCACCAAAACGTAAACAGCTCGCAGGGAAAGGAAAACAGAATGCGATGCATAGTAAACGTGTTGTCCTGCAAAATCCCACACAGTTACAACGACTTCTTTTTCTTTGATTTCATTCTCTAATTTAAGACCTTGTAAGAGCTGCACAACGATATCCCAGACATCAGTTGGTACAACTGCAGTTGTATCAATACTGAATTCATTATCCTGATTTTCCACCAAGCTCCCTGATCTGCTGGCATGCATATCCGTTTCTGTGACATCATTTGGTAAAACTGGAGTTGTGTCAATTCGTGACTGAATATCTTGATCTGCTGGCATGCTTGTTTGCGGCATATCACTGCTAGGGGTATCAATCTCCTCTTTGTTTTCCTGATTTAAATTTGGTGTTAACTCTTCTGTGGTTGGTGAAGCATCCAGTTGATCAAGACGTTCAGCGTCAGTGTCTATCTGAGAAAGAGGAAGGGAAAACAAACACAATTTATGCAAACATGAAGATAATGATATAAAAACCTATAACAGATCTTTAACTTTAAAGCCGCAAAGTACATTTTTGGTCCCAAACGGATGCAAACCAAAACAAAAATAAGAAAAATGATATGTCCAATTAGAAGACCCGTATCATTTTTTTTTTTGGCGTGTGATTTTTAACAAGTTGAAGTTTTTATTCAAGGCTGGTTGGCGGTGTTTTGCACACAAGCCATCTATGGGGGGAGGGAAAAAATAAAGTTTTTTAAAGTTATAATTCCAACAGTTATCTCGAGTTTTTTCTCCGCATTCCTAGAAAAAACATAAGTAAAAAGCCCACGCTTCTTGTGGAGAAGAGCACGTCGAAAATCTGATTGAATTTGTGACAAGTGAAAAACATGAAGAGTGAAAGTGCATAATAGCTTCAGAACAAATGGACAAGGAAGACATCGAAATGCTTCATGCTGTTTACTAAAATGACTAGCTTGGACTGTTGGAGTATCATCGACTGAACTGTTCATTTAAGAGGGCGTTCATTATCAGTACGTATATCATAAACACAACAACACAACCATGGGAAGTGTTTTGTACCGTGTTAACGCACTCGTTGATTTGCATCGGAAATCTGTCTCATCCCCTGTTCTCACTCGTTTGATGTCAGATGCTTCACCAACTTGTGGGTTAACACTGTACTGTACTCGCGCACTTTCCATGAAGGTTAACATTATATTGCTTATCGTTCGAGAAGTTCGGTTTTTGACGCTTTATTTACGGCACAAGGCAGTGAATAATAAGCCTGCCCACCAGCATGGCAGATTTTGTACCATGTGACCATTTGTTGAAAAAGGCACATTTTTAGAGACCCAGGGACGTTTCTTGGAAAACAACACATACAATCCTAACTGCTTGCAATGTATTAAAAAGGGTGCATTAAATAGTCTAATCATTGCAGTAAGTGAATACCTCAGTAGTAAGAAAAGATAAGACTTCTTGACATGTACCTTGAACTGTAAATCTTACCTGCTCCAAATCCGTGTCATCTATGGTGTTTTGGTCTTTGTCCTCTGATTCTTTCATCCCGTCAATAATCATCTCTGCAATGTCTTCTTTAAACTCAGACTCAAATTTCTTTTGTTTTGTACACTGCCAGTTCTTAACTTGGTCGATCTCTACTTCACACTTGGATGGGTCAACTGTGACCCCTACAGTGCTCTCTTCATCAGGGTCAAAAGGGATGCCAAGAAGAAACTTCTTTAGGCTTGTTTTTCCTGCACGCTCTTGGCCAAGTAACATGATGCGACCACGGTAGACTTGCACACTTCCGTCTTGCAGGGCTTTTTGATAAGCAGCCTGAGCTCTAGGGCCCTGGGCTTGAATCTCTGGTGGTACTATCGAACCTGTGTTGAAATGAATGACAAAATCTACTTAGTAGACCAGGGCAGGGTGAAAAAGGTCAGTGTTATCAGCCAAAGCCGAAGACTGAGACTTACCAAGACCTTGATATTTCCGGATATCACAAAAACCAGATCTAAGAATTGTTTTATGATACATTGTTTCAAAGAAAACAACGACGAACACACTGTTGAAGAAGCGAATTGAACAGCCACGTTTTTCCTTCACTTTGTGCAAGATGCCACTCAACCACTCGTGAACTTGACATTCTCTTGGAAATCATGCATTGCGCAGGCAACCTACATAGCCTACATATTAGTCACTTCTTTGCTAGCAGAATAGGCCCTGAATAATCTGCATGTTGTGCTGATTCCCAGAATTAGGTGTAAGTTTTTAGCCAATGACAGGAGGCAGATAGTGACTACAACGCATAATGGTTTTGGTTATCACCTCATGTGTAGAGTGTGGTCACACGGCTGCAGGAATATTTCGTGATGCATATAGAGTGTAGTTAAAAGACTGCAAGGGTTTATCAGTGTGCTGAATTTGTAGCATGTTCAAACATTATAAGCAATTACTGGCTAATCACATGCCTCCCCATAATAAGAAGGGCTGTGGTTATACCATTTTATGCTGACTTTGCCGTGTTTTTGTAAGATGACTATCACACCAGTAGACTCTTTCTGTAGAGCCCACATCAGTGGCCTTAAATCTGTAATTCAAACTTATAACTGGAGGGGTTTTCTTATGAAATTAAGTTTTAAAATATAATCGTTTTAAAATAAATGTACTCACCTTCTGGTCGCAAGCTTGCCCCTGATGGTTGTCCAGTCTGCATCGAAGTCTAAACGAATGCACAAACCTGATTAGGTACAATATTAACCGGTTCTACTGCATGTTTGACTTAGTTATTCTTACTACTTAAAAGAAATCATCCTACATGGATCCTCATATGAGTTGTTGACTCAACCAAAGTGCTGGTGTTCAGCTAAATTTTAATCAGCTATTAACCGTTACTGTGTAGAAAGTGGCGATTTTCGAGAGGAGAAAAATCTCAAATACTGAGCAAATTCAAAATACATGTACTCTGCATGTCTGTAGCTGCGGAGTCAGCCCGGCAAATTACTGGCCAAGAAAGCCTGGTCTGTGGCAGCAATCATCAGTTTTGATACGTGTTTTTGAAAGACTTGTTGAGTTTATTTAGTTGTTCAGCAAACACAGTCCTATTCACGCTCCTTGACTTGAAGGACTTCTTCTTGCGACCATAAAAAGTACACTTGTGTACTGGATTGGAAATGATGAAAGAACTTAAAGGGGCACTGTCACGAGCATACCTTCAAAAATTCAGCTGCCCAAAAACATGTTTACACCATTGAAAACCTATTAACAGTGGTCAAGTTTTCTTAAAACTACTACACCAGTGTACTGAAGGTAAATATAGAGTGATATCACTGCGATACCACCGGGAGCTTTAGATCTCAACTTGAAAAAGTCAGCCTGACATTTTCAAGTTCTGTCCTTGTGGTTTGGAAAACTTGATGAAAACTATTTACGGTCACCCTCTTCTTTAAACAATTTACTAGATATCCTTGTCTTTATAATCTAGGAGCGTTTCCTGCATGGTTGAAACTACTTAGTCGTAATTTTGGTGCCGTTTTACTGAAAAAGCCAAAAAAATGCCCGTGACAGTGTCCCTTTAAGGAGGCTCGATGCATTATTGTAACCCTGGGGCGGTTGTTTTTAAATGAAAATTATCAAGGAAGCCAATCTTCGATTTTTGCCAAACTACACAATAATAATCACATCAAAGGAACTAACACGAGTTGACACGGAAATTGACGTCTCAATCGGGAAAACTGTACGATCGCAATATGTAGACTTTTTGCTTCGTGTGAAAATCCACATAAAAACGCTGTTACAGATATGTCTAAAATTTCGTCTACAGGTAGTCAATCTACTAAACCTTGACGTATTAAAAAATGAATAGCAAGAGTTAGTCTTCATTTCGCGAAAATCAGGCTTGTTTAAATCAAAGGCCCTTTGGGCTGTCTCGTGTCAGTCAAAAAGAGATTAAAATATACTTTACTAAATAGTTATTATAAAAGTAAATGTTTTGCTAAGCCGCAAAAAGCTTGTATGTTATTTACGCTTGCAATATTTACAGGAAGTTCATTAAAGACTTTCGCGCCACTAAAAAAATAGGTGTTCTTAGAAAATTAACCATATCCGGGGATAGGGAAAGCAGAGACGGGGGAACATTTTGCTGGGATAATATTTAGTCTTCTTTTTCCATACGCGGGAAAACAAAATGACAGAACACATATTATTTATGATTTTTACCAAAAAACGTCCGTCCTCTCTATTTCTCGACGCAAACTGAACGCAAGAGGAATTGAGCGTTACTCGAAGCACTCGTCCCCCATGTCACCTCCTTGCGCCGACGTTTTGCGCTGTTTTCCATTTCTTTTGTTATTTATTGCCCGTTTTTAACGATCAAAGAACAATATCAGAAAATAGAGTATTTCATACATGTTTCTTGTGACGAAAACGCTGAAAATAGAAATGCCGATATGTTTGTAACGAACGTTTACACCTATCCAGGCAAATAGCATTCCCAAGGTAAATAACACCAAGGTAAACTCACCGCGGGAATACGTTACCGAGGTGTTTGCGGTCACACACTTAACACTTTACGAAGGTCAATTTTTTCATACTGTTTTCGGCGCGAAATGCGAAAATGGGTAATTCGAGGGTGCTTGCTTAGCATCATCTCGCTTTTATTATTTATACTGTTTCGACAGTCCTCTACTGCTTTGTTATGTCAGTGTTTCAAACAGCGAAGAAATAGAAGGCGAAGACTCCGTTTATATAAATCTCTTTGCTGGATTTTTCTAAACCTTGAGATGAAATCGAAAAACATATAAGAAAACGCACTATAGATCTTCCTTGACTAGTGTTGTATTTAAACGCCAAATTTCCAAAACAATAGCATTTGTGAAGAATGAAAACAAGGTCATCAACTCTTTAGACTCTTTAATTCGATGACTCGCTTGATGTACGTACAGACTAAATTCTAAGAATTTCCGACGACCGAGACTTTCATAGGATACTTCAACTCTTCTCTCAGACAAAAGTACGAAGTGATTTTCCGTGGCAGAATGTCAATCAAATTATCATGCGCTCTTGATTACGTAGCTACAGAAATACAAATCACGTGAGGTAACGCAATCTCTTTTTGACACACTCTCCCCTTGATTGACCTAGTCAATCAAAGAATCTAAATAAACTCATAATATTAATGTCAGTGTTCACTGTTCGGCAATGATCCTTGAAAAGTTAACTCTGAGTGTTAAGACAATGTTCAGTCACAACGCACAAACTCTACTTGTTCATCGGGAACAAAGCTGATGGCTGGCACAGCTGTAACCGCACGCTCTTTCTTACCACCATCTGTTTGCTCGCATGAAACTTCTACTGGATACAACCTTTGGACAGGACGCTTAATTTTGGTCGTTACCCCTTTGGACAACACCCGGACAACGGCTGCGCGGACGAGACCATCTCTTCCATGGATTAGCTCTTGAACTGTTCCAAGTTTCCACCTTTGTCGAGGCAAACAGTTGTCATGAATGCATACAACGTCTCCTTGCCTAATCACGCGTGATTGCGTCGACTTCTTACCATGATGATGTTCACGAAGTTCAGAAAGATACTCATTTCGCCAGCGGCTCCAGAAGTGTTTAAGAATCAAATCAAGATGCTTCTGCCTCCTAGATAACTCTGTGGCTGTAGTGTCTGCAGTGGAACCTTGGAATCTTGGAGTGGGACTGAGTAGCCTTCGCCCTATGCATAAAGAGGCAGGTGTGAGCGGTTCTTCAAAGTCTTCATAAACATAAGTGAGAGGTCGAGAGTTAAGTATTCCTTCAACTTCAATCAATACTGTTTCAAACTCTTCGTAAGTGACTCGAGCATTTCCAAGGGTTTTCTTGAGGCAGCGTTTTACGGAACGCACCATTCGTTCGAAGAAACCGCCCCACCAAGGGGCGCGGGGGACATTGAACCGCCAGGAAATACCATGCTGACTGAGAAAAGCCTTCAAATCTGAGCCTTTGAAAGTCTTTCCATTGTCTGAGATAACCAGGTGTGGAACTCCCCTCCTGTAAATGAACCGCTCTAGACATCTCAAGAATGCTTTTGTTGACAGATCTGGTACAAGCTCGAGGTGCACCGCCCGCGAGGAGGCACAAGTAAATATTGCAATGTATGCCTTGTAGACCTTCTTATCCTTGGAATAGACATCTTTCACATAGACTGGCCCGGCAAAATCAACACCAACTTGAGTGAAGACAAACTCGTCTGAAACTCTGAAATCAGGAAGCGGAGATTGCAGAGGGGCATTGTAGGGTCTCCCTTCGATTTTCTTGCATGTGGCACATGGAGAGATCACATCACGAACAGTCTGCCTGCCCTTTACAACCCAGAACCTTGATCTTAAGTCAGTTAATGTTTCCTTGACACCATTATGCATTACATTACGATGACATTTCTTGATGACCAGAATGGTGAAGTGATGCCTACGAGGTAGAATTGCAGGAAATCGGGCTGCATACGGCAGAGGCGCATTATGTAATCTTCCTCCGCATCTCAGAAGGTCTTTTTCATCTTCAAATAGTCCCAATGAATGACGTGTCTACTCGAATTTTTCTTCCTCTCGAATGTACTTCTGGACATACTTGATCCACAATGATTCCGCACTACTCAATTCTTCTGTTTCTATTTCCAGTGAGGTTGACAAAGGTTGTCCCCGCTTTCTTCTAGCGCGTCTTACAAATCTCAAAACATAGCAAGTGACTCGGAGAAGCTTGTGTAAGTCACTGAATTTCTCAGGTTGGATTATTTGGTCTAATCCCTTGAAATCGACGGCAGCAGTGACTGTAGTGACCTTTTTTGTTGGCTTGATTTCACTAAAAACCATTGTCTCAAAGTCCTTGGCTCCAAACTCCTTCTGATTTGGCCAACACTCAGAACCTTTCTTCAAGAAATCAAGACCTTACCACCAAGTTTTGTCGCCCTTCAACCTTGAGGCCTTGCATCCACGCGATGCGACATCAGCCGGATTTTGATCTGTGGGAACATACTTCCATAAATCTGGGGAAATGAGCTTCTGGATTTCTACAACTCGGTTTTGTACGAATGGTTTGAATTCCCTTTCAATCTTGGTGATCCACCACAAAGCTATCTCTGAATCCAACCAACAGACACATTTTTCTATCTTCAGAGATGGAACAAGCGCCTTGTGAACGCTCGTGAGTAATCTTGCTAACACTAGTGCAGACAACAGTTCCAATCTGGGTGTGGTGGCACCGGTGATGGATGATACCCTTGTTTTCGAGGCGACAAGTTTGCACACAACTGAGTTCCCTGACTGTATTCTGAGATAAACAACACCACCAAAAGCCCTTTCTGAAGCATCACCAAAACCGTGCAATTCAATTATGGAAGTTTCAAGAGAGTTCAGTTCAGATGAGTAACATCTGTCAATTGAGAAACTTGAAATGCTTTGTATGTCCTGCAACAATGATCTCCACTGCTTCAGCACTTCTCCACCCAATTGAGTGTCCCAATCAACTTCTTTCTTGCAAATCTCTTGAAACAGTATTTTGAAAGCAACAAAGACTGGAGATAGTATTCCAAGAGGGTCGAATATCTTCGCAATAGAACTGAGAATGATTCGCTTTGTGACATGTTCTTCGGTTAATTGACTGGTGAGGTTCTTGAAGGTAAACACAAGTTTATCAGCTGCATGATTCCAAGATGTTCCCAGCACCCTTGGATAATCTTCTGTGTTTTCCTGGCACTTAAACTGCGACCTTGAGAATGTTTGATCTTCTTGCTGGAATTCAAGGATGGGCTGTTGCTGACTCCCCCCTTGGTCTTCTTCAGCGTTGATTCTGTCCGCCAATTCTTGATCGTTTGTCAACCATTTGCGCATATTGAACCCAGCCTTCTTGAATCTTGTCTTGAGTTTGGAATACAATTCATAAGCTGAGGTACCGTCTGGTTTCGAAGATGCCAGATCATCCACATACAGAGAGTGCAAGACTTCCTCCACAAATGCTGGGTCACTATCCAAGTAAGAATTCAAGTGATGGCGAATGGTTCCATTGAGGAGAAAAGGGCTGGAGTTGACTCCGAAGACTACTCTTGTGAATCGTCTTATGACCATTTGCGGATTGTCAGTCAAAATGTCATCAATCCAAAGAAATCGCAGGAAGTCACGGTGCTCTGGGGCTATGGCAACATTCAAGAATGCCTTCTCTATATCAGCGGTGAGTGCGATTTGGTGAGCTCGGAATCGTACCATTACATCAAAGATCATTGGAGTGAGTGGTGGTCCAGAGTAAAGACAATCATTGAGACTAGGTCCACCCCGCTTAGCGGATGCATCATAGACAACACGGAGTTTAGTAGTGTCCTTATCAAGCCTTATAACTTCTCGGTGTGGCAGATAGTGGACCTTGCCTAGTTCAGGTTGTTCCTCCAGATTCACCGGTTCAATAATGTTTTTCTCAAGTTGATCCTGAATAACAGAATCGTAATGTTTGAGGACTTCGGGTTTTGACTTAAGTCGCCGCACCAATGACTCCAGCCTCAATTTGCTCAACTGGTAGTTGTCTGGAAGAAGAGGGTGACTTTCCTTGAAAGGCAACTTGACCTCATACCTCTCTCCATCATGCACGATGTCTTCTATGAATTTCTCGTAGACTGACGGCTCGTCAGGTTTGATTCCCAGAGTTTCTAAGTCCCAGAATTGTTTGATTTCTCCTTCAAGTGAGTTTCTTTCCTCAACGACAGAACTGGAGACCTTGAGTACATGAGTTTCAGTAAGGTTAACTGTGGAGTCTCCCTGTCCTGGCACTGATATTCCAACCGGTCCAGAAAGTACATAACCAAGTTTGGTAGAGAGGGCAATAGGAGCTGATCCTGGACCACGAACAACGGCTCCACTTACAAAATGCCAATAGAAATCTGCCCCAATAAGAATGTCTATATTCAATTCTTCGCTACCATGGGAACTATCAGCAAGCCTTAAGCACTGCAAGTGAGGGTAGTTTGCTTGGGTGAACTCAATGATTTGATTACTGATAGGTGCACAGATCACAGGTACTACATATGCCGAAACATATATCTGCATACCGTCAATAGCCTCCACAGCCATTTGAACAATGTCACACCGTCGGAGTTTAGCAGTAGACTCTCCAAATGTCTTGATCAGAAGTGTCTCCTGGCCAGTGATTGGTAGGTTCAAAGCCCTTTGTAAGTTCTCTGAGATGTAACTCCTTTGACTACCACTGTCGAACACCATTCTTGCATTGACGGAATGTTCACCATTTCCTGGCTTGGAGATGTTTGCTCTCGCTGTCTGCAAAAGAACACTAGATTTGGAGTTGATAAACATACTGGTTGTTGGTGCTTGAAATGTTGCTGCGCTTGAGGTGGGTGCATCTCCTTCTGTGGCTGCACTTCCTCCAGGGTGGGCTGCCTGATTCTCATTACCCTGATTTTCACAGATTGAGGCGTGGTGTCTCCAACCACAGATGTAACACACTTTGCCATTGTCACATTGATTAGCGAGGTGACCAGTACGCAAGCATCTAAAACACCTTCCCTTTTGTCGCAGAATCTGTTTCCTTGCAGAGATGTTAGTGACCACATTGCAATTGACGGATGGATGTGATCCCTTGCAGTATGTACACCAATGGCCCTGATGGGTATTCTTTCCACCTTCCGTAAACAATGCTGAAGTTGTCGATGGTTGATCGGAATGTACACGCCTTGAAGTGTTCGGGAACCGAGGCTGAAATTCCCTTTGAAATTCGGTTAAAATATCTTTAAGGACCCATGTTTCCGACGTTAGATTTCGGGAGATGGCAATCCGGAACTCTTCTGGCAATTTTTGCATGATGGTGGGCGTTAGAAAGCAGCCATACATCTCTTGTGAAATTTCCAAACTCTCAAGCGCACGCACATGTGATTCCACGGTATCATACAGATTACGAAGACGTTTGACCTCATGAATGCTCGTTATTTTGGGGATTTTAGTGAGAGCTTCCATGTGGCTCGAAATGATGACCTGACGATTTCTGAATCTCTTTTTCAGGAGATCAACTGCCTTCTCGTAATTGGCGCTTGTCAGAGTTAATCCTGCGATTACGTGTGCAGCAGAGCCCACAAGGAGTGAATTTAGGTAATTGAACTTATCTACTCCAGACAGAGCGGTGTTTCGATGTACGGCTGATTCAAAGCACTCCCAGAACGGATACCAGTCGATTGGATTCCCGTAGAACTTCTTCAATTCGAGTTTCGGTAGTTTGGTGTGGCTGCGAACTGAGGAAACACTCGCATGCGTCCCTGTTTGAGTGTTGTTCAAACCAGCTTCAGCAGATTGCGAAACAAATGCCACTCCTTGACTTCTTCCTTGATCTTTTTCCGAACTTAAGGCTGTTTCCAGGTCGACAATGCACTCCTGTATTGCGCTGGTGAATTCGCAGCTTTCATTCACCTCTCCATCGATTTTCGACTCGTCGAGCAGATATTCAAGAACCTCTCCATCCAAGCGTTTGAGCTCCGAAAGCTCATCGAGAAGAGTGGATTTTAAGGATTTAAGCTTCTTCAGATCAACAGATTCTCCACTATCTATTGATTCCCTCGCTCCGGTGATAATTTTCTTGACGAATGTTCCATGACTTTCGCGGATCTTCGTCTTTTTCTTTAATTTCTTCTTCGCTTCGGCCATGTTTAACACGCATTCCTTCACAAACCTTGCTTTCTATGATTTCCCGGCGAATGTTCCCGGGTCTCGGCACCAGCATGTGAAGAATGAAAACAAGGTCATCAACTCTTTAGACTCTTTAATTCGATGACTCGCTTGATGTACGCTTGATGGAAAACCTACTTATTTGCCTCGGTAACTTTCATAGGCGACTCTTTTATTCTTTTTCACACCGCCATAAATTTACCTTGGGGGAACATTTTGCTGAGATAATTTTTAGTCTTTTTTTTCATAAGCGGGAAATAAAAATGGTGAACAGGCTATGAAAATGACAACACACCCGGAAAAACAAAATTACAAAGCACGCGGAAAAACAAAATGACAGAGCACATATTATTTATGATTTTTACCAAAAAAACGTCCTCTCTATTTGTGAGTTTCCTGAGGTAAAGAGCCCTTTTACCATGTTTAAAGGACGATGTGTAACCGCAACTATATAAATTTGACACACTACACTATTAACCTATTCCGTACTTGAAAGCCTACACCGCTACACAGATCAAGCAATTTGTTCCAGTCAAATTTTGTTAATTACATTTTATGCAGTTACGAAAAAAACTTTCCGTAAAGATTCTCGCATCGCGACTGCATAAAAACACAAAATCCCGCTCCGGCTCTTTCTTGAAATTCCCGCTTACCGCTCCTGTTTTCAGCTCCCATCCCGGCCGAATATCACCACATCTTCTTATCTGGGTTTCTTAGCGTGAGGTCTGTCTTTGACCTTGTTAAAGGGCAACTCTTGGGAAATTTACCCCGATTTTTTTATTTTTTCTATAAGTTGTTTATAGCAATAGGAATCTTTAGAAGGTAAATTTTTTTAGATATCGGCCAAAATGAATTTACTACGAATTTTCTTTTACGCCAATTTGGCGGCCATTTTGAAAACGTTCGGATTTTGGTACGTCACGTGATGCTACGTCACAGGTGTGGAAGGCGGATTTGCTTTTACTTCTGATAAGAGGAAAACACGCCAAGCTTCTCTTCATAAATGAGAATGACAAGGAGAGAAAGACCCTATGCTGTTCAATGATGTCCAAGATAAAAAAAGGTAGTGCTTCAGTGCTTTAATGAAAGGAAATAAACTTAAAAAGAGTAAATCATGTGTTTGTGAAACGAAACAAATCCGTCAGATTGATCGGCCTTCTAAGGTCAGCAAATGTACATAGCTTTATAATACGATGCATCCTCTCTTGCACCATATCGTGATAAAGATGCCTTTTGTCTGGAGTAGATAGTAAATTCAAAAGGGTCTGCGAGTGCTGACTCCCATAATTTGTCAGAAATCTCTTCATTTATGAGCAGGAATACTGAGCCTCTATATGTCCTATATGTAAGCGAAATCCACGCGTTCGGAAACAGACCGATATATTTTGATTCTGTTGTTGAGAAATTTGCAGCCACCCTCAGATTTCTCCTGCTGTTAATTGGCAAAATAGAAAGCAATTCCCACCAGCAAATGTAGTGTTTCTTTGAAGTATATGCCTTCGAAAGGCGCGCGTGATTTGCGTGCAGATCAGTACTGCGCAATAAGAAGCCACTACCCCGCGCGCTAGCAGAGGCGCTCTCGCGGGATATAAAATTATGCGAAGAAATGGGGAATCAAATATAAAACAATATCCGGATAACTAAGAGAAGAAGTGTTGCGTGAAGTACTTATTCTGTGATTCCTTTTGAGAAACAATTGTTGTAAATTAGGCAACCTGGGGTGTAGCATGAAACCCGGGTATGAAAGCGTGTCACGCTCATTCCCTTCACCCTCCCTAGCCTGACCACGAAAGAGTTTCGTGTGCAGATTCGAGCAGATGTCAGTTGACGAGATAACTAAAGGAAAACATGCCAAAAGTTGTAAGACACGAAGAGCGCAACGACCATTTCAAATGCAAACCATGAATTAAAACGCAAGCAAACGCGAAAGTAATAAGGAGCCAAACACAGCACAATTTTCGATTTTCGTGGGGGTGCTTTTCGCAAAAAGATAAGAAATTGCAAAATAAAAACATGACAACTTAATTATACCGTTAAATCTAAAATCACGCACTGCAGGGTCGTGTAATAGTCCCGGTGGCAGTAATCAGTTAACAAAATCATTCTACAGTTTTACGCATACAAGCATGCACGAACAACCTTGAACAAAGTTTCCTCGAGGCAAGTTGTTTCAACTACAGAAAGCGCAAACTCCCTTCTCCCAACAAAAGGAGTGAAGAGACCCAGCAGACTTTTGTCCACATTTAACTGCAAGCCTGAGTATGTTCTAGATAAAATCTGCCGCAGAATTTCGAGCATTTTTGTCTAGTTTCGGTCGCTGGCATTTCGCAGGCAGAATTCTTCGTTTTCGAGCAGAATTTAGAAAAATCGGTAACACAAAGGAGACAAAGAATTTAACTTGCATTTCTGTATTTGCAAGCTTTCAAACGCACAAGATAGATAGTGTACATTAGGATGAAGCTCAAAACCTATACTATTGTGATAACTGTGATAAACATGAGCAAAAATATTTGAACTTAGACCGAATATAAACAACAAAATGCAGCAAACAGTTTGGTTGTATAAGAGCATGTTTAATTAAGCTTCTCGCGTACATGCAAATAATAACAAGGCTTTTCAGGTTTGACTTAGCTCACAAACAACTGGCCGAGGTAATAGAGAAAGAAACTGTACATTTAGGACTTCAATTCACTCACCATTCGTCGCCGTCGGCGGTGAGGAGGTTCGATATTTTACTCCCTTTCTCTGTCTCGCTGTTTTTCCCTGGAGGCTCAAAACGCCAGGGTTGAAATACCATAGAAGGTTCTTAATCATCCCCTGACATATCCCCTCCTATAGCTCTCTAAAAATCAGTGGAGTCGCTAGCAGAAGTTCAGCTCTCACTGCAAGAATTTGAGTCAGCCATGTTCGTGACTTGTTGTGGTTCCACACCTGTGACGTATCACATCTCGTGATCATAATCGAAGGTTCATGGCGAAATGTCACAAAAGCGGTAAAATACGAAGTTTTACGTTAAAATTAACCGGTAAAAAAGCTTCTGAATTCAATTTTTTTGCTTCCTGTGTAATTTTGGAAACATTCGGAAGCTTTTACTGAAATATAGTTTTCTAGCCAAGAGTTGCCCTTTAACTTTTGAGATGTTTGTAAGATAAGTCAAGCTTAAGGCTTTTTTTAGCCCCCTAATGCAGCCGACTTAAAATGATTTTATCTCAGCGTACTGATAAACATTTCTCGATGATCACCAATTTTACTGGGAAGAAGCATGCCATCGTCTTCAGTTGCAAGTGATGTCGAAGTACTTGCTACGGCAAACACAAAACGAAAAAACCTCGCGTTAAGTCTGCTGACAGGACTGAGAAAGAAACGCACGAACTTCTTGAAGAGTGGGCCCCCAAATTCAGTAAGCTGTGGGGAGTTTCACAAAGAAAAAAATCAAAATCTGGAACGATATCTATTCTTCGTATAAAGAAAGGTGTCCAGAAAGCCAGAGAATGCTACAGCAGGTGAAGAAACGGCAGCAGAATCTAGAGTACGAGTTCAAGCAGCGATCTCGCTCGACTGGAGAAGATGGAATTCAGAAAATTAAAGAAGGCTTCCCCTATTTCAACATCCTGAGTAAAGAAAGGGGAGAAAGTACGACTTCAGACTGGCATGCAGAGTTCTTTTATTGAAATGTGTGAAAAGAGTATGGAACAGGGCAACGCAAGATTTGAACGATCAGCTGAAATGTTCCGTGATGCCCAGAGCAGGCAAATGGAACAAACAAACGCCATAGTTGACATTTTTAAAGATTTAGCATCAAAATAATTGTCTTTATCTAATCGTTTATCTTCTGTTATTGAAACGATACATACAATTGTTGTGCAAAACTCACGTAGCAAGCATAGTCTTTTTTAGGATGCTCGTTTTTTGTCCAACCTTTTTCAACGCAATTCTCCAACCAACTTTCAACATGCCAAATGCTCGTTTCACTACAGATTGTAGCGCACCGAACTTTAGGTTTTAAACTTTCTCTGCTCCTGAGTCAGGCGTCCTCTGTCCGGTTAGGGTTTCACTAGCCAGTTCGTTAGTGAATAGGCACTGTCAACAGCTAAAAGGGGTCTTATTTCTGTTCCATTTATATTGCCTGTTGGACCACTAAGAATTTGCGTTCGCTGCAAGTTCATAAATCAAACACTCTTTCCTAATTGTCTCAATCATTCCATTTAAAAAATGTACAAAAATTTCATCTAATAAAACTGCTCAAATTCAATACATCTCTTTCACTGCTTCACATTCTACGCCGTGATTTTCCCTTAAATTAAAGTTCAATTCTGTTCAACTAAAAAGCCATTTATAATAAACACTCCCATCCGACAAACGATTACAATGAACCAGCAGAAAAGTAAAAAACTTTCAATGCAGCAATATTTTTGAACTCCTACTTATAAACAAAAATTATTTGTTCTTTCACAACACGCGCACGCGCGCACAAAATCCGGCGGCCTCACAAAGCAAATCTTGACATGGCGGGAAAAATATTGACATGGCGGGAAAATTCCGCGCCCTCACAAAGCAAACGCGCATGGAATGCACCTTGGAATGCACCTTCTCCCCCTCGCATATTCTCGTGTCGTCATGACAACGTCATGACGACACGAGACAAAAACGAATCGTTGCTATGGTAACCTTTGTTGCTAAGAAATTAGCAAAAAATCAAACTGTGTTCATATATTATCATTGTAGTTTGACAAAAATCGAAGATTGGCTTCCTAGATAATTTCTATTTTCAACCACCCTAGGGCTGAAAAAAATTGCATCAAGCCACCTTAAGTGCTTAGCCAACGGTGAACGCAATGCCTTTCTAGAAAAAGATATAAAACTGCCATGCTCAGCACAGTCAACTATCATGGAGTCAGCACCTTTTATTCTGCTATCGGGAGGTTTAACCGGCATGTAGAGAAACAGTAAACTGGCAAAACTAGGTACTTCACATAACGATATACAGTATTAAACGAAATGTAGTACTTAACATCTGCAAATTCAGCGCAACTAAACGTATCCTATATGAATATAAGTCCTAGTACTGTAAAGCAAGACATGACTACAACCTCCTCCTCGGATCCGGCCTCAGTCGCTTGTTGAGATCCAACATCAATCTCCTCCATCAATACCATTTAAAAGCATTTTAATAATCAAAAAAAACTTTTTGGATTATTTCTGGTTATCAAGCAAACACAGTAAAAGTCACGCTTCTTGACTTAAAATACTTCTCCTTATGAATGCATAAATTCTGATTATAATCATCAGTGGCCTTAAAAAGTACAGTTGCGTACTAGATTTGAAAGGCTGAAAGAACCCAAGCACTTGACTAATCGTGAATGCAATGCATAAACTGCTATTCTTAACACACTTGACTATCATGAACTTGATTCCTTCCTTTGACTTCCAAGACGCATAACTAGAATAAAGCATTTACACAGAAACAGTACACTAACAAACAAAGCACTTGACATGACAATAAATCATATGAAAGGATGTACTTAACATCATCTATAAGTTCAGCAGAACTAAAAGTATCCTGTATGTATATCAGTCCTGGTATTGCAAAGTAAGTAAAAACCAACCTGTAATGCCTCATGATAGCACATCTCTCTTTTGTGATCTCCAATGGATGATGCTAGCTGTTTGATGTCATGCAGGAACTTCTTCTCATCACGAGGCCTCATCTCAGCGTGCTTCACTTCCCATATGTGCTCATAAAAGTTCAGTGCTTCTTCTCCATATCTTCTGGACATTTCCTCTTTGTTAAGCTCCTTGCATAACTGAAGGATTCCCTTGATCATTCTCTCCCTAGCCACACCAGTCTCCTTCGTCTTCTCTTCACCTCTTCCTTCTTCCCACTGTTTTTGCCAAGCACCCAACAGGTTCTCTTGGAATTCTGGAATCTTTTCTTTCTCTCCTAGGTCTTGGTACAACTTTTCAACCTTGCTTTTTAGTGTCATTTTGTCATAGCCATAGTCCTTCTCACCTACCAAGTCTGGTCTCATAAGGACTTTTTTGTACAGCGCCAACTTGATGTTTTTGTACTTAGTGAGTTTTTCACGGTCGTCAAGTTGAAGGCAAAGCTCAATTACCTTGTCCAAGAACTCATCTCTTTCTTTCAGCATCTTATTAAGCACACTGCTGTCTGTTTCCTGGTCAAATTTCTCTTGAAACTCTTCCTCAGTAGCACTCTGCACCCCGTCGTAAAACCACAGCGCATCCTCTGCTGTTTCATTGTCTTTTTTGTCACCAACCAGGTACAATATGGCATCGATAATTTCCCTGTTCTTCTTGGTGAAACCAAACTGCGCCGAACGTTTCTCTTCATCCCAGAAGCGCTTGCAAAACTTCAAAGCATCTTTCTTAAATTCTTTCTTCTTGGAAGTAAACAGCCACGTTGTTTTATCATACATGTCCTCCACACCAGTAATAATCTTTCTCCACACCTCACTGTGGTTTCTTGTACCAAGTGACTTCTCCATTTCCCATGCTTCTAGGAACAACTTTAAGGCTATGTTATGTTCGCCAAAATTGGCCTGAAGCACTGCTCGTTGGAAAATGCTTCGCACCGTCAGTGGGTGATTCCCAAGAATCTTCTTTCTTATGTCGTACGCCCTGTTGGCAGGTTTAACTGCTTCATGATACTTTTTTTGAAACATGAGAGCGTTGGCAAGATTTCTCTGGAAATGTGCTTCATCGTGAAACCCTGAAAGTTTGAGTTCTTCTAAAAGGCTCAGCGCACCTCGGTTCCATTCAACTGCCGCCACATAATCTCCCTGACTCTCATAGACTGTGCCAATCTGATTCTTATACATTGGCATATCTAGGTGATACTCAGAACCTGCTAAATCCTTTTGCATCTGGTATGCTTTGTTGTAAAACTCAAGCGCTTTCATTGGCTTGCCAAGGTGGTAAAGGCAGTTTCCAATAGCATTGTAGCATCTTGCAAGATCAGTATGAGCTTTAAGCAGCTCCTCTGTACATTTTCGCGATGATTCCAAGCTTTCTAGTGATCGGTTGTAATTTCCGTTTCTGTAATAGATTTCCCCCTCGTGTTGCAAGTAGAGTCCTTTGCTGAGCTTGTAAGAATCACTTGACTTGTCTTGAACTGTTCCTAATGAACGAGAAGCTTCCTTCAATAGTTCAAATGCCTTCCCAGCTCCTTCGACATCTAAAACTTGCCGTGCTTCCCAGCATTTTAACTGTGCTCGGCAAAGAGAACCTATGCGAAAATAAATTAAATGAAATTTATCCCAGTTTCTGAATGGAGTAGAATTTTTGCTTTTCCCTTGGAAGAATTGCTAGTCAATGGCAGGTAGCCCCCTAACCCCAACCCCCCGCCTACAACATTTGTCACGAAGTCATCCTAACTGTTAATGTTGGTTCCTTTATGTTATGGCGATTAATTTACTGTTATCAACTTCAAATTGCAAATTTAGACAGTAAGATTTGTGCTTACAACATGTGACATGCTGACACTGCCTTCCCTCGAACATAAATTGCAGGACTCAAAAAGAACTTATTGGTCTACCAGCAAATATTTGTCAGTAATGTACAATTGTGTTCCTTGTAATAACTAACCAGTTTCAACACATACTTATAATTCTACATTTATGCAACCTACATTATGTAGAGAAGGGGGAGTGGAGTGGTAGATTTTGGATTATACATTATCCCTTCTCTCACGGAACTGTTTTTGGTTTTGACCCATACCACAGCCCCTTCTTTCCTTTCCTGCGGTGTTTGATGACCCGGCCATTACCTCCTGGAAATCCCAAGGATTTTTTTACCATTATCCCACATCCCTTACAAGTCTAGCACTTGAAAAGGAAGTTACACAACAGTTTCATCAGCATGCATGGTCATATTTATTCCTGTATTCTTACACACATTTGGTTTACATGTACACACCTCCCCCCCCCCCCCCCCCAAAAAAAAAGTTTGTTTAAAAATATTTAATATATTTGATTTCCACTTGGAGTGCCAGAGTTATTCCTAGCTGATAGGGTAATTTTATTATTAAATAGCACCAGCACCTCAAATGATTACTTTTTATAATGCACACATAATTATGAGTAATTTTGCCAAAAAACTGCAGTTTAAAATTCACTGGATTCAATAAATATGTTCAATATTTTGATTACAAAATTAAAATTTACAATTATTTGTCCAAAATAAAATATTCAGCATTTGTTTTGCCATTGAGGTCACACCATCTGTTCAAATCATTCCTGTTTCAAACCATTAATGTTCAAAACAATGTTGTTGATGTTGTCATTCATGATGTTGCTGAATTGCAGAATTGTTTTTTCCGTGCTGTGTTAAAACGATTTCAGTTTTATCAGGGACCACGGAGGGGGAGGGGCTGATAGGGCTATAGCCCTACCACTTTTTTGCATGGGTTGAATTTTAAGGGCTCCAAATGTCAGGGATTATGTATGGATTTTACTAGTTGAGGTAACAAAAGGCTTCTACTTTTGTCGTTTTGTTCAAGTCAATAAAGTTTGAAGACAATCAGCAGCTAAACATAATTGTCTGTTACAGTTGCTAACAATTGCACTGTTTTTTGTATTGATGATTGGTCAGGTATACCGACACATTAAACAAAAACAGACTCTTCTGTTTCAAACTCATGTTGTGATTAGTTGATCACTCACCCCATGGTCAAAATGTCACTCATTACACCATGCCATTGCCACTTGATAAAGTTTTTCATTAATTTTTGACATCTTTTCTACAACTTTCTAATGGCTTTCATTTGAATTGGCCAATAAAAGTGTAAGAACTGTGAGAGGCAGAGATGTCAAGTTCCATATTGCTCTAACACAATTGTCAACTCCGCCTCTCTTGGTTGTCAAAATTAAATTTAAAACTTTATCAAGTCGTACCAATGGTATTGCACGAACTGGTAGCACTGTAACAGCAATTCTTTTCAGAACTGCTCTCATCTGGACGATCACACTATACCTAATCATGAACTGCTAAAATTATGGAAATTAGGGTGGGAGGGCTTAACACTAAGGAAAGATGGCTGGGCAGGGAGTACATGTATATTGACCAAGAAAATTCAGACAGAGGCGGGAAGGGCTTCAGCAACCTGTGTTACCTGTATGCACAGTGACTAATGTTATAAAAATTATTATATTAATGACTGTTAACCTTGTTTTGTGTTTCATATTGTTTTACGCTATACATGTACAGTACCGCCCGAAACTACTTACCCATTTGCCGCGGTCCTACCTCGGTCAAACTGCAGATCGATACTGCGTTCTCACCTCGGCATAGACGCGGCGTGCCGCGAAAAATCTCCGGTTTTACCGGGGTTTTTTGCGGCAAGCAATACCGCGGTAATCGGTGAGACGCGGTAGAGTTGAATAGGCTTACTTACCTTTTGTTTAGAGTTCATTAAGAACGACAGGCAAGATTTCACGCTTCGATGATATATCACTCATTTCATAAATTCAATGAAACCGCCGCTTCAAGAAAAGCTCGATACCGATTTGGAAACCGGCGAGTAGAAATTATCCCGGCTGTGAATACTTGCAGGTTGTCTTTTTGTCTAGGAAAAGAAAATCATCCGCTAGGCTAATAAAACGACACACCAAAAGA
Source organism: Meandrina meandrites (assembly GCA_963693305.1). Lineage (NCBI taxonomy): Eukaryota > Metazoa > Cnidaria > Anthozoa > Scleractinia > Meandrinidae > Meandrina > Meandrina meandrites. The sequence goes on along the minus strand of OY855907.1, from coordinate 25,297,071 downwards.
ATCGTCGTCAACGAAACCAAAAGGGAAACGTTCATTATATTCCTGCCGTATACTCGGGAGTTTGTAAACAACACAACGCTTGCATTCATTCAGTGCGTTGTCTTAAATACATCTTTTCAAATGGGTTAAACTTGCTTGTCTGGCTTTAAAGAACGTAACTTTCTATAACGAATATCGTTCGGTATTTCGAGATAAACAGACATCTTTAGATTTTACAGCGATGAATTCATAAGTTGCGATACGGCTATCAACAACAAGCGTGACAGCATGTCCTGCGACAATAACATTTGCGGTAAAGTTGAAATGTGCAGTCATGAGCACAAGCACAACTTACAAAAGATTGTTTCTAACTTTGCGAACGCTTACTACGATCGAATATAAGTTTTCCAGAAGAACAAGGAATCAATAACATTTGCAGGAAATGTGTTATCTTTCGGGACACATTCACAGTTGATTATGCAAATTTCGGCTAATTCCAACGAGTTGTTTATTTGTCGTGCGGCTAGACGTTTTGTTTCTTTTGCTGATAAGAATTATTTTATTCCGACTAAAAGTAAGGTTTTTCGGTCAGTTGAAAATTTGACACTCAGATTACTCGGTCGGCGTTTAGTGTTATGATATTTACGTCTTGAAAAGTTTAGAAATGAAGCATGTTCATTATGTCCCGCCGTCCCCGACATGCAGTGTGCTGGGAAACAACTCAACGATCTAAAATTGATTTCGCTTCTTATTTATCCGATCTGTGTGGCAAAGTTGAAAGAAACAATAAATATCCAGACTTTTGCCGAGTAATAATACCTCCAAATATACATATACGCAAAATTTCAAACAAGGTCCTCAGTCGCTGAGACAGCACATTCCGACAAATGCATGACCTTCGCGCGTGGAGTTGTTTCAAACATTAACCTGTCACAATTGTAATTTTACTTTTCATCTGTGCCTCTGCTGTTTTAAAGTTGTGATTTTTTGCTGCAAGACACTTTTGTTTGTTATACAAAGTATCCAGGAGAGCCGCACGAAGAATTCGTAAAACATGAATCGATCGAGACCATTGTTTACACACGGGCGCCTTTAAGCTTTGTTGATTCACCGTCAGACACAGTAAAGAGGACCTTGGCGGCAGAAAGATTTTACTTCCTCTGGATCGACTTCCACTGTTCGAAAATTTTCTTTAGCTGTTCATCTGTTTGACCTCATCCGTTTAATAATTTTCTATAGCCGTTCATCTCTTTAACGTTCGTTTGCAAAGTAAAGCTTTTCGGCACGCGCTGGCGAGTCGTTTGATGGAAGTGTTCACTGTCGCTTGAAGGATCACGGCAAGAAATGAAGCGGTTCTGTTTGGGTAAATTTAAATCGATGATTCAAAGGAACAGTGAAATCTTCTCGTTACAGTGAAAAACCCGATGACAAGTTGAACAGGCTATCTGTTGCAAACTGATCTGTATCGAGAGTAAATTGAAATATGGTAAGGGGAACGACGGAAGTTCTATTCGGCGCGGCACGATTTTTACTCAGTCTTCCTTGTAATTTTAAATGCAGCAATTTCAGGCCATTGAAAGAATAACAACAGGGTCCTCTATGAATAACAACATACTTTAATTAAAAGAACACTATCATTCACTTCATGGAATCTTTGTTTTCCGTTCGCTGTTTTGATTTATAGCTCGCATCTATCGATTATAAAAGTTTTGAACACAAAAAGTTCGGTCGAGCGATTGTTAACCACGAACTTACATGAATTACTTTTCACAGCTTGAGGGAAACAATGGGAGTAATTAGTAAGTATTGTTTCTTCACCGCGGTATACTGCGTCTTCCTTACCGCGGCGTTCGGTCACGTTCGTCCAAGACGAGGTTGAGCTTACCGCGGCACCGCGGTGAGTTCGCGGCAAAACCGTGCGGCAAGGACGAGGTTTCACCGCGTGCTAATGGGTAAATACTTTCGGGCGGTACTGTACATTCTTGAAGTTCATACATGTATACATTTTGCATACAATGAAACCAATTCCCCTCACCATTGAGTTAGGTCTCCAGTGCAATTTGCTGCAGGTAGCCATTCCCATAGCCAGGTGGGTATTTACACCTCGGTTGGGGAAACACAGGAGTAAAGTGAGCCAGAATATAGCCAGTCTTCACTTTACAAAAATGGGTCTATTTTTCCATTTTGTAATGTTGTAACAAGGCCAAAAAGATAATTTTATTAATGAACTACATAAATGCAAGCTCTAAATCAGGGCATCTGATAGGGTGCAGGAAAAAAAAACAAATTATGCAAACATTTTCAGGAATATTATGCGGAAAAAAGTGTTGATTATGTTGTTCTAGAAAATATCCATACCACTCAAACGGAAGGTTTTTTGGTTTAACCCCCCACCCATCTGGAATTTCCACTTAAGCCCCATACTTTCCTTTTAAAATTTTGGCCTTTGAGACCCCCCACCCCCTCAGAATTTCCATGGACCTTCCATGGGGTGGGTATGGATATTTTCTGGAACTGCACATTATGCGGAAAATACATTGGATAATGCGGAAATATTTAACAAAAATAAACTTTGCATCTGGGCCTTTCCAGATTATTTTCATTTATTTGGTATGTTATGTATACTAATCAATTATGTGATGTTTAATAAAATAATACAACCATTATTTCATAGACTGGTTGATTTTCTTTTTATGCATGGACAATTTAAGGTGCTTGTCAGGGACAGATTTCCTTTACATGATCTAATGCATCATGCAAGGCATCGATCACACTTGATGCTCGCTAAGGGAATTTGCTCGCTCAAAATGACGAGTTGAACTTCAAATTAATTTGTCATTCAGTGCAAAAATTGTTTAGGCTGTTTTTCTGGCTGTGCAAGAGAGAGCTGGTAAAGTCAAAAATAGGTGTCTTATAGGCACTAAATGTGACTACTGCTTGAGGAGAAGAGAATGAAAAGTATAATTGGTGTAAATATGCTGTTATGTAGATACAAATGCATGCAGTTTAAATAAGGCTTCGTTGTCCATGATGCAAAACAAACATCTCAGCGTGGTTTATATATCTTTTGTTTTGGTTGCTGAGTGCTGTAAAATAATGATGGAACACCATAGAAATTTGTTGTACATGTATATACCAACCTAAAACCACAGGTAGCCCAAGCTCGATATATGAGTAGCTTTCATGTTGACCTTTGCATTGTTATGTTATTCGAGCAATTTGCATATTTATAAGGGTTTGTATGGGAAAAGAAATAAAGCCGAAAAAAACGAAAAATTAACCGTTGAATTACAATAAAAACAGCTCACCTGAACTCTTGCGTTACTTTTTTTGTGTGCTGTGTGGTTTTTTAACCGATTTGGTGCGATTTAGTGCAGTTTTAGTTCTGATGGTTGCTCTCTCTATACATCTTTTCCCAAGGTTGGGTACTCCAACGAAGCAGTCGAGCCGATCCGCTGACAGAAAACGGCCGTAAATTCCCAAATGTCAATGGGAGCAAAGGACTCTCACCCACCCGGAGTGGAAGTAATTCGAGTCTTAGGCCGGGCCGCTAAGCTATCTGTTGGCCATTTGGGTATCGCGGAGTTTGAATCAAGCCTCTGCCAATGGCTTCAAGAGGGAAAGTTTTTAGCGATTGACGATGTTTTATTCGGTTTGTGTGAAAATTCAACGGAAACAAAGGACAGGAATGGAAAAAGTATCTATCGTCCGTGATCTACCCGGAGTTTGGAGACGGCTGGAGCTGTTGGAGCGAATTTACGGCCGTTTTCCGTCAGCGGATCGGCTCGACTGCTTCGTTGGAGTACCCAACCTTGGGAAAGGATATATAGAGAGAGCAACCATTGGAACTAAAACTGCACTAAATCGCACCAAATCGGTTAAAAAACCACACAGCACACAAAAAAAGTAACGCAAGAGTTCAGGTGAGCAGTTTTTATTGTAATTCAACGGTTAATTTTTCGTTCTTTTCGGCTTTATTTCTTTCCCCATACAAACCCTTATAAATATGCAAATTGCTTGAATTACGTAACAATGCAAAGGTCAACATGAAAGCTACTCATATATCGAGCTTGTGCTAAAACCTGAAAAATACTCACGAAACCTTTCATCGGATCGATTAGAAACAAAATATGAAAGCTGTGAGAAGTAAATGTTGTAAAAATATAAGAACACTCACCTAGCGATCAATGCAAACAGAAGCAGAAAAAAGATGTTCGTTCTACATCATGGACCATCGGTAGGTCATCGCTGATACGAAGTGTTCACGAAGAGACCACAATATCTGTATATCTTTGTGCTGATTGGCTACGAAGGTATATTCCATTGTTAATTACTTACTTTCAGAACGGACATGAAAGCATAGTGACTGCTGGCGCAGGTGCAGTAGTCACAAAAATGGCTCAAATGCAATTGTTTTGTTGGTAAAAGCGTGGATCACGCAGTCTCAAGATAGTATTTGTTAGTAATTTTTAAGATTGTTAGTATAGGTAATCACATGATTTTGAGTGCAATTTGGGATAAATCAGCACAAGTAAAAAGGCTAACCAAATTGCACAAGCCCGTAGGGCGAGTGCAATTTGTAGTCTTTGAAAAATTTACGAGTGCTGATTTATCCCAAATTGCACGAGAAAAATCATGTGATTACTTGTTAATAATACACATACAAAAATTTCTCTGCAAGTGGATTGCAAACAAGATGTGTTCGGTCGCTTACCTTTCCGAATCGTTGTTAAAACATTACAGAGTTGTCAAGCTTTGTAAATCCAAATACTGCTACGGAATTTAAAAGCTCTCTGTCATGCATTATCAGGTGCTTTTATCCTCATTCAGTTACATGGGAATGAGCTGAAATGTGCGACTTCAATTCAGGCTTGTAATCTTCCCTCTTTCGAGCTGTCGCGAAAGAAAATCCTCGATTCGTAGCCTTCAGTAGTTTCGTAGAGCCTCTTTTGTGCTGCACAAACGTCAAGTTGCTAGTATATTAGTTTATACACTGATAATTTTTGTTAAATCGGTCTAACTTTGCATTAATTTATGTTTTTGTTCTCTCCAAATGCTCCGACAGCGGCCGCCATTTTTTTTGGCGCGCTTTCGCGGCTTTCCTGTCAATCAACTTAATTTCATTTTTCTGCACTCAATTTCATCTTTTTGCACATGATTTCAACTTTCTGCACTGTTTGGGATTAATTGACGTGCTCTCAGCCAATGAGTTTGCTGAAATTTTTGCATGTGTATTATTAAATGAAAAACCAAATTCAAAGGTAATTTGCAAAGAAATTTTATTTCTCCCTACATTTTTGAAAATGCCACATCAGCACTTTTTTCAAGATTTCAAACCCAATTATCTCGAAAATTAGTGTGGCTACCCATATTTTTTTTTGGAATTTCAATAACCCTTGGTAACATCTACCTTTCTTGCATAGTCATTGACCAGGCAAAAATACCTCACTATTAGTTGGCACTGTCCTTAATTCGTTGCTTGTCTAGCCTGTGAGGTCAACTTGACGCAAGTCTGTTATAGTCAAGTGGGGATCCTTCTTCTTGGTTTTTTTGATGACAAATTTATCCATGTTTATAATAATAAAGCTTAAAGTGCACCTAACCCCAAATATTTTTTTTAGCCCCCAAAAAACTCCTTGTGCTCCTGATTACAACAGTGAAAAAATTATCATCATACGACTTGTCTTCGATTTTTTGTGAATTTTCAAACTTTCAAACTTTCAAACTTCGCAAAATTCGCCACATTGGTTCACCGCCGAGTCCCAAGGGAAACTGGGCCCTAGTAAGGTTGTGACGTCGGCTGGGGAATCCAATACTCCGAGTCTGAGTTGTCTGATGACATCTTTTGAAGGCCTTAAATTATTTCGGTGGCTGATTTTCGAACTAAGAAGTTTTGAAGCGAGAAATTTCATGAACTGCAGATTTGTCGCACCATCGGCACGAAAGCTGAAATTTGATTCCCCCGCTGACGTCACAACAACATTGGGTTCCAGATCTCCTCGCGCGTGGTCGTGAACCAGAAAATCCAAACTTCAAACCTCCATAAATTCGCGGGGATTTAATGGATTCGCATAATTTTTTTTTTAATCTTCATCAAATTAGGTATTGGTGGTTTTCACTGTCACGCAATAAAAAAATAAAATCGAAACCATTCAACGACAGAAGCTATGAATTTCAGATATTATAGAAGGTGAATAGAAAAACAATTTGTCCAAATCTCAGGTCTGTGCGGTGCACCATTTGTGAGTTATTTGCCGAAACTTTCCACGCAAATTTATAAAGCTCAGTATGGAGACGCCATATTTGTGTCCTTCCGAGGGGCACAAACATGGCCGCCGTGATGTCAGAGAAACCATCTGGGACTTAATTTTGCTATTAATAGCGACTACTTTTGGCTCATGATCTATTATACTTTTACATAAACAGAACTTAGTACATTGGTAATGTTCAATCTGCCAAAATGGAAATGAAAGGCCTTTTTTGAATCAAAACAACTTTGTCACGGCACTCAGCTTGACATCACATACGGCGGAGAACTCGAATATTCAAAATGCTCTGTTTTTAAAACGAAGGGCACAACCAAGCTGAAAATTTGCAAAAAGATATATTTTTAGTGTATCTTACACCTAGTGGCATCGAAAGTTTAGCAGGCCTATTGAATTTTGATTTCAGAATTTTATGACGTAACATGAAAACCAAGAATTCTTTTTGAAAATAAGTAGAAAAAATTAGGGGTTAGGTGCACTTTAACTACAGATGATTGTCCAATAGACAGAATTAAATGAGACAAAGAAAACAAGGAGTTGGAGTTTTAACACAGTTTCTTACCAAATACTGCTCTTTGCTGTTAAAACAAAACTAGTGCCCAGGCCCATCACGAAAACCAAGTGGAATGCCTGGAGGTTAAAAATTGTTTATGATCGGAATGGCATGTTTCCGTTAGGAGAAAAACCGTTTCAAAATAATCAATTTCTTCGAAATTTGTGTTGGTAAGGATGGTAAGGATATGCTTCATCATTAATATCAAGCAAATTTTTCTTTTTGGTACCAAAATGCTCTGATTGAAGATACAAAAGATGTGAAAGTTGATGAATTATGCAGATCTGCACCACTCCATCATGTCAGATGCCCTGTATAAACACTGATGGATCTAAGGGAGGGGCCCGGGGGGCCAAGGCCCCCACCTTATTCTTTTCTGAAAAAGCGGGCCCGTTCCTTAGCTGAAGGTATAGATCCGCCACTGATAAATGTAGTTCTGTATGTTTTGGAGAACTAATCATGCAATTAGCCAAACTCCCCTTAGACAAATAACATCTGTAATATCATGGGTGACAAATTACTCCTTAATTTTGGCGCAAAATTTTAGCGCTAATTTATAATTTCACATGTGAAATTACAAAATTGCCATGGCGACGTTTCCCATTTCTCAGTGCCAAGATGGCGTACAGGAGTTTAAAAATTTATAGCTTAAATTTTGCACATTTTTGCTTGAATTTCCCCTTGGCCAGTTTGTTTGGTCGTCTTATAAACTTTTAATGATAACATGAATGGCATTGAGCAAATATTTTAGCGTTTTACACGGGCGTCGTTTCCAGCCGGTTCGTTAATAACGATACAATAAACAAGTTAAAAAACTAAGATTGTACGCGTAATTTGTCACCCATGATATTACACGTAAAAGGTAACCAAATGGTATGCTCGTGAAATTAGGGAATAAATTCACTTGCGTTTTGTCAAAATTCTTAATTTCCCTCGCCTGAAGGCTTGGGAAATTATTAGAATTTTGACAAAACGCGCGTGAAATTATTTCCTAATTTCACTCGTCACCATTTGATTACCCATACGAAAAATTCTCATGGAGGGAGGTTGAGGATTCTGGAAATCCAGCTTGAAAAAGGTGACTGTTGTAGCATTAATTTTCTTTCTTGGGGATTATTTTCAATGTTACCACAACGTAATGATAAAGTAAGCTTATTGATTTTTATCTTTGAAGAAATCTTTCCATTTAAAAAGGTAATACTCTTTCAAACTATGCATTTCTTACCTCGTAATTTGATTCACAGTTAACATTCCTATCTCGATCAGTTGCCATGCAATTCCAACCCTCCAAGTTAAGGCCATTTAAGTTGCCATGGTGACTAAAATTTCTAAGCCAGCGACTAAGTTGGAACCGAAGTCGCTAGCCTGGCGACTAAAATTGAGAACAAGGATTGAAAGCTTGAGCTTAATTTAGCGACAAAAAGTTTTCAATGGCAACCAAAACTTGTAGCAGTTGGTGGCCAAATGGCCACTAAGAAAAAAATAAACTTGGAGGGTTGAATTCATGGAGACTGAGCCAACAGAGGGGATGTAATTAAAAAAAATAAAACTAATGAAAGTTATAGAAATCTACATCTAAACTCAACTGCATGTGATTGTCAACAATAGGCCCTAATTTGTAAAATCCAATCACATGTTCTGTACAGATGAGCTTGTCGATCATGAAGAAGATGGTACATATATGTGCATGTGACACTGAAATGGGGCATTAAATCATGAGTGGTATCAAAATTGGCAATTTTGCTCATTTCACCTTCATTTCTGAGTTCCATTACTTCAGGTACTACAACTATTTTTATGATTGCCATCACATGGTCTAATATTGTGACAGGTCCAGCAAAGGGCAAAAATGTATTTATATCATTTTAGTGCCAGCCCTTACCTGATCGTCCATCATCTATACACATCTCAGCCCAGCAGTGAAACAGTTTGATCTGTTTGTCTTTTTTCAGCATGGCATTGAAAAGTGATGCAATCAAGGCATTCTCGTGGTATTCACCAGGAACACTGAAATACTCTGGCTGCAGGGACATGTCAACAGTAAACTCATAGTTTGCTCTGTCCTTCTCAAACAGCCTGAATGCTGTAACATAGTTAGGCTCTATTAGCTTTGCGATTTTTTCCATCTTGGCCATAAAGTGTTGATGGAATCGTCCCTTTGCTTCCAAGTAAGCTGCCCGGTATGTTGCAACATCCTTGATACTGTCAGCATACTTTTTTAGGAGTGGATGAACATCATACATCCTCTCCTTAGCTTCTTCATCGACTACAAAAATGATTGCGCTGGTTACCAATCCCTCCAGCTGAGCTAGAGTCTCTAACAGGCTGATGCCGAGGACTTTGGCTGCTGTGGAAACAGAGAAAGGACCACAGAACAACGAAACTGACACAGCAGACACTTTTAACCTGTCAGTTGGAAGTGTATCAAACATTTCTCTAATTGCCGACTGCTGATCCATGTCAACTCCTTCTTCTTCAAAATTAAATGGCCTTTCTTTAGCATCCCCTTCTGGTTTTGATTTCTTTGGAGGAAAAACTTTCCCTTTGTGAACTCCAGCAATAAGTTCATCAGCAGATTTTCTTTCCTGTCGCAAGATAGCAGCAATTCCTTTCAAAAGAAGTGGTATTCCTTTGGAGATGTCAATTAGTTGATTCTTCTGGTTGTCATTAACACTGGCCATTACCTTAGAAACTAGAATTTTCTCAGAAGAGGAACTCTCAAGAGACTTCACCTGAAAATTATCCACCTTTTTTGCATCTTGCAATTGAGTCCTGGATGTTAGTAGCGCTTTTAATGTTTTCTTGTCTTTGCCATCAAATTCGAAAAGCTTTTCTAAAAACTGCACAAAAGCTGTTCTCAAGTTCTTGCCTTCCTGTCCTTGTCCCGTAGTGAATTGTTCGACATTATCCAGTAAAAACAGAACTGAGTGTCCCTCACTTTTAAACGTTTGAATCTTCTCGTGAATTCTTTTGACAACAAAATTCTGATCGATAGAACCGATGGGGACAGTAAGTCCAAGGGAATTCATCATGTTCAGATAAATCGCCCTCATCTCTTTAGCTTCTCTTAGATCAAATACAAAATGCTTTCCTCTCCATTTTGAGCAAACTTCATTTGCAAGTGTTGTCTTTCCGACACCAGCCGACCCAAACAAATTGAGAGCCGACGACTGTCCTGTTTCCAGCTTTTCGGTAATTTTCTTGATTTCGTCTTCTCGCCCTTGCAGTTGCTTTTGTGGTTTAATTCGTGCTTGAAGAGAAACCTTGAAGCTCTCGATCGTTCCCTTGATGTCTTCTACCTTGGCCGATTTCGGGGCAACAAACTTTTCGATCAGAGTGAGTTTGTTGTCAGACACATGTCCGTGCTTCTCTAGAAGTTGCAAACACGGAAGCAAGTCTTGATTATCTAGAAAATTAAATTTTCCACCGTAATTCCTTTTCAGTGATTGTACAACATCTTCTGATTCTGTTGGATCAAACTTGGGAGATATGTTTGTAAAGAGTTGTTGTAAAACTGGTGGGCTTTCGGTCACAACGGCGGCCGACACGGTGGCCATCTTTGATCGTACTGTTGCCAGGGGTTGCCAGGGGTGGGGCAGTAGAACACTCTGCGACGCCTGGCACTTTTTTTGTATCTGAATCACCCAACAACAAATGACGTCACATCCGGTCAAAAGTCGGCGCAGCGCTCCGCGGCGCTCGTTTCTGCATTTCGACCGAACAGCGGCACAAGTCGAAAAATCGATTTCGCTCATATTTTGCACAGAGATAGGTCCTAGTGAGAAACTAAACGGACTGCAGTTAGTTTGTCCTGATACAGCTTCCTTTCGTAGAAATATGCAAAAAATGATTTCGCCCTGTTTGGGCTCAAAATCCACTTCCGGTTAGACTGAATTTTGTGAAAATTTGATCGTCTCGCGCATTGTACTACAGCTGTTTATGAATCTTCCAATGATATTTATAATTTTTTCAGGTCTTCACTGTATGACTGAGTGAAAAATAAAACAAATCGAGATTAGTTTTGAGCCCGAAACGAGCCAAAACTGACAGACTAAATTTGCAAATGTGTCGCAAGCGAAATTATGCAGTAAAACATTGCCATTTTTTTCTATGGGCGATAACTTTAAATATCGTAAAAATACTTTCTATGGATAAACTATACACCCATCTGCTATAATATCAAAAAAATCTCTGGGGAGATGGTTTTCAGTGGCCCGCTTTGGCCTGTGTTTATCACTAATTTTGCCGAAAATCTGTTGTTTGAAGTGTAAACAATAGCGTGACACGGCTGCTAAACTACGAATAAAATTATTCTTTTTAAAAGTACGTTTGACGTTGTTGTAAGAATTCAGCCAAAAAAATCACACAAATATATGGGCCAGTTGGTGAACTCTTTGAAGAAATAAGAGCAATGTGAGATTTTCTCTGTTCACCCGTTTTGGAAACGTTGCGTGATCTTTACAAACTTTGATCACAAAATGTCAGACGGTAATTAATTCAGTTAAATTTATTGAAGTTCTCACCATCATTCACAAAACCAGGTCTTATAAAGGAAAGGTTCAGCATTCTCAGATTCACTGATAGACGTAATCACGGGTCGATATTGTTTGGTTATTTCTTTACGTGATCTGAAGGGAACTCGGGTAATGATTATATTATACATTGTGTAATGTTTTTGCCGATCTCGTCGGATCTGATGCCTGTGTTTTTTATGCAAATTTGTTTTCACTCGTTTTATTCTAGTCCTATATAGAAGGAAAATCTAACACTAAAAAATGTTGGTTTAATCAGGACAACTTGGATTAATATTAATTCGTGGATTATAATAATAATAGATTATAATAGGGTTATTATAATCCGGTAATAGATTATTATAATCCAGTAATAGATTATTATAATCCAGTAATAGATTATTATAATCCAGAAATAGATTAAGGCACGGCAAAAAATTGGAAAGATTAGATTATTATTAATAATTATCATCCAGATTAATATTAATCTCTATTATAATCGAGATAAAATTCCCGTGAATGTTCGGATATACAGCTTTAATAACAGACACACTGCAGACATAACACAGGACTGACGGGACATAACACTGATCACATCAGTCACATGACGATCACTTGCATTTGCTAGAGCTGGTAGATACCACGATGTTGACCCAGAAGTGAATGAAAAGGAGCAAGCACCTCTACTGGGCCAGCGAATCCGTCCCGTGGGCATGCGCTTTTATAAAAAGAAAGAGAAAGGGAATAACTACCAGCTGCATAGAAATAGCGACAATCCCAAAGATACGAACTGTTTCGAGGTTCGGAGCCGGCATATCACGATGGCAAAAGAGTCAAAAGAGTTCAAGAATGTATAACATAGTGATAAGCAAGCCTAAGATCTTTAAATAATGCCAATCTTTGGAAGCTTTGGACAAAGATTAATCCTAGGTAGAAATAATATAAATACGTGCGATTAATAGGAATCCTATGTAGGATTAATATTAAGATTAATATTTAAGTAGGATTAACATTAATCTTACATAAGATTAATATTAATCCTAATAGATTAAGGCACGGCTCAAACCTCAGTAATAGATTATAATAATCTATTACTGGATTATAATAATCTATTACTGGATTATAATAATCCATTACTGGATTATAATAATCATTAGGATTAATATTAATCCGATTAATATTAATCCGAGTTGTCCTGTTTAATTCATTTTCAATTAGACATGAACAGTGTAACTGAAAATTAAACACATGATTTTATGGTTGACCGATCAAATGAAAGCAGAACATTACTTAGGTACAAAGGTCTATTTTCAGCACGAATAGTACTTTTCGAACAACTGAAAGTTTGAATATGATTTACGCCAGAATTTAACGTAAAAGTTGTACCAGCCTCGAATCTAATTTCTTTGGCGACTTTTTTAATTGCTAATTAAATTATCTTTATTTTGAGAACGACATGTAATTGAATTCCGTAAATTCGACTCCTCGCTGTTGTGGATAAAACAAAATGGATGTTTGCTGTTCTTTTAAGTCATTAGTTTGCGGTCAGTGCTTGAAATTTGATCGCAGAGACAGAAAGCAGTCTATGGACATAGTCCCACTGCTATCATGCACTAAAAATATAACACAGCACAAGTCACTCGATCTGGTCAAGTCACACTGTGTCACATGTGTCACGCCCAGGGTAGGAGTACGTGTAACTTTCTAGCACTAGGAAAGATTTATCGCATGTTGATTCTTCAGATTCGCGGCCGCTTTTTTCGCTCGCCCCAACTACCGAGACAGTCTCCCCCCTTTTTTTCCTCCCTCGCCCGCTTTTTTTCGCTCGCCCCAACTACCGAGACAGTCTCCCCCCTTTTTTATCACTCGCCCGCTTTTTTCGCTCGCCCCAACTACCGAGACAGTCACCCCCCTTTTTTCCTCACTCGCCCGCTTTTTTCGCTTGCCCCAACTACCGAGACATGCTCCCCTCTTTTTTCCTCACTCGCCCGCTTTTTTCGCTCGTCCCAACTACCGAGACAGTCTCCCCCCTTTTTTCCTCACTCGCCCCCTTTTTTCGCCCGCCCCCAACTACCGAGAGTCTCCCCCGTTTTTTTCCTCGCTCGCCCCCAACTACCGAGATTGTCCCCCCTTTTTTTCTTCGCTCGCCCGCTTTTTTCGCTCGCCCCTAACTACTGAGATTCTCCCCCCTTTTCTTCCTCGCTCACCCGGTTTTTTTGCTCGCCCCAACTACCGAGAGTCTCCCCCATTTTTTCCTCTCTCGCCCGCTTTCTTCGCTCGCCCCCAACTACCGAGAGAGTCCCCCCTTTTTCCTCGCTCGCCCGCTTTTTTCGCTCGCCCCAACTACCGAGACAGTCTCCCCTCTTTTTTTCCTCGCTCGCCCCAAACTACCGAGAGCCTTGAACAGGCTAAGTGAACGCCTGCAAAGCAGTTGTTCGTTCTCCACCCAGAGAATTGAGAAATCCATTTTATTAGCATTTGATCGAGATCATTATTACGTATTGCCTAAGTTGGATTCGTAGGTGCTTTTTCCTACATACATGTTCGTTGTTGAAATATTTTGAAACTCCACCCCGCAAGTCACTCCACGCCCACCCCCCTCGACCTCTGACATTCCACAGTCCTGTTGGCTTCATCCCACTCCGTCCCACTCATTTTAAGTACAAAAGTTCGCCATCCTCCGAAAATTGGCTAAGAATTTGCAGGGACGTTTCGCATAGAAAAAATTGCCCCTTACGCAACTGAAACCGCTATCTGTGGACAGCCGGATCAATAGGACCAGAGAAAAGGAGCGGCGAAGAAAAGGGGCGTTTCGTTTCCTAAAATGGGGGGTGAGGGCGGAATGTAGTTGGCACCGTTTTCATGACAAGAAAATTCGGATGTTTTAAAACAAAAGGGAAGAACTGGTCCTCTTCCTCTCCACTAGATACACCAGTGATTGCAGTTCATGTCCACAAATGTAATGTGTTTATCTAGCGAACGTACAGTACTAGAAGACCCTCGAACAGAAATGACACTAGACCAAAAAATATCCCTAGAATGATCATGCAACGAATGAAGTGAAAGTGGGGACTTTTTTTACATGTGTACCAAGTATAACTGAAGCGCAAACAAATTTTCGATGTCATAATATTTTTATTAATCGTGTGCTGTGCTGTGTGACTATCCGACCTTTCGTCATTGTTTTATTTTATTTATTTATTTTTTGCCAACGCCGAGCGCTATGAATTCGCTAAACAGATCATTACTATTTCATAACGTTATTAGAGACAGTGAAATCCACCCTAAAACAATTTGTTACTAATTTTAGTGTGGGAAACCACTGAGAATAGGTTAGTTGTCAATCGACTAAATCGGCCATTTGTATGAGTCAGAATGAGTGGTTTATCGTCGTATGAAAAATAGCATAAAACAAGCTCGTCAAGTAGAGCACCCCAGTATCACTCGCTGTCTTCTTAATAGTACTTAATTATGAAAGGTAAATGCACTTCGTATGGACAAAACATCGTACATGTTTATCTAATTCAAATTTCAGCTGAAGAAAAGTAAACAACACTTAGCTAGCCGCGGGAAAAGAACCACCTAAAAGAGAGATCCAAATTCGTTATAAATTATTAAAGAAGTAAAACTATCTACAATAAGAGGGTGATATCTATTCGTTTTCCAATATTATTGCCGACTCTCACTCCAAACTTGAAAACCCTCAGGAAATTGTGACCAGCCGTGTCGCGCAATTGTTTACACTTCAAACAACAGATTTTCGGCAAAATTAGTGATAAACACAGGCCAAAGCGGGCCACTGAAAACCATCTCCCCAGAGATTTTTTTTGATATTATAGCAGATGGGTGTATAGTTTATCCATAGAAAGTTTTTTTACGATATTTAAAGTTATCGCCCATAGAAAAGAATGGCAATGTTTTACTGCATAATTTCGCTTGCGACACATTTGCAAATTTAGTCTGTCAGTTTTGGCTCGTTTCGGGCTCAAAACTAATCTCGATTTGTTTTATTTTTCACTCAGTCATACAATGAAGACCTGAAAAAATTATAAATATCATTGGAAGATTCATAAACAGCTGTAGTACAATGCGCGAGACGATCAAATTTTCACAAAATTCAGTCTAACCGGAAGTGGATTTTGAGCCCAAACGAGGCGAAATCGTTTTTTGCATATTTCTACGAAAGGAAGCTGTATCAGGACAAACTAACTGCAGTCCGTTTAGTTTCTCACTAGGACCTATCTCTGTGCAAAATATGAGCGAAATCGATTTTTCGACTTGTGCCGCCGAAAGTCGATTTTAATCGACTTTTGTAGAAAGCGGCACTTAAAAAGTGAAGTTTCGGCCGACTGTGTTTTTTTCGTATTTGTGAACCAACACTTTCATGGTATTTTATTATGAGGATATCAGCAAGTTGCAGAGACATTGTTTCGACTTCTTGAGCAAAGATTTTGGCAAGAGAGGAACGTTTATTATCATTTTGTAGGGGAAAAACAGAGAGCGAAGTGCCACATCATGGCGGATATTTCACACCTTGAAAACGAGTGGCGTTCCAACTTTTGGCTCTAGTAGTTCCTGATGCATCGATAACATCATGTTCTATAGCCTACGATCTCCACGACATCATGGATGAAATACTGGTGATCATAGTTTGTAGTGTTAAGTGCTGGGAGTAGTTAACCCTCGCTGTAAAGTTTTGAAAGTCGCTGTCACTAAGAGCTGTTGTTATGCTTCATCCACGTGTGTTTCGTCTATAAGAGGGAAGCTGCATCTGATGCTGAAGGTTGGTCTTTATTTTTTTCTGCCTTTCCTTTCCTATTGTTGTTTTCAGGAAGATTGAAAACATACACTTAGGTTTAGAGTAATCAGTTGCCTTTTTTGAGCGTCATTGTGAATTATTTAACGACTAATAGCTTCATGATCATGCAGATCACAAGTTAATAAATGTGCACACACCATCATCGGCCTCTGATCTCCTGGATTTATTCAGAAATTTTAAGCCATCCATATGATATTCTCCAGCAAAAGGAGACCTGATATACATTACCCTTCCTCACAGGCTTTCCTCCTTAACTGATCCAGTGATCCTCAACTTACAGTACTTCCCCTACATATATATACCCTGGGAAGCCGGTCGTTTCGCATACAAGTCGTTTCGCATACAAGTCGATTCGCATACATCGAGGTCGTTTCGCATACAAGGTCTTGGTCGATTCGCATACATCGAAGTCGTTTCGCCGACACGATCTTGGTCGATTCGCATACATTGAAAAAGTGCAAAATACATTGAAAAAGTTCTCATAAACACTCTAACAAGATAGCTATAGGACAGAGAAATAAACTTAACCTCAACCCGTCGATATGCGCGTGTTGTTATTATGTATCGTGCGTTATTTCTGTTCGGCACAGCGAACGCGTTGACAGCGCGTAGACTAAGTTCAAGTTTAACTTGCCATGCACTATATCTAGAAGAATTTTGTTATGTTGTTTAAATGCTTTCCGCAGTGCCGCAGTCGTGTATATATAGCTAACATCACTCAAGGTGGCTAACTACGCCACGACACGACTGGTATTGATCAGTTGTACAAAGTAAATTAGGCAGGTCAAAGTATCAACCTGCAGCCTGCAAAAAACACCTGCCCATAGTTACACAACTTTCAACTTCTCAGATAGTAACACACCCATCATCTTTACCTTCTGGTCTAAAAACCCTTTACATGGCCTGCAGGGTATATATATATGTAGGGGTATGGGGCGCCGTTTATAGCGGAGCTCTCCAGCGGCCCGAAGGGCCGCAGAGCGGAGCCCCATAACTACCGTGCGAAGATAGAAATTGAGAAAACCATGCATTTGAGTTTTCATGGTCATCGTGGCTAGCGGCATGGCTCGCGGGCGCGGGCGCGTGCGCCTAGCGACGACGACGACGACGACGACGACGTCGCCCAAAATGGCGGCCACACTCCAGAAAAAGCTTGACCTGGGCATCTTACGTGTTTGATATTGACCATCCACTTTTCGTTAAAAGTTACCTATCGTAGAAGTTTGTAGGATACTGCACATTTTTTTAAATCATGTTGAAAATCGACTGGGATATTTCATTTCGCCTACACGAATCGATTGCGTGAAAAGGCGACAAAATCTTTGCTCAACCGCGGGAACTTGTGAAGAAAGTGAGCAGCGTGAAATATTTCTTCGTTATTATTTTTCACCCCACCACTTCACAGATTTTTTCTCGGTTCGACCTGCGGCTGAGCAAGCCTGAGAATCACTGAATTGAGCTCAACTAAACTGAAAGCCGATCAAGTTCACTGAAGTGAAGGATAAAAGGCTGTTAAAGGCTACACCGATGGAAAGAGAGAAATTGATCTTCGTTGATAATTCATATAATGTATAAGACTTACATTGCGTGTATGTCAGTGGTGTTGGAGAAAGCTTACAACGAAATTGCCGTGTTCGTCTCCGATATTATTGGGCTGGTTTGAAAGCTTTGCCCTGCAGAATATACAAGCCTTCTTCAATAATGAGGTAACAAACGTAAATGTATGCACTAAGCATAAGCCTAATTTTATATTGAGAGAATTTACTTCATTTATGAACAAATTTGAAGTTGTGTCGCTTTTCAGATCTTCCGGTAAATATTTATCAAACCTGTTCGTGTTTGTACATTTTATACAGACATTGTTTATCAAATATTTCGTTTAGACTAGTGATGTTCACTACTGGATTTTGAAAACAAATTATTTAGCTGATAAAAATCACAATTTCGCAGAATTTCGGTTCGCTAGCGTTTGTTTTGTTTCTCTTGTCCCTGCTTATCAGTGAGTGTGTTGAAATATCTTCGATGCGTAAACGAATATTTCGCCGGTTTCGTTGCGAGTTACCTGTGCTTGGTTGAGTGAGTTCAGACTTTACCTACCGCATATTTATACTTACCAGAAATGAAGAAAATTCATTCAGTTCTCTACATAAAATATAAGGTACTTAGCAACGCGTACGATAAAACAGGATTAGTCAATCATTCCACTAAACCGCAACGAAAAGAAGATGGTTCAAACAGTCAAAACAACTTTGTAAGCTCATTCTCAGTTATCGTGCACTACTTCCCATATCACAAACTGGCACAAGTCTTACACAAAAGCTGGTTTAAAATGACTTACATAACCGGCACCATATACTCGATTTTCTCAGTTTGCCGTGGCGTGAGTTCATTTTGTTTACTGTGTTTAGCAGAGAATTCACTTTGTTTTTCTGTATTTTGTTTTTGCCTTGAGTTGATTTTCTTGCCCTGACAGTTTTGTAGTAAATCAAAACAAGGTCAAGATTCTTTTTACATTGAAAAACTCGTAGAGGTCCTGGAGGTGTATTAATTAGTGTACAGAAAACGTTATAAAGATTTGTTTTGCGCCGACGTGCCTACGTGTGAGGAACCCAATAAAATGACTCGTCAAATTCAATTTTAGAACCTGCCAGTGACAGGCTGTCACAGGAAAGAAAATTCAGATGGGACCACGAAATATATTGACGTCGCTTTCGTCAACAAAACCATCAGAGGTTTTTAACCATAAGCGATTAAAATTTATTTTGTACCTATATGGGTCACTGTATAAGCTTAGAAATATAGTGTGGCTACCTATTTAGTAATAAAATTAATAAATGGGAGCTCCGCTTTTAGGCCTGCCTAGATCTATATATTAAATTTATTATTTAGATCGAATTCAAGCCATTATTTCCTTATATGCGGTCTAAATAATAAATTTACAAATGGCGCCCCATATAGGGGAAGTAAGTTGAGGCTCACTGGATCAGTTAAGGAGGAAAGCCTGTGAGGTAGGGTAATGTATATCAGGTCTCCTTTTGCTGGAGAATATCATATGGATGGCTTAAAATTTCTGAATAAATCCAGGAGATCAGAGGCCGGTGATAGTGTGTTCACATTTATTAACTTATGATCTGCATGATCATGAAGCTAAGTCGTTAAATAATAATAATAACTTTATTTCCGTTTCAAAAATGTTTAGCTGAGGGGAAAAGTCCCCTCTACTAATTGTGGACACCTACCTAAAAAAACTAAAACATAATTACAGCTATTACAATAATTAATATAAGTTAAAAAAAGGGAGCTATTTACATGATAAAAATTTATGTGATAAAAATACTATATACATGATTATTATTAAAATTCACAGAGGTGGCAGCAAATAATTCACAATGATGCTCAAAAAAGGCAACTGATTACTCTAAACCTAAGTGTATATGTTTTCAATCTTCCTGAAAACAACAATAGGAAAGGAAAGGCAGAAAAAAATAAAGACCAACCTTCAGCATCCGATGCAGCTTCCCTCTTATAGACGAAACACACGTGGATGAAGAATAACAACAGCTTTTAGTGACAGCGACTTTCAAAACTTTACAGCGAGGGTCAATTAACACTACAAACTATGATCACCAGTATTTCATCCATGATGTTGTGGAGATCGTAGGCTATAGAACATGATGTTATCGATGCATCAGGAACTACTAGAGCCAAAAGTTGGAACGCCACTCGTTTTCAAGGTGTGAAATATCCGCCATGATATGGCACTTCGCTCTCTGTTTTTCCCCTACAAAATGATAATAAACGTTCCTCTCTTGCCAAAATCTTTGCTCAAGAAGTCGAAACAATGTCTCTGCAACTTGCTGATATCCTCATAATAAAATACCATGAAAGTGTTGGTTCACAAATACGAAAAAATCACACTCGGCCGAAACTTCGCTTTTTAACTCTGCAGAAGCGAGCGCCGCGCCGATTTTTGACCGGATGTGACGTCATTTGTTGTTGGATGATTCAGATACGAAAATTTGAGGAGTTTTCTGGCAGTTTTCTGCCCCGTCCCTGTACTGCTGCTGACCAAAATACTGGGGCACAGAGGAAGTCACGCGAGCTAGGGATGAAAAAAAAAAAAAACTCGAGTCACGCAACATCGACACGTCAAAGGCGGGAACATGTCTGAAATAAAAAGGCACAGAAATGCTTCTCCGTGACTCTTACCAGCGAAATGAAATATAGGAGATTGTTAAGCACGTGTAAACAAACCTGCATGCGAAATTTGTAGTTGTTTTGTCAATGTTCAATTAAGCCAAAATGCCCTTGGCCTTTCATTTTATATTGCCGTGAGGTTTTTCGTTGTGCCTAGAGATATTTCATTTTGCTGTGGGCAAATTTCTTATGCTGTAAGATATTCAGTTCAACTGCGGGCGATTAAAATGGACACACTGTAAACTGAAGCGAATAATAATAAATGGGAGCTCTGCTTTTAAGCCTGCGTATATCGGAAAATTCTGGCATGTTTTTTCAGCGTCTTTGATGGCGACTTTCTGGAAAGTTTCAGGTCACCGAAATTTTGAAATCCCCCTGAACTAGAGAGTCATAGAAGCTATTTGGACATTCGCGTAGAGTAGCCGTGAAAAATTCATCGTGTTAAACTAGAAATTAACAGATTTTAAGTAAACGAAGAAAAGCAAGGCTGATTGAACAGTTGGGAACTATATATATTTACTATTTTGTTATAGCTGATTAGATCTTCTACATTTAGAGGATCCGGTACTTCTATTTCGTCACGGTGGTCCTTGCAAATTTAAATTCGTTGTAAGATTTTAAGTAGGCAATTTAATTACCTTTTAAATTGATGAAGGGTTTAAAGGCAGACAATTACATAGCTTTCTTGACATTGACGTCCCATTTAAAGTGCCAGATAAATTTATTTTATGTGGATACAAGTTAAAACCTTCCTTTTAACATGTTATATAACAACGAAAAAATGTATAATACTTCCAGCAAAATGCTCCGCTTATCTTTCCTTCACCCTACCCCCCTCATGGGATAGAGCTCGAGATACTGGGACCAGAGTCTCTGCAGAGTACCACCGTCACCGGTCCACCCGCACGAAGGAGCTCCGACACGCTAATTATGCCAATAGCTTTATATAAGAGTTGTTTGAACTCTTTTCCACCCATGTGGGAGGTATTTTCTTAGACTCCACGAGGAGTAGCCTCGTTTTGGTGCTAACTTGTTTTCGTCCTATAATCTCATTAAATTACTGTTTTGTTTACAATTCTGGCAGACGTATTAAGTCATTAATTTCTCGATATCTTTTAAAAAAGCTCGTTCGTAATGCAAAGTACAGCTCGTTTTTCACCTCTTAACTTGAGTTTTTTGGGGTTGTTTGGGAAGAGAAAGTTTTTCTCAAAGGATTAGTAACATTTGGAGAAATAAGAAATATTAAAAATTTAATGTGATTTTAACATAAGAATTTGAAGTTAAAATTTAATAGATGGACGTGGACACGAAAACAGTCCCCTGACAAAATGGGGTGCTCATGGGTGGGGATCAACTGTCTGGTTGAAAAAAAATTCACGTGTTCATCTGTGATGCAACCCGGATGCGATACACTTTAATTATTAACTGGAGCCACCCCAGAATGTATGCGGTAACGTTCTCTAGAAGGGGGGCGGGGGGGGGGGGGGGGGGATACGTTTGCAGCTTACAGGACTGCGAGCTAGTCTGCTGGCTCAGTTGACACGGCAAAGCCTACGAATTGAATTTGGCACAACCCAGAGCAAATCCAGCTGGCGGTGATATCGAGAACTTGAACGCCCGTTGCCTCCATATACCAGAGAGCTGAAGGCATGGCATACCGTAAAATTCCGGTTATAAGCCTCGAGGTGGGCTTATAAACGGAAGGGTTTATATCCGGGGTGGCTTATAAGTGGAATAAAAAAATATCTCGAAATGAGCCACGGCAGTGTTGATGGAAATACGTTTCTAATTTAAAAAGTCAGAATAAAGCAACATTTAGTCGTATTCAGTACTGTGATCCAGCCGGGGGGGGGGGGGGGGGGGTGGGGTTAACGGGATGTAGGATTTTGTTGCAAGGTAGGTGGGCCTAACCGTGGGAGGGGGGGGGGGGGCTTATAACCGGAATTTTACAGTATTCTCGTTGAGTAGCTAAAATCAGTTACCTGAAGCCTGCAGCAGGGTGTGTAATATTTTTCTGAGATACGCGCTTCTGTAAATGAAACCTTTTAAGGTTATCATAATAGTAAGCAAGTTTAAAAACTTGCTTTCGATTGCGCGATTAAGTCCTGTGCTGGTAAGTACGATCTAAGTCAGGTCGCATGTGGCAATCCTAAATAACAGTCTAAATCGACTCTTATTGTATTAGAAGGCAAAGGCAGGAAGGCCCTGGGGACGAAGTTAGGGCTTAATAGAAATCTAGTCGAGGTAACATCTCATATGGGACGGTATCCTAGTCTGGCATCATTAATGGAACAGAAGCCTTTCGCAATTCTTCACCTTAATTGTGCCACAATACATTTCACCGAAATCCCGGATTAATTGTACCAGTACATTAAACCAAAAACCCGGACCAGCTGACAGTTTTAGGTAAACACAGCTCATGTGTATCTGAATTAAATTGAATCAGGAGCCATAATGGTAGGAGACCGTAAGCGCGAGATCTGGCCTTGTCCCTATGATATGGGTCAAAATTTCTATTTTAAGAACAAATCGTGTCATCGCGCGTGGCGCGCGCGCGTACTGCCGCGAGGATTTCGCGTGGATGTCGCGCGGAAAAAAATAAACAAAATGGCGTCTGAAATTACGTTCGTAGGTGAGGAAGATATAGAGTTTATATCATCCGTTTCGATACCTAATTTACAAGAAGCACTTGTTGAGAACTTTTTGGAATATATAAGTGAAAGTGAAGATGATTTAAGCGAGTTAAATGCGGAATGGATTGACTTTTCGGATCAATCAAGTGGACAGGACGAATCGGAGATGTCGTGTTAGGAATAAACGAAGTTTGGACGAAACTGACTGTCTGCTCTTGACGTGCTCTTCCGTCAGCGACTCCTTGACTTTAATACGCTCCAGTAGCTTTTGTTCTACTTTGTGGCAAGCGCGACGCTTCTCTTTAAACTTTTCTTCACCTGTACTTGTGATTGAAGCCCTTTTCATTACTCGCGCGCAATTTGTTGCTGTAAATCTACGCCA
The DNA here is from genome assembly GCA_963693305.1 of Meandrina meandrites. Lineage (NCBI taxonomy): Eukaryota > Metazoa > Cnidaria > Anthozoa > Scleractinia > Meandrinidae > Meandrina > Meandrina meandrites. The sequence continues at coordinate 25,273,731 of OY855907.1, read as the reverse complement.
GGGAAGAGTTTTCTCCTCTAATTCTGAAGAAACATAATACTGTTTGTCGACAATTTCTTTGTTTACTCCAGGGCATGGATGATCCTCTATTACTTCCCTGATTGCGCTCCTCAACTGATCCGACGTTAAGTCAATCGTTCCGCTTCTTACGAGGTCGAAATGGAACACAAACAAATGGTAGTTACCATTGGCATCAACTACCAGTCGCACGTCATCAAAAGGCACTCCGTTGGTAAGAGCAGCTTTCTCCTTTTTCGTGAAAACCAAAGATGGCCTTCCGCTCTTTGCAACCACCTCAACACGGACCTCAACTCTGGGATCCTGGATTTTTGATACGAGGGCTTCAAGAGATCGTAGTTCGTTGCTCTTGGCAAGAATGTGTGAGCGGAGTTTAAGTTTACCAGCCTGTATGAAATCGAAATATATAGACACAATCATTGGCAATAAGCTTACTTTAAAATTTTCGGGGAATAGCCAAAGTGAATCACTGTAATATTGCAGTGATCCAGATCGTAATAATCCGATATAAACGTAACAATTATACCAATTAACATACGTACTTGGAATGGTTTCTCACTGCTGGTGTCACGCTCGGAAATCTCAGGAACTGTTTTCGGTCGCTTTTGCTGTGTGGCTGTGTTGACTTCTTCAAGCTCGGAATCATTCAGTCGTTTCATGGAGCTTTCGATTTCCATCTCCACTTATTGACAGCTATTATTCCCCATAATCGCTTTGGGAAATATATAAAAGACTCGCAATATTTTGTTGATTATGCAGACAACGACGCTGATCACGCAACTGCGGCACTTACATCAACGCGAGAACCCACGCAGGTACGTGAGGACCCGCGCGTGTTTATGACGTCCTGGTTTGCGCGAGCGGTTCTAAAAATAGCAATTTTGTCTCGTATCATAGGCCGCGTGGATCTCGCGCTTACGGTCTCCTACCATTATGGCTCCTGATTGAATATATATCTAGCCATGAGAATAAAATTATTCAGACTTTCCTACGTTTTACATTTTTTAATTTCTCAAGTGTTGATTTCAACGTGATGATTATGTTGTTGCATTGATACCGGGTTCCGGGGCAGGCCATGTTCCAGGAGATATAAAAAAGTAGGTAAAGTCTATCCCGGTTTCCGTAGCATTAAGCGACTAGGAGTATTTCTACTCCTCCCTGGATGGGATGCCATCATTTATTTCGCCGGTACCCACTTTTCCCCGTAGGTGGAGAGAAGCACCATGAAAGTAAAGTGCCTTGGTTAAGAACACAACACAATTACCCCGGCCAGGGCTCGAACCCGGACCGTTCTCTCCTGAGTCCAGCGCACTAACCATTAGGCCACCGCGGAAATTCGGGTCTTGCAGTTTTTATTACGCAAACTTTAGTTCTAAGCGGAAGTAAAAATCCGCCCAGAAAGGCAGGGAATTGAATCGCGAACGCTGAACTTTTTCCTCGGGGAATGGGTACAGGTACAAGTTGTTTCTTCGATAAATTCCAGTTTCCTCAACGGTGTGTAAAAAATAAGTCTAGCCTACGCATAATCGGACCTAATGGCACGCTTTTGTAGGTAGTAGTAGTCGAAGTGCGGTTCAATACGAGCTCTATATAGCAATATAGTTGTATCATGAACGGCCTCGGCCGGCCTTTTAAGTGAACCAAGCCTATACCAGAGATAACCCCAGCGTTCTCAATTCCCTTCCGTTCTGATAGATTTTTACTTCCGCTTAGAACTTAAGCATGCGCAATAAAAACCGGACCACCAGAACTTCCAATCTCGTTCTCAGAGTCTACGTTCCCCAAGACCAGCGCCGGGCAAAGGTAACGCGGGCTCTGGGGACGAGATTGCAGAATTTCTTGCATGGTCAATTTCATTTTTCCCAGAGTCTGTCTCGGCGATGTAACGCTAACTGGGAAGCCAACAGACTCTGGGCTCAAGTTCACAGCGGTCAAAGGTAAAAACCTAACGCTACTTCCGGTGTTCGCTACCTCGAACTTTGTAAGATTTCAAAGGGAAAGTGTGTAAGACTTTTGTAGGAAAAAGTTATAAAAGTAGCACTGGGAAACCCAATCTCGATCCGGGAAACTAAGAGTAGTCTTTCAGTAATATATTAAAGAAATGACGGTTGCTTACCATTTGTCGGAAGGAACCTGTTGGGATGAACATTGAATAATGCTAAGGGATTTTCCAAAATCAGCAAACCAACCGAACGAGATTGCGCTTACCATTTAAAATTCAGTTTCCTGTTATTGTTTTCCGCTGATGAGAAACTGGAACTGGGAAATCGTGCAATTGGTAAGGAACTTTACGACGTTCCGTTCCTAAATGGTAAGCACCCGACATAAAGGCTATATACAATAAAATAAATTGCGAAATATTTTATTGTAAGTATTATTTTTTATTGAAGTATTGTATTGTAATTGCATTTGTTTACTATTGTCTATTTTAGTTTTCAAGAAAAAGCATCACAATTTTGCTACAACTGAGGCTATCTCAAATAATTTGCAATAATTTGACATCTCTTAATACTAGCTGATTTGGATATCTCGTATGAAGTAAAACACATACTGCTGTTGTTTAGAGCACTTTCAGCAACAGCCATTCAAGGGAATGTACTTTTTCTAAAACTTAAAATTTATTGTTTTCCACCACATTACGTACGTTGCCCTTGCGCCTGCATCTGCAAAAAAGAAATAAATAAGTTATTAACAAATGAATAAATAAGTAAACATGAGTAGATAAAGAAAGTAAGGCATTAAGGCAAGAAGAAATAAATAGTTAAGCCTTGGCGGTGTTGGCGTTTCTTAGTAATGACACAGGCGGCTGGATAATGATTTTTCTCCTAAGAATTAAAACAATGCACAAGTTGACAACGGGTGTTTATAGTGTGACGTATTTGAACTTGCTAGCCAAAGGACCCAACGTATGACATGGCCAAGGAACAGGAGAAGGAGGAGGAGGAGGAGGAGGAGGAGGAGAAAGAGATGACCTCAGGAGTAAATAAAACGTCTCTGACTTGTTTCTGCCACTATTCGACGAACAGGACCTCTTACACTACTGCCCACCTCTCCACGAGTTCTCTGAAATAACTTGCATATCAAATGTTCGATTGGCGCAATTGACGAGATACTCACATATTTTGCTTGTCCTCCATTGTTGTGTTTACAGCAATTGTCCTCATTTGCATGGCTAGTCTTGCTAATGTCCTACTATTCTGGTTCATTCTGGACCGGAGACTGCATCTACTGTGATCTACTATTTGCTTAGTGATGCATTTTTACAGAGTAAGGTTCTCACCCTATAGGTCATCTGTAAGTACATTCCAGTTTATGAACTAATGCTGAACTGGTGTTGCTGTACCTAAATGAAAGAGAAAGATAGTGACTACATGAGTGATTATGTTCTGCAACGTTTGGGGTGATAGTTTCGATAAATTCATGCAGTAAAATATACACAAGCTTACTTTAAGGTCATTCTCCCGAAATAAAATTAAACAAGATTTTTGTCAAACTTGCACAAGTTATTATCTATCATGCAATATTTTTAAATGTAAAATAAAAAGTATAGGTCACCAGGTCCGTTTACGAGATATTGTTATGGCAAGTTACCCCATAATTCCTAGCAAACACATGTTTATTTGATCAGTTGACTCCACGTTCCGTAGGCTCAGGAATCACACAGCTAAAGGAAATCTAAGATAATGTAGTGGACATGTTGTATCGATAACAAGGAACAATTTAACATATATGTTATGGGAAAAATTCGTAGCATCAGACGAAATTGGCTAAAAAACATCTTCGAGTGCGTGTTCTCGAGGTCAGCATTTTCTCTCAGTGAGTAACGCTTTTCTATAATAAGTTAGTTTTTAAACATGTGATTTTTATCTAACTCTTTAAACAAAAAGAGGATGAATGGTAGGTTAAAATCACTTCAAAAAAGGGTGGGTCCCTATGCTTGTTTAAGAGTGAAAAAAACATTCACCATTCACCATTCTGGTGAGCTTAGCCTCACAGCAAACTTATAAGGCTTTGGATTTGAGCGCGCTCTTAGCGCGCACTAATTACGCAATAAATCGTGCGCAGTAGCGATGGGCAATGCAATAGAGGCTCTGGTTTAAGAGGCCTCGCATAGTTATTAGCACCTGGTTAACAATCAAACACTAAGCTATCTCGAATGTTCTTTTAAGAATGATCCGTTAGAATTTGCAATTTACTCGTCTTCTTTATTTTACGACCTATTTTTGTGTCAAGAGATTTTAAAGTGTGTTTCGTTAAACAGGACGCTTTACTTCACACCAAATTACAAATAAGAAAAAACAAATTTACAAACTGCCCGAGAAAGGTGAGAAATGCACACGCCATCTGTTTTCAAACAGGACTTCGTATTTAAATCGTTTGAGGTCTCAAAGACTTATAACAATACAAACCAAAACACAACACAACACATGAAGCCAACTTTTCCGTGAGCTTAGGGCCAGATTCATTCATACTGCTAGGATCGACAACAACGAAAGCCTCCTGTGTGGCGAGAGATAGAGAAAGATCATGGTAACTGTAAGCTGGATATTATAAAATGAAACGAGAAAGATGTCATTTTTTTGTTGTCACGAAAAATCTGAACATTGTTTAGAAGTAGGCTTTTGAATTAACCTAGGAGGGCTTCGTGAATCTGGCCCCTGCTTGATATATTATTTTATGAAGAGATTCGTTTTTTTGGATATTAAAGCTCAAAGCGTCCGGACCTGACACCTTGAACACAAGCATTGTGTGTTCGTCAATAATTACCGAAACTTGGACAATGAGATTAAAAGAAGAACTAATTAACTTCTACCATGAACCATGCTCCACATCTTTTCCACCAGAGCTGAACACTGTTTCTCCCAGCTGTACTTCTTCCCATAGGATTCGCGAAGCATTTTGATCTCTTCCAGCTGTTCTCCATGTCTTGCACGGACAGCCTTGATGGCCTTTGCCCAGTCCTTGGGCTCCTTTGAATCAACTATACATAGCTTAGCAAATTGCAGGGTCTGTAATGCTCTAGCAATGCCTGAATTACCACTCACGAGAATTGGCAGACCAGCAGATAAGGCTTCAAGAGCAATCAAACCAAAACCTTCAGTCCTTGATGGCATAATAGCTAAATCAACCTCGCAAAACAAGTCTCTCATTTTCGCTCTTTCTAAAAATGTTCTAACGGCCAGCTGCTCTTTAGCAATACCACAGTTGAGCAATTGTCCTGCTACCTCGTCTTCTTTTCCACCAGGGGCACCAACAAATAAAAGATGATAAGGTTCTCCTTTCAGTTCCTGGTCAGCAAAGGCTTTAGCTGCAATGTCGTACCCCTTGAGCTCAAAGTCTTCAGCATCACCACGGCCACATAACAACACTTTAAACTCGGAACACTCATTAGGACCTTGTTTTAAATCTGTGAATTCCCAGAAAAGTCCCGGGATGAGAGTGAAAGTATCTTGATCTTCATTAGATCTTAAGTATGAAGAGTAGGCCTCTGCCAGTTTGGGTCCAATTGGCACAACGAGATCAGCCAGTTTGCAGAGGTCAACTTCAGTCTCATGTTTTCTCCCACCCTTAGAAACAGCACCACAATCACCCTTGAACATGGCAAGCTGTTCAGGAGCAGTATGCACCACTTGAACCCACTTACAGTTGTACAATCGAGGATCCCTTAAGAATTGCACTTGACGACCAATCTTCATACCATGACCAATAACAACATCCATACTGAGATACTGAGGTGGGAGTATCAACCAATCGTGGGGATCGTAGCCTGGGCGTTTCTCTGTCTCGACAAGAGCAATACCATAACTTTGAGCCGCCTTCTTGTGCTCATCTGAACAGGCACCCTCAGGAACTAAGACCGTAACTTCCACTTTATGTTGCTTTGCCAAGTAAATTGCCAGCTGTCTGTTTAACGTTGACAAGCCACCATTTAAAGATCCCCACTCATCACCGAGAAGAGTAACTTTCAAGGTTGTCGTGGTACTAAGAGGACCTTGCTGCTCAGGTGTAGCGTGCGTACTGACTCTAGGAACAACCTGCAACAGATTAACAAGAAGACACGGGTGACTTTATAACAATAATGAACAGAAAAGTAGCACGAGAGGCGTCTGAAATTCGACCCTTCAAACTCAACATTGATAGCGTAGCTTTTCGCGTGCAAATCACAAACACTTTGTAGTTCTCGGTGAAGCTAAGTCACCAGTTTGGAAAGATTAGCGAGAATTAACTTCGGTTGATAAGAAGAAAACCAAATCCATTTGAACTGATTTGAGTTTGCTGGTTTAGGTTATGTTATTCCAAAAGATGACCATTTATACTTTAAAACACAATCCCAAAATGCCATTGATATTCTCACAAAATTGATTCGTAAAATGTTTGTTGCATATCCTTACAGGCACATCTTGTTCCGTACGTAAGGTACTTTGTGGCGTGAAAACGAAGCTCTGATGAGGTGAGATCAGTAATAGCAACATAACAGATTGCAATCAATCAAGATACAAAGTGCCTATCAATAAAATAAGAGAAACAGATGGGAATACGCGAGCGGTATGAGTTTTTTTTCTTTTTACCACCTTTTCAAAATATCCCTTACTGTAGACACTTTGCACGACCCGGTCGCATGGTGCAAAATCAGCAACGCTGGGCTACAAAATGCAATACTTTCACTATCATACTGTTTTTGATGTCCCACTAAGAAATGGATAGTCCAGCATGGCTGATTTTGTACCAGGTGAACGGCAGCTCATACAAAGGGCATTTTTCTCTATTTCTATTTTGTAAAAGGTTTATTTTTCAAAAAAGTCTCCTTCAGTCAGAAGACAATTTCGGATTTTCCAAAATCAAAGTGTTTATCGCACTACAGACCCTTTATTAACTATAAAAGGGCTGTCCTTCACTTCACATTGTGTATCACGTTTCAGAACATTTTGGCAAATTGGGTTACTTGGGAACACAACTCTCTTGGTAAGTTCTTCTCTGGTCAATCTCAATAGTTTACGGTGGACAACTCTACCTCTCTTTAATAGACCTCTGATATTCACCTTCAATAGTTATTGAAACCACTTGTACTGGAAACAAATCTCAGTGTGTCTGTATTGTACATGTAAATCCACAGTTTTTGTTCAATTTAATAAACATTAAGTCAGATACATGTCGCTGAATAGCAAAACAATAACCACACCTGTACTGGAGATCTTGGAATGATGAACAGTGTACATAACGTTTCCCTTGTCTCCTGGCCATCCTGCCATTCGATCCGTCTGTAGAACTCTACTTTCATATCGCTTACGTCTTGAACTCTAACAGGCCAACTGTTCTCAAATGGTGTATCTCTAAGAAACCTTGATCGAAGAAAGGAATAAATACCATGTTACATGCCATTCACCGAAGCAAGGTAAAACAAGGTATAACAAAATGAAAATCCACAAGAGAAAACCTAGAGATTTAATTTTACATGGGATTCAAGTAAATCTTAAATTTGTGCTTTTAAAATTGTCTAACCTAATCATGCCACCTCTAGAGGAAAACAACTTTAAACCTTGTTTACGTTAACAGCTTTTCCCACATGTGCATTTGGGTTCTTGTGTTCTGTGATGTACGTTGGCAGATCGTTTACTATGTCCATGACATCATTTTACATCATAGGAAGTGTTACACAACACGCGACACGAGGGTGAAGGTATTTTATGGGATATTTTTAGCGGATTTTGGAAAGTTCTTGGGTAAGAATGCCCGCAACAATCTTGATAGACAACGATCTTGCAAGCTACCCCTAAATCTTTATGACGGCATCTTCATTTTGTTCGGTTCAATTAACTCCGAAATGACTAAACAAAACCTGACTCGTCCCCAGTCGTCCTCATACAGCGCACGAGGACCAGCGCGAGGTGAAAAGCGCTGGGAGCAAGGGGTTGGTCCCCCACCTCGCGCCTCCTCGCCTGCCTGCTGTATGAAGACTGAGGACGAGTCAGAAACAAAACGCAAAGAACGCCTGAAAGCAGCCGGAAAGCAGCGAGACAGTTGCCAAACTATTACGCTATGTTCTCTATACTTAAAAACTCTGATGCTGCTATAGGGGACCCTCAACACAATGGAAAAGCAAAGATTAACATCAAATGCAAAGAAACATGCACTTACGTCAAATAGATGTCATCTTCTGCATTTCCGCTTTCCTTTAACTTAAATGCTTTTGAAAGAGAGACAAACGCCTGATCCTCTGAACATAGCGGTTTCAGCGAGGTTCCCTCTCCTTGGAAATTCACAAAATAAGTTGAGGAGATATGGCTATTCACTTGAGATTTGAAGTGAATTGGGAAACAGCTCAAAGTCAGCAGATATTCAGTACGTCTTACGTCACACAAGCAAGCTAAAAACCCTGCTCGTTGTGCCATGAGTCTGCTGTATAGATTGGAAGCAAGTTTGCTTAGAGCACCAAGGGGCTGCTTTAACCACCAGAACCAAATCCTGAGATTAGGTAAAAAAAAAGATGAGTGAATGGTGCGTTCCTTTGAGATGCTCCGGATCAGAATCAATGATCCAAGATCAGTCGGATCATGGTGCAACGAAGGCACCAATTAATCCATTCTGTGCAAGGATTCAACGGTTCCTTTGATGCACCATGATACGAATGCATTTGGGCCATTAATCCTGATCTGGATCATCCCAAAGGATCGCACTCAACGTCTATTTTTCTGATAGGAACTCTGCAAATGTTGTGGCGCAATGTTTCAATTATTGATTGGAAGTCTGCTCAACGCAACTTGCAACTTTCAATCTAAATTAGTTTGAGCAAGTTGCCAAGTTCCGGTTTTCATTTTTCCCGAATAGAACGTAATAACTCCGCCTCTGTTTCGAAGAAGGAGGAAATAATTGCCCTTTGGTCAACAATTTATCACCAGACGACAAGAAGATAGCAACAAGTTTAGTTCAAATCGCCAAACTAGGATGTTTGATCGATGCAACTTGCAACTTTCAATTCAAATTTACTCTAGCAAGTTCCGGTTTTTGAGTGCAATTCCCAGTTTGGCGATTTGAACTAAACCTGTCGCTAATTTCTTGTCGTCTGTTGGGGAAAAATGAAAACCGAAACTTGGCCACTTGCTGGAGCAAATTTGAGATGAGAGTTTCAAATTGCGTCGAGCAGAATGCCAATCAAAATTGAAACATTGCGCGACAGAGTTCCTGTCAAAAGAACATCCGGTTTGAATGTAAACCGAGCCGTAATTCACGAGAGGTTTTTTGCAAAGATCTCTGAATTGTATTTCAATTTAGTTCAATATGACACTGTCCCGCTCACTCCGTATTATGAGGATAGCATTTTGTCTGATGTAATGGCAAAACCCCCGAGTGGATTCGGGCCCAGATTAAAGGCAAAAGCCTTACACCATAATTGCCACGAGCGCGGCATCTGACGTCATTGTTCATACTTACCGACAGAAATGTTTGACTTGAAATGTCACTATTCCATCTGTAAGAACTGGTGGCATCTCCAACTGATCTGTACTTTCAGTCCACTCTTGTGGTTTTTCTTTTGAATAATGCAATATCCTCCACCGACCAGAAGGTAGATCTGCCAATTCTTTCTTACCTTCAAAGAGGGTAAGAGGAACCTTGATTTTTGCAGGCTCCAAAAGCTTGACATTGTGAGAACATGAAATGTGAAGGATTGGACCAGCTAACATTCCCTCTCTGTTAGGGCCAATGCTTGGAGGTTCTTGGACCTTGAGTCAAGACCGAAAACGAAATCGTAACCTAGCTTGCTTTTAACTTTAATTAGTATATACCACACAAGTAAATAGTGCTTTCCGCGCGCGCTGATTGGTTAACTCGGAGGTGATTAGCAAAGTACTATTCACCTCCGAGCAGCCGAAGAGCAACAAAATGGCTTCGCGCGTCGCTTTGGTACCGAAAGAAATGTTTTGGTCCGCTAATTATTCAACTTGTGTGGTATATACTAAAACAATTATTCACCTCAGCGTCGGTGAAAGTGGTGGATATTTACCTCGCCGCTTCGCGGCTCGGTAAATATCCGCCTCTATTCACCTCAACTTCGGTGAATAATTGTTAACTATTGCACAGAATTATTCTTTGTTCCACTACTGAACTGTAATCAAAGAAATTTTCTGCAAGTGTGTACTTTCGTTTTGTAGTTAGCTGTCTGGTATTGATGGTTAACCGACATGCATTACTATTTGGCATAATACGTTTAAGATATATTGTAAAATACAGAATTAATTAAATTAACAAATCAAAATGCTATTTTGCTGATCCGCTATTTTAGAAATGATTGTCGAGGTAAAAGTTTCCACAGCCATTTTTTATTCTCAGAACCATGTAATAAATCTCTTATTAGCTATGCTTGCCCAGGACCTTTCTGACAAGTCACATGACCTATATGTGTTGGTACGTCCCACTAAAGGCCACTCACTGATGTTTGGGCGCGAAAATTCATGGCAGTGTGAATTACAAAGTTAATTGCTCTCTTACAACAACTCTTTTCCATGACCAATTTGCAATTATGCCAATTGGGCACATCAATAGTCTCTTTTGTAACTGTTACATGTATTTATTGCTAATCCGTACATGCTAACGGCTTCTGTGCCATGAAGCAGCTACGAGTATCTTCCCCTGATCTTTAAAATTTGAATTAAAGCAATTTTTTTAATTCTAACAACTAATCAGTCGTTCGTTATTATCTTTATCTTGTATAAAAATAGCGTAGTTTCACACAGAAGCTAATACTACCTTAAGTGTCATGCAGAAATCTTCTATGGTAGGCACAGAATTCCAAGGAATTTCAACACTGACATCTGGATAGTCTGGCACTATACAGGTAAATTCGGGAGTCATAGACTTCGGGAAAACGAAGGATTTGAGGCGCCAGATTGCAGCAAATGAAGAATAACGTGTTACTGTACATGAAACTTCAGCAAAAGGAAAGAGCCAGTTAGGAGCGGTTGGTTTTTCTGCAACAAAATATTTATATCAACAGTACTACATATAAAACAAAAGAGACGTAGTTCTACCTCTGTCAGTGGTTTTCAGAGGAAACGTACTAGAGCGATTTTCATTAAATACTGAACATTTGCAAGCAGGAAATAAAATTTGATTTTCCCCATTTGTTTTTTAATGATAACAATGTATGAGGAAAGTATGGGAAAAATCTAGTGTGTGACCATTCAAGTAAAACCTCATTCTTGACCCCAGAGGCCGCAATCCTTCTGGTCTGTGCCAGGAATCGAGACCTCTGGCCACCTCCAGCACAGGAAGTCCAGGATTTACGGAGTCATTGTCAAATCTGGCAAATCTGATTGACCGAAAATTACAGAGCAAATACTCTGCGCACGCTCAGAAATTAGTACCGGCCAGGGGTCTCGATCCCTGGTGCAAACCAGAAGGATCGCGTCCTCTGGGGACGATATATAATGGTGAAACCTACATGTATTGAGCAATATCTCTATGTGGACAGTTCAGAGTCTACATTTAACTATTGGTGTAAGCCCTGCTTCCGTTTAATTTCAACACTGTCAACACATGCACACACGTGTACCTGATGTATGCCATATGTTCGTGGTCTCCAACTCCTTCCATTCATTGTTTTCTGGGTCAACCAATTGCTTGATAACCACTTCATAGCCCTTCAAATTAGAGGCACTGTGCAACAAAGCCACAGTTATGTTTCCTTTGGCATCCCCACTGTACTCTAGATCAGGTGGACCATCATCTGACAGTTCAATCACATTGCTCACCAAAACCTCATTACTGCCAAGAGGTGGAGAGAGGGTCCTGGGGCTCCATAAGGAACATGTAATCAGCAAGGGCGTTTTTAGAGCTCCACGACAAAAAGTGATTAATGCACCAGGATCTTTAAGGTTCCAGGAGTCTCTTTCACATGACACTTCAGCTCTGAAAACAACAGTGTTATGATGCTTGTAACTAACAAGAGTTTTACAGCGTCTTGCGTCCTGTCGTTATCAATTGACATACTGTTGTTTTCGATTAACTGTTAACAATGTTTGACATCTTGATGATTATTGTCATCTTACAATAGGTCAATCAACAGTTGTCAGAAAGCGAATGTCAAACTTGACAAGTCCACCTCTCATAGTTAAAGCCACCAGAAAGTTCACAAAAGATGTTTTAAAGTCAAAATTCATATATTTAGAAAGGAAGTCAAGACATCTGGTTTTATGCAGGTGCTCTATCCACGTCAAACTGTAATTTGGAAATGTTGGCTTTTTGGGAGGGAGGAAAGTACCTGGAGAAAAACCCTCGGAGCAAGGCGAGAACCAACAAAAAAGTAAATGCAAAATTCATGGCACCTAGCAGGAATAAAACTCAGGCCACATTGGTGGGAGGTGCTATCGCCCCTGTCCCTGAAGTCGTCAAAAACTAATCAATACAACTTTCCCAAGTGGCAACGGCAATGGCGTGTAACATTGTAAAATATGCATTTATTTAAAGAGAAAGAGTTAGCAACCTTGCAGTAAGTCATAGTTACCTCCTGATGAGGGTCTTTTTGTTGCCATTTATTGGCATTGTTTCGTTCCCTGACTCCACTTCTATCTTTTCTTCCTCCTCCTCTCCATCATCCTTTCCCTCACGTTTAGAAGCAACGTCTTTCGCCAGAGGAATCTGCACATTTTCAGTGGCTAAAACAAACAAACAAATTCATAAGTACAGTGAAATTCCGACTTCTCGAGCCTCCCGCTAACCCAAACCAAACGTTGTTCCCTTGGATTTCCTAAACTCAGTTCTTCACTCTAATTTTGCCCCGATTTCTCGAACCAACTTTCGTTTCCTCTGGTGGCTCAAGAAATCTTTTTTGACCTTTTACAGCGGCTGCTGAAGTCAGTCTAGGTTTTAATTCCAAATCGCGTTCTTGGACAAGAGTCTCACTCGGTGCCTCCAGGCTTCACCCAATGTTTATGTTGCAACCAGACAAAATCCTGGGATAAGAAAACTTGTAACAGCCTAACATCCCAAACAATTTAGAAGAAGCTAGGATTCCATATTTGTATCAAGCCACGTGTGCGCCTCTCGCTGCAAAATTGGTATCTCCCTTTCATAGAATGCTAACATGTCACTGTTATCCCCCAGCATTTTGTCACTCCAGACTAGCTCTCACATGAGTGAACAGAGAGTGGAAAAACAACCAAGAAAGAAAGAACCAACCAATCAACGAGCGAACAAACAAATGATATTTTATACGGCAGATTTTTGTCCAGTTTTCTTTCAAATTATATTCACGCTAATTGTTCGTTCGTTCGTTCGTTCGGTCGTTCGGTCGTTCGGTCGGTCGGTCGGTCGGTCGGTCGGTCGGTCGGTCGGTCGGTCGGTCGGTCGGTCGGTCGGTCGGTTATTCATTACAACAACAACATACTTTTTGGGCATAATATTGCCTCCGGTTGCTTCCCATCTTGTAGAGCCTGCAGAACAAAACAGACTTGAATGAAACTCGGATCAGAGGACAAATGATTCTTTCAAGATCCAGACTAGTTCGTTTGTAATTAATTCCACTTTAATTGGCTCTATAGTACACGGAGACCGCTATCCAACGATCTACTGTTACATTACCGTTACCGACAGAAGACATGGACTCCTTTAAACCTCTGCCCTACGTCGATTTACTTTTGCTATTACGGAAAACACTACAAGCGGTTGCATGGAACAGCCATGGGGTCACCGGTTTCCGTTGTTGTCGCAGAAATTGTGATGCAAAACATTGAGGACGGCACCCTTGCAACTTGCTGACAAACAATACCGCTCTGGTTACTTTTACCACTGCACACAAAGACGAAATTGCCGACTTTCACAAAAACCTAAACAAACAAAATGCCGACATCCAGTTTACCAGAATTATCGAAGAAAATGGAACACTTCCTTTTTAGCCTGTCTGGTGAGCCGTGACAACAACGAACTACGAACTACAGTGTACAGAGAACCGATACATACCGACAGATTACTGGACCAATCAACCTACAACCCGACTTCCCTCAAAGCTACGACTATCAAGACTTTCACACGACGAGCGCAACTAGTTAGTGAAATACCGGACAGTTTATCTGACGAAAACAAATATCTTGACCGTGTTTTCTAGACGGATTGAAACTGACCAATTATTCTAGACGAACTTAATACGAGTTTTACAGCAAAAAACATCAAACCTTACCAATCAGCTTCAATGGACCAGACTTAAAACACCATCGACTGACAATAACTTTTCACGTGACTCTGAAGAAACGTCAGTCACCAACAACAGTTCTTTTCAGAACTACTCTCACCCGGACGATCACAATGTGCAAACTACAGTACTGATACTCCTGCGTTCAAACCATTTGCTATGAAATCTAATATGTGCATTCAAAAACTGATAAATGATTTGTAAAAAATACAAACGAAATTGGCGTTTAATGAGTGGCTAAACTTTATTTCCAGTTTTCTAGGCCAAAATAACCCCAAATATAAATATAACTGCAAGAATGAGTTGATCTACATCAGAAGATTTTGAAGCCGTTCAATAAATTGATTATTCGCAGTTCGTGTTTTATCAAGTCTAAAACACCTGCACCTCGCGTTTTAAACTTGTGCCATTTTCTGAGATGCCACCTATAGTTTGATCAGAATGTTTTTTTTTAGTCAACACAATTTACAACATTAAGGCATTGGACAGCTTACCTGGTATGCCTTCTCTCTTTCGTGATCTCCAATGGATGATGCTAGCTGTTTCATGTCACGCAGGAACTTCTTCTTATCACGAGGTCTCATCTCAGCGTGCTTCACTTCCCATGTGTGCTCATAAAAGTTCAGTGCTTCTTTTCCATATCTTCTGAACATTTCCTCTTTCTTAAGCTCCTTGCATAGTTGAAGGATTCCCTTGATTATTCTCTCCCTGGCCACACCAGTCTTCATCTTCCCTTCACCTCTTCCTTCTTCCCACTGCTTTTGCCAATCACGGAGCAGGTTCTCTTGGAATTCTGGAATCTTTTCTTTCTCTCCTAGGTGTTGGTACAACTTTTCAACCTTGCTTTTTAGTGTCGCTTTGTCATAACCATAGTCCTTCTCACCTACCAAGTCTGGTCTCATAAGGACTTTTTTGTACAGCGCCAACTTGATTTTTTTGTGCTTAGTGAGTTTTTCACGGTCGTCAAGTTGAAGGCAAAGCTCAATTACCTTGTCCAAGAACTCATCTCTTTCTTTCAGCATCTTATTAAGCACACTGCTGTCTGCTTCCTGGTCAAATTCCTCTCGAAACTCTTCCTCAGTAGCACTCTGCATCCCGTCATAAAACCACAGCTCGTCCTTTGTTGTTTCTTTGTCTTTCTTGTCACCAACCAGGTACAATATGACATCAATCATTTCTTTGTTGTACTCGGTGAAGCCAAACCATGTCGAACGCTTCTCTTCATCCCAGAAGCGCTTGCAAAACATCAAAGCATCTTTCTTAAATTGTTTCTTTTTGGAAGGAAGCAACCACATTGTTTTATCATACATGTCCTCAATACCAATAATAATCCTTCGCAGCACTTCACTGTGGTTTCCCGCACCAAGTGTCTTCTCCATTTCCCAAGCTTCAAGAAACAATTTTAAGGCTTTCTTATATTCTTTTAAGTTGACCTGAAGCACTGCTCGCTGGAAAATGCTTCGCACCGTCAGTGGGTGATTCCCAAGAATCTCCATTCTTATTTTGTACGCCTTGTCGGAAGGCTCAACCGCTTCCTCATACTTTTTTTGAAACATGAGAGCATTGGCAAGATTTCTCTGAAAGTGCGCTTCATCATGAAATCCTGAAATTTTGAGTCTTTTCAAGAGTCCGAGAGCCTCATTGTAACATTCGACTGCCTTACCATAGTCTCCCTGTCTCTCGTATAATGTGCCAAATTGACTTTTGTACATTGGCATGTCAAAGTGATCCTCAGATCCTGCCAATTTCTTTTGCATGTTATACGCTTTACTGTAAAACTTAAGAGCTTTGCTTGGCCTTTTGAGACGGGCATGGCAGTTCCCAATAGCATTGTAGCACCTGGCAACATTAGTATGATCCTTCAGAAGTTCCTCTGTGAATTTTAGTGACGACTCCAAACTTTTTAGTGACTTGATGTAATTTCCATTTCTCCAATAGATTTCCCCCTTCTGATGCAAGTAGAGTCCTTTGCTGAGCTTGTAAGATTCACTTGACTCGTCTTGAACTTTTTCTAAAGAACGAGAAGCTTCCTCCAATATTTCAAATGCCTTTTCAGTTCCCTCAACATCTAAAACTTGCCGAGCTTCCCAGCATTTTAACTGTGCTCGAGAAAGAGAACCTGTGTAGGAAAACAAAATTTACAGCAAAATTATTAACTGACCTGGCACCTAGTTTGTCACTTTCAAGCAGACAGTATAACAGATCACCTAGACAAAACAAGTTCTTCACAGAGCATCGAACAGCTTGACTGCTGAGTATAATGTTCGTTTTTTTTTTTATTGAAACAAAGTGAAACTTTTGGGAAGGCCGTCCACGAGTCACACGAGTCATGCCAGTCTCATAAAATCTGGTGTTTACGTGAGCACAGTGCGCCAGACTTAAGCCAATGTAATCACTTGTTAATTTCACTCTACATGTCCAGATCGACTCTGTGTAAACTGTAGATTTCGTCTCTGCCTGAATATTCACTCTGTTTCTGTGATTTTCTTGACTATTTCACCCTGAAAATCGTTAACATGTCGGGAAAATCACAACTACAGAAGCTCAACTCTAGCTATGATCAGCTCTTTGGATTTTGTGAGGAATATTTCTCGAAAAAATACATTTGGCCGCGGAGGTACGCGACAAAACCAACAACATCATCCCATTTTTTAAATTGCGCTCACTTCCGGCCCACTGAGTTAAAAAGTTAATTAGTTGCCTCCGCATTTATTCTTGTCATAAAATTTTACGACAAGCTTTGGGTCATAGTAAGTAAAAAAGTATTCCGAGAACATTGTAAAAAATGATTAAATCTCCAAGATCTGTTTCAATTTAAAAAAAAAAAAATAAACAGCAGTTCTGTGTCAGGTTTCCACCTTACCCATGAAATTCAAGGTAGTGCATAGATTTTTTTGTTGTTGTGCCATGCTGCTGACCCTCCCTACCCCCCCCCCCCCCCTCCCTATGAAGTTGTGAATTCTCAGCTTCGCCTGAGATCAGATGTGCAGTTTTCACTGTATTGCCAAAAACAGTTTCTCTGCCATGCATGCACTGCACAGCAATATAAAAATTAGTGCAAAATTACCAGTGGCGGATCCAGGGGGAGGGTCCGGGGGATCCGGACCCCCCCTATCAGACCTGATGCTTGTTTGAGATTGAAATTCATACATCGACAGGATCGTATATCACTTTTTTAACTGGCTGGTTCTTTTAATGAAGCGCATATTTGTTTTGCTACTAAACTAAATTCCAGGGATATTCAAGAATTAATCCCCCCCCCCAAAAAAAGTTCAATAGTCCTATCTCAACATAAGCTTGGACCCCCCAATCAAAAATTCCTGGATCCGCCCCTGATTACTGCAGTATGGAGTTTGACACAGCACTCCTACTAATACTGGGGTATAATTTTCACAAAACATAAAAAACAACTTTGGGGAGTTGAGAAGATTCCTTATTTAATAAGCATCAGCTTTGCCTGAGATCAGATGTGCAGTTTTCACTGTATTGCCAAAAACAGTTTCTCTGCCATGCATGCACTGCACAGCAATATAAAAATTAGTGCAAAATTACCAGTGGCGGATCCAGGGGGAGGGTCCGGGGGATCCGGACCCCCCCTATCAGACCTGATGCTTGTTTGAGATTGAAATTCATACATCGACAGGATCGTATATCACTTTTTTAACTGGCTGGTTCTTTTAATGAAGCGCATATTTGTTTTGCTACTAAACTAAATTCCAGGGATATTCAAGAATTAATCCCCCCCCCAAAAAAAGTTCAATAGTCCTATCTCAACATAAGCTTGGACCCCCCAATCAAAAATTCCTGGATCCGCCCCTGATTACTGCAGTATGGAGTTTGACACAGCACTCCTACTAATACTGGGGTATAATTTTCACAAAACATAAAAAACAACTTTGGGGAGTTGAGAAGATTCCTTATTTAATAAGCATTTTATTATGTTTACAGAACTACTGAGTACTTAATAAAACAAGTTGCCAAGTCAAATGTTAATGTCTTGGCACTCTAATAAAGTAAGCATTGAGAAGGCTTCTTAAAGAAATTAAGAATTGAGGTTTGTTTTGTCAAAGAGCATCGATCAAGTATACATGTAGAAAATTTCAACTACAGAACTTTTGGGCTACATTTGATGATCTTAATCTTCATGTATTTCTATGTTAATACTTTTGCTGAAACTGGGTTAGGGTACTTTTTGCTCAAAAAGTGGAGTCCAGTTTAACCCAAATATACATTTAATTAAAAAAAAAGTTTCCCCAGTTAAATCAGAAAAAAGTTAAATGACCCAAACTTTGGTATGGATGTACACATTTACCAAAAGAACGGCAGTCATCTTCAGTTTGTAGTATATGAACTGTGTGCAGAAAGACATGAGTTTGACTCCTGTCAGGGACAGAATTTTTCTTTTGTCCTATGCTTGACACTAGCTAATTAACTGAATAAAGTTACAGTATGAACTCATGGTGTTTTCAGCTGAAATATTTTATTTTGATAATCATACTCGACCTGCTTTTGACATTACTGATTCTAGCAGATGAAGGAAGTATGCTACATGTATTAATTTTGTTGCAGTTAATTTTTTTCTTCAGTTAAATTTTATTCTTCCTTAATTGTTTGTGGGTATGGTAATGTAATATTCTGAGTTTAAAGCAATGGAAGAATAATAACTACCAGTACAGCATAATATATTGGGTATCAACCTACTAAATGACCGTATGTGACAACTACAGTCTGCAGACCTGAAGATGGTTAAGCTGGGTCATTCCCCCAAAATAAAAACTGAACATAGCTTTTCAACCAAACTTTGCCTATTGGTTGATTACCTAAAGGGAACTTACAGAAACTCAAAGACTCAAACACTGTAATAATATTTTTTTTTTCACTCCATTGTATGTTAGTACTACTGGTACCTTACTTAAGCCACTGAAAACTTGGTCCCTGCAACTTGTCCCATGAGTTCAAACTTCATTAGTGGTTTAAGTTCAGTTTTTGCTACACAAAGTTTTAATGCTCAAAATCTCATGCTGTTTCACATTGTCTGAGATGTCCATAATAGTTTGTGTCATTCTTATGCAATGATACACAAGGTTTCAATTTAACTGTCACAAAAGTCATTTCTCAAAAAGTAATAGAGAGACCAAACAAAAACAAAGCACAGCACAGCTGGAATACATGTACTTGTTTCCTGGTTGTTTGGAAATCCCTAAAATCCCAGAACATTTTTTGGCATATTTAATTACAAAAACACTGTGCCAGCTGATAATTTTACTAGAGCTCTGTAATGAAACGCTGTTGCTGATTTTTTGTTGTTGTCCTTTTTACAAACACTGCAGCATCAATGGTAATAATGCTTTGCTTTCAGTAATAAATACACCTAATATTCTATGGTTTTACATATAATTTATGCACAGATATTTTGCATTTTTCTGAGTCCTGTTGGGGTGAGGAAAAATACAAGCAATGAGCAAAATGTCCACTCGTATTATATGTTAAACCACCAAATAAGGGATTTATTATTCCACTATTTAAAGGACGTAAACAAGTCAAAATTTGGGGCATTCTGCCTGGCCATTTTGTTGCTCCACTATGTGTTCGTATTTTTGCCCTGTTCTACAGTGTAACAACATGTCATATTTTTGCATGTTCTTGTGACCTAATATGGTAAAATGGCGCAATAGTGGAATAATAAAACCAGTTATAACACAAGAAGCCCAAGTTCACTATATGAAATATTTACAAAACGTATGCGAACGTGACTCTCGCCTTTGAGCATTGTGTTACAAAGATGCGAATTACATGATGACACGTGAATGTCGGGTGATGTTGCGCTACAAAGATGCAATTTATAAGATCTAGAGTTTGTATGGTGTTGTAAGGTGTTGATTTGCATAAAGGCAATTTTACTGTCCCACCCACAATAAGCTTCTATTTTTGAATCTGGTTTCCTAACCATTGGGTGTATGCATAAATGGTGAAGCCACAAGGTTGAATTGGAGGTGGAAAACGAGTGATTCTCGGGTGGTTGCAGTTGAGTTTGGTAGCTAGTTGAATTGACATGGGAAAGAGTAAAGAACTATCTGCGGTACCGCTCATTGTGAATTTTTGAAGCAGTTATGTCCATTCTTTGAGAATAGTTTGGCCTTCCCAGTCTCCAGCCTTGTCTTCTTTCTTAGTGGAACACCTCCAGCAAGTGTTAACTCACTGAAAATGCTCCAAAACGGCCTGAGACATGGGCAAACAACAAAAAATACAACACAACGACGTCAGTCTATTTTATTCGCAGAACATTAAATTTTATTCCCTTTGAAACAAAGTCATCGATTTCCCATACAAACCCTTATAAATCGCATCTTTAGTTTGTAACACAACACCGCCTGAAATTTGCATCATATATGTAAATTGCATCTTTGTAATACAAGACCACTCAAAGAAAAAAAAATATTTCAGGTAGTGAACTTGGGATGCCTGTGGTTATAACACTGATATTGTCAATTATAAATCAAAGGAAAGGTGTTTTGGTTTATGAAGAATAAAGACAGAATTATCTCACAATTAAAACTACTGCAATGCCTAAATGTCTAATTTAATTGTACCTTCAGTGTTAACTTTGCACCACAGAGTCTACAAGAATCATAAAGCAGAGAAAGGCATGCAACATCCGTGTGCATGGGTTTAATGTAAACTTCCCTGTACTGGGAAGCATAGTACCCCTGACAAGGAAAGCACAAGGATTTCACAAACAAAATAGGTTGTAGTTAATTGACTGAGGCTTTAAAATACTGCATTTGGCATTATTTTATTCCAAGCTTTTACTTGATTGTGGGAGGCGCGGTGGCCTAATGGTTAGTGGGCTGGACTCCAGATCGGGTGGTCCGGGTTCGAGCCCTGACCGGGGCACTGCGTTGTGTTCTTGGGCAAGACACTTTACTCTCATTGTGCCTCTCTCCACCCAGGTGTATAAATGGGTACCGGCGAATTTACTGCTGGGGGTAACCCTGCGATGGACTAGCATCCCATCCAGGGGGGAGTAGAAATACTCCTAGTCGCTTCATGCTACGGAAACCGGGGATAAGCACCGGCCTGATGGGCCACTTGGCTCGTATGCAGACTTTACCTACCCTTTACCTTTTACTTGATTAACTACAACCACCAAAGATGCTACTGGAGGACAACTTCTGATCACATGTTCGAGAAATACAAGTCTTTGTGTTCTTCATATATTAATTGTTATGTAGATTACGATATACTACAGCTTTTACCTAGTGCACACAGTCAGGTACTCCCCACCCCTAACCCCCTCTACAAGAATAGTTCATAATAATTATTATGTTAATTTACACCTTAGCGCTTTGGTGCATAAGCACCTTAATGGACGGCAGCTCACACAACCATCACAAAAAAGGGGGTCACCATATCATTTGGCAGCAGAGAGACTGTGTATATACCATGTAATTCCTTTATAAATCCTTTGCAAGCACTGGCAGAGTACACATTTCTGTTGATAATTTATTTTTCAAACACAGAAATTTATAATGTTCTGTACTCATTTTATAGAAAGAATTTGAATGCTACACTCAAAATACAAGAAAAAAGTGATGGATCACCATACTCATTTCTGAAAATTAATCATCTCCCTTGCAAGCTTAGCCGCATCAAAAAAGTAGTCATTTTGTTTATGTGTGTGTGTGTGCTAATTAAGCAGAAAATTCTGAGCAGAAGGGATGTGCAATACAAGGCAATGACCTTAACCAGAATAGAACTCTGGTTAGTCAGAATAGTGCACTGTAGTGGTAATGGAAACAATACACCCCCCCCCCCCTCACCCCCACCTCCACCCCCCAATAAAAAATGTATTTTTACATACTTTTAGAACACCTGAGCAATGAGTTAAATGGCACTGGTTTGACTCCTGTGTAGGACTAAAAATTTTTTGTCATTAAATGATGGTCTTGACAACCAGGGGTCTGAGGACTTCTGTTCAAATGGGACAGACATGTACATGAACATACAATTTACACGTGAACATTTAAAAGGAAGTATACACTTTAATTTACATTTGCTCATTTGTCCCTACCTGACTGTCCATCATCTTCACACATCTCAGCCCAGGAATGGAACAGCTTGATCTGTTTGTCTTCTGTCAGCATGGCATTGAAAAGTGATGCAATCAAGGCGTTCTTTCGGAATTCACCTGGAACACTGAAATACTCTGGTTGCAAAGAGATGTCAACAGTGAACTCAAAGTTCGGTCTGTTAGCCTCAAATTGATTGAATGCTGTAACATAGTCAGGCTCTATTCGCTTTGCAATTTCTTCCATCTTGGTCATAAAGTGTTGATGGAATCGTCCCTTTGCTTCCAAGTAAGCTGGCCGGAATGTTGCATCATCCTTGATGCTGTCAGCATATTTTCTTAGGAGTGGATGAATGTCATACATCCTATTCTTTGCTTCTTCATCAACTACAAAAATGATCGCACTTGTCACTAGTCCCTCCAATTGAGCTAGAGTCTCTGATAGGCTGATGCCAAGAACTTTAGCCGCTGTGAAATCAGAGAACGGACCACAGAACAATGAAATTGACATAGCAGACGCTTTTAACCTGACAGTGGGAAGTGTATCAAACATTTCTCTCATTGTTGACAGCTGACTTGCATCAACTCCTTCTTCTTCAAAATTAAATGTCTTTTCTCTAGCATCCTCTTCTGCTTTTGATGTTTGAACTCCAGCAATAAGTTCTTCAGCAGATTTTCGTTCTTGTCGTAAAATAGCAGCTAATCCTTTCAATAGAAGTGGTATTCCTTTGGAGATATCAATTAGTTGATTCTTCTGGTGGCTGTTTACACTGGCAACTACCTTAGAAACTAAGATTTTCTCTGAAAAGGAACTCTCAAGAGACTTCACCTCATAATTGTCCACCTTTTTGGCATCTTGCAACTGAGTCCTGGATGTTAGTAGAAGTTTTAATGTTCTCTTGTCCTTGATGTCAAATTCTAAAAGCTTTTCTAAAAACTGCACAAAAGCTGTTCTCAAGTTCTTGCCTTCCTTTCCTTGTCCCGCAGTGAACTGTTCGACATTATCCAGTAAAAACAGAACTGGTTGCCCCTCACTTTTAAACGTTTGAATCTTCTCGTGAATTCGTTTGACAAGAAAATTCTGATCGATAAAACCGATGCGCACAGTAAGTCCAAGGGAATTCATCATATTGAGATAAATCGCCATCATATCTTTAGCTTCTCTTAAATCAAATACAAAATGCTTTCCTCTCCATTTCGAGCAAACCTCGTTTGCAAGTGTTGTCTTTCCGACACCAGCCGACCCAAACAAGTTGACAACCGACGATTTGTCAGTTTGAAGCGCTGTCGTGATTTCCTTGATTTCATCTTGTCGCCCTTGCAGTTCCTTCTTTGGTTCAAATCGCGCTTGAAGAGAAGCCTTGAAGCTTTCGACCGCTTTCTTAATGTGATCTTTCTTTTTCGACTTCGGAGCAACAAACTCTTCGATCAGAGTGAGTTTGTTGTCATCAACATACCCATGTCTCTCAAGAAGTTGTAAACATGACAACAAGTCTTGACTGGGAAGCAAATTAAATTTTCCTCCATAATTCCTTTTCAGTGATTGTACAACGTCTTCTGATTCTATTGGATTAAACTTGGGAGATATGTTTGCAAAGAGTTGTTGTAAACCTGGCGGGCTTTCGATTTCAACGGCGGCCATTTTTGATCGTACTACCGCTGACCCAAATTTTGGGGCGCTTTCCGGAAAAGATATTTAAAAGTCACGCGAGCTTGGCGTGCAAACAAAAGTCACGCAACCTCGGCACGCGATCGACCAAAAGCATTGATTACGGACTTAATCACTTTTTTATAGAACATTGAGTACTGTAAACAGAAATAGGAAGGAAATAAGTTTGCAAGAATGTGTAGAATGCAGATATGAAGGGAATATCGCTCAGCAGTTTTAATTTGTCAAACCATAGTTTTTGTTAGTATTACTAACTATGGTCAAACCGTAAGCCGAGGGATTATAACCGGTATGCCGTCTTTAATAAAATTACTTTAAATTTGGTTTTAAATTATAAAGATCCGTTTTTAATTTAGTACGGTACAAGATCTTTCTCCGTGGCAGCCCCTGCACTTTGGAATGCCCTAAATCAATCAATCAATCAATCAATCAATCAATCAATCAATCAATCAATCAATCAATCAATCAATCAATCAATTAATCAACGATGTTTAACGAGGGTAGCACATAACAGTCTCGCGACTGACAAACCTGTGGCCCTCGAATTCCCGATCGAATTGGAATTTGGAAGTGTTGGTAACCAGAAATAACAATGTCTTATTTTGCAATGTAACATTTTAAGGCCCTCACTAAATGCGATCATCTATCAGTTATCGCTGATCATATCATTACCACGGGCCATAACATCAAATGGGATCATTTTAACAATGTCTTAATATTTTAACTGTTATTATTGTGAAGCAAAGCTTATATTTTAGGACAGCCTGAAAGGCGAAACAAGGTAGACAAAAAGTAGCATTAAACTAAATAAATCGTGAGCCCGCAAGGCGTGCGAAGTGAGCGCGGATCACATGACAGGGCGTGCGGAAAATGACTCGCAAAAGTTAGGCTGGGGGTGCTCCGCTGGGGTCTGGGATTTACAACATCAGTTCAGACCAAAAAATGCTCAAATTTTCCTCCCCATCTCAAACTAAGGATTTTGAAAGAGTTTTAAAAATAGCCCATTTTTAACGGAAGTGAAAAGGATGCAAAAGGATGACTACAACATTAGCTTTTCATTTACGCACATTTCAAAAAGAACTGATTTGGATAAGCGGAAAGATATAAATTTGACATAATTTTTTCCAATTTATTTAAAGACACTATTCCAAACTAAAGGTCAAAATTGTGCCCTAATCACAGTGACGCTGCTAGTAAACGGAAGGAATGATTGCGTGACACCAAATAACAAAACACGCAAGAGACTTATAAAATAAAATATAAATTGGAATTTATTTTTAAAAAGCAACTTTTAGAGTAAAATTACAATGAAAGAATAAAAAGGAAATAAGGAAAGGAGGAGGACAGAAAGGGTCACTAAGATGTCTAACACAGTTAAAAATTCACAATATTTGAGTTAAGCATGGATCAAAAAGTTGACTGTGTGGCGCTTGTAAAAATGTACCTAGTATTTTATGAAAAATAATAATTATTTTAAGCGCATGATAAAGCTATAAAGTCCAGACGTTTCGAGGCTTCTGCCTCTTCATCAGTGGATTGTACAGGATTGATAGTTTTATCAGGCGCTTGAAATAATTAGTTAGCCTGAATATGAATATCGTTCTGGTTAGCCCTGTTTACGGTTAGTTTTCAACCATTGAGAATGGTAACACGATATATACTAAAAAGTCTGCTGATCTGAGTTAGCATTTGTCGCACAGCGATTATACAGACAAGCAAAAACAAAAAGATAAAATCCGACGTTTGGGAGTCGTCACGACGCCAATGCCAAGGCGAGTTATATGTTCAAAATGAAAACTAGACTTTAAAGCAGTTCTGGCGTCAACTCAACTAATAAGATTTCATAAGTACTTAAGCACTAATGGAATACGACTGCACGTTTGAATCGGCTTTTAGCTGTCTTATAAGACTTATAAATATCATCCTGTACGCTAAAAAGTAGGTCTTCACGATTCTTCCCGTGTATGCTCTTATAGTGTTTGAAACAATTAAACAATTTGTACACGGTATAAAAAAAGTTTTTTTTTTTTTAACAACGTTTGCGTTTTGTGTGAACACCCCACGTTTACATGCTTACATCTTGTTTGAACGTTTGCGTGCTGTTTGAACATCTTTTACGTTACGTGCAAACATCGTTTGCTTTATGCGTGAACATCGTTTGCGTTTGCGCCACATATGAAAATCGTTTTCGTTTGTATTTTCAAGTGCAAACCAGATGTAAGTCCTACAGCTCTATAGCCTCCTTTGCAGACGTTCTTTTGGCTCGTCACGCAACTCCCTCTTTGCGTGACGGCATCGGGAAATACCAAATGAAAGAGGATACAGATGCCGATTTTAGAAGCTTTCGAGAACAAGTGACGAACTTCAGTCTTGTATCTCTTGCTTAAACCCAGTTAGTTATCACGCCCTGTTTCTCGGCTAGCAGAGGCTCTTTTCCCGTAATTTTAAAACGGAAATTAAAGGAGTCTCTGTTCTGACTCCTAAAGATTAACATTTTTGCAGGCGTTAGCGTTACTAAGCTACCAAACAACTTTCGGAAGTGATCATATCTCGTAAGTCATGTGTAACAAGCCATGATAAAATGTGGGCATTCTCGTCCTCATAGCCGTTTTCGCTTCTCTTAGCCGGCTGAGGCCTTGGCACGAGAAACGAAGGGCTCTGGGGACACAGGATTTTTGAATGAATTCGAATTTTTTTGATTGGCTGTTTGAAACAAAGAACTCTTGACCGGAAGTAAAAAACGCCATGATTGTCCCACACAGTCTTTTGAAACATCACGACTGCATACATGAAGACCGGAAGTCCTAGAATCCAGGGCTGTAAATTCTGTGTCCCCAGAGCCCTTCGTTTCTCGTGCCAAGGCCTCAGCCGGCTAAGAGAAGCGAAAAGGGCTATGGGGACGAGAATGAAATGTAGGCTGAAGAGTCGTCTGTGGCAAAATTAAACAGCATGCATATGGTGATGCCCTTTGCTACTGTGGGCTCAGTTACCAATCAGCAGATTAGTTCGAACAGGCATGCGCTCGTAGTGCTTCGGGATTCGTCCACGGTCGCAATCTCGTCCCCAGAGGCCGCGATCCTTCTGGTCTGCGCCAGGATCGCGCTTCCCGACCGCTGGTCAAGGGGCGCGGGCTCTGGGGACGAGATTGCCACGGTCGTCGATAGCGGTTAGATCAAGTATCTTTACGAGTCAGAACAGAGTCTCTTTTTCCGTCTGTTCGTCTCAAAATTACAGAAAAGGTGACTCTGCCACCAGGGAAACGTCTTATCCATACACAACGCTTTTATCAGTGATGCCCAGCATCCAGCGCTATAGCAATCAAGACGCTGGAACAACATTGAAAACGGTATGGTGATGATAAACACGACGAACTGTTTCAAGGTTTTTCTCCGGAATTGAAGCTAAAAATTCCGTGTCTCTGCTTCCCTCGGACTCAGCCTCCTGCCGGGCTTAGACTGAGGGTCAAATACACAGCTGACAATTATTTCAGGCCAGGGTTTAGACAATGTAGCACGTCTTTGTTTACTTCCACAAGTCCTGTTTTGTTTAGTGCGAGCATCAGATTTCTTATTTTTGCACCTTCTCCATTCTGTTGGCACCATATTTGCAGAGCCTTATGGCAACGTTCTTGGTGATCATTCTCTTCCTCTGATATCATGTCAATTCTCCCTTCTGCAATGTTAAGCTCCCTCGCCAGTTTTTTCCAGCAATGTCCCACCTTGTCCGACACAATACGGAGCATCTTGTTATTTTCTTTTGCCGGTCTGCTGACTGCATCCCTGCCTAAACACAATGGAAAGAAAGAGTGTTTTATAGTAAATGGTTTGAACCCAGGAGTATCAGAAGTTCGTATTTTGTGATTGTCTGTGTGAGAGTAGTTCTGAAAAACACTGTTGTGGGTTGAGAACGAACGCCTATTAACAGATGTCAACAACTATCAGCACCGTGAAAACGACTTATTCACGGCATAAACAAAACCGACGAACAGACTAACAATAGATGGACCGAAACTGACCAATTACTGTTGACGAACTTAACACGAGTCTTACAGCCAATAACATCACGGCAGTACTGGCCAATCAGCTTCAGCGGACCAGACTCATAACATCATTGACTGACTACAACTTTTCACTCGACTCTGAACATGCATGACTTCAGCTAAAGTTGTTGAAATGTCAGATCAGCCACCAACAACAGTTCTTTTCAGGACTACTCTCACCCGGACGATCACACATTATAAGAACAATCCAAAAAAATGTTTTAAAAAACTAAGGACTCTTGATGGTCTATAAATTAATCATTCACATGCAGACTGCATTGGAATCCCTATTACAAGTACCCTTGATTTCTCGAATCACCCGATAACTCGAAACAAAACAGATATGTCCAGGGTTGAACGATTATGAGATGCACATGCAGTCTTTATAATAAGCATCACGATGTGTCCTCACTGATAAAAATTCGTCTAAACACATAATTCTGTCGATAAAGTACCTAGTCACATATGAAGTACCTGTTAAACAATACCCGCGTTCAATCCTGGACATGTGATCGAAACGTCGTTTCCCTTGACTGCAGATTTTTTTTCCCGAATTCTTGACTCTCGATTTTCCGAACCAATTTTCGTTTCTCTTGAAGGTTGTAAAATCGGGATTCAACTATATCAGTAATATGACGAGAGACCAGGATTCCAAATCTAAAGTACAAGCCCAGTCTGAATTCCACGTCTTGCATTTATGGAAATAAATGGGCATAAACATGAAAAGAGTATTTTTCTACGATTTAAAAGGTACGCAGGCCATACTGAATCGTGCCACTTTATAACGGCGATAAGAACAGTTTTTAAGTATCCGAAATTTTCTTCAACTTATCTCAATGACTTTCACGGTGTCCACTGGAAGGGATAGACGAGGAGGCCCTTCGTCCTTCTTGTGACATTTCGTGACCTTTTATATAAGGTAACAATGATTGAGTCCACCATATATGGTGAACCGGTTTGCTTGCGGTTTTGTTCCACTCATGTTTGCTTGCGGTTAGATCCATCCTGGTTTGCTTGCGGTTAGCTTTTATTTTGTGGTTTGGGCGACACTGTATTACATAAACTTAGACTTGTAGTACTTAAACTTAAAAAATTCGAAATCTAGCAGCTGGCGCTTCGATGGTGTAGTGGATCAGTGAATGCTTCCTAGGTCGAAGGTCATGGTTTCGACTCCCGGTGTTTGCATATTAATTTTCTTTCTTCTTCTTTCTTAGTATTTGAAAAAAAACTTCTTGTTTTTTATATGAATTTAAGAAAAACTACGTGTTTGGTACATGAAATGTCACAGAGGGAAGAAGGGCCTTCTCGTCTATCCCTTCAAGTGACTACCCAAGCAAACATGAGTGGAACAAAACCGCAAGCAAACCGGTTCACCATATATGGTGGACTCAATCATTGTTACCTTATATAAAAGGTCACGAAATGTCACAAGAAGGACGAAGGGCCTCCTCGTCTATCCCTTCCAGTGGACACCGGTAATACATGCACCTAGGGATGAATTAATGATATGCAAAGAGGGGGTTTATTAACTGGATGCACTGTACTGTGTTTCACGCGTCAACTTTCTAGTAAGCATACCTTCACGAAGACGTTCTGCTACATGAATTGTTCCTTCACTCTTGCTCAATTCACTCACAAGGGCTTCAAAACACTGGTCTTGGAGTTCACTTGTCATTCCTGCTAGCGCCTCAAAGAAACTTTGAAGAACTGTTAACTTGCTTCCACTTGCTTCGTGGTGATCGTCATACGTTTTTCTATCTACGAATCTCTTACCAACCGAGAGCACAAGACTAGTTGAGGCTTCTAATAGAATTTCGTCGTTGACAGGAACACCAAAAAACTCCACTGGGGTATTCTACAGATATCGGGAAATGCGACAGAAGAAACATTATCAACAATCAAGGCTTGGAAGCAACGAAGGCGTTTTTGTACTTAAAGATTTCATTTCTTCAACAAAATGCTTTTACACCTAATATCTGTTTCTTCACTAATTTATGTATGCTTGATCTACACCAAATAAGGTCACTACGGATCGGAACAAACATTATTTGTTTTAAATTCTTTTTTATGCTCGTTTATAGAGAAAACTAGCTTTGGACAGCAACCGATATGCAGATACATACGATATTATCCTCTGTTAAGGCGGGGGTACACGTGAATTTGAATGAAATTTTAGAGGTTTAAAGAAGGAATAGAAGAAAGACAATTATTTTTTGGAACACCACCAGATAGTTAACCGCCATGCAAGAGTACCCCACGTTGTCAGGGGACTGTTTTGGTGTCCATATACTAAAATTTAACTTTAAATTCTAATTTTAAAGTCACATTAAATCTTTAATATTTCTTATTTCTCCCAAACATCCCCAGAGATCACCCAAAACTTTACAAAAACACTGCTAAACATAGATTTGTGAAATGAGCATAGGGTTTTTGGATTGCTTAAAACGCGAACGAGATATTCGCATTAAACCCAAGTTTAGCGGTGGAAAAACGGGCTTCAGGTGTACCCCCGCCTTTAAATATAAGCGATCAAACCAGAGGGAGCCCATTCAAGCGGTGCGACTGTTTTTGAGTTCGAGATATAAAGAAATGTAACAGAATATCGAAAGGGTCTTTTTATCGTAAAAATATTACGAGAAATGTCCACATGTAAGCTCAAAATAAACGAAAACCTACCTCAGTGGTTTTATTTCGACATCTCAAAGGCTTAAAATGGCAAATTTGTTTTGTGTTGACTGTTACTACACGTTAGTGCAGTAAAAGTCAACACAAAACCGTTCAAACCGTTTGAATGAGCCCCCTGTGATCAAACCGAAAGAAAGCAAGCCACGAGAAACGATCGACCAGACGTGTATGACGGGCTTCCTGTATGTAGAAGGACACTGAGAAAAAAACGCGAGAGTGTATCTCATGGAGTCAGTCTTACCTTAAATTCTCTTTTGAGAGGTGACACTCTAAAGTTTAAACTACACAATAATTTTTCCTTCTCGAGCTTTGGGCTTCTGTAAAACTTCACACCAGACAATCCTTTGTCGTTGATTATACGGACTGGTACTTGTTTTTTGTGTCTTCCATCACGTTCAAACCTGTTAAAAAATTGTTTCAAATACTTAAAATAAGAACACTTGGGTAAAACCCATTGCAGAGTATTCTACAATGGAAAAATACCAAAGCAGTACTAAGAAACCGAAGAACGAACAGGTATCGTTATAATCTGAAGTTATCAAAGGGACATACCCTCATTCCAAGTTGGCTGCAGTGAGCTAGTGGGAATCGCACATTACATTTACTGTACCTGCCAAATGCGTGTATAATTCGTTCTTCTTCATTTGCTCCGGTGGTTTGCTCAGTTCAGTATCAATAGGCTCCTTGCATGATCTTAGTTAATTGTTAATCATACAAAAAGTTGGTCGAGGAGCAAAAACGTGTTACTACGGTAGAACACGCTTCTTGTTCTTCATTTTGCAAAGATGCTATGGCATATCCGATGACTGCATAAGCTCTAATTATAATTCGATCATACACCCACTCACAATAGGTGACGATTAACCATGTCATCCTCGTCAGCTGCCCTAATCCCGCCCGAGAGAGCGATGTATGCCTTGTCTTGCCCCGGTGTCATCTTTGTCCTGGAATCTGCTTCACTTGGAAACTTGACGTTGTCCTTTTCTATCTCGCTTACTACCGAATCTCTACGGTGAGAGGGACAGCAAATGAGGTACAAAATGTCTTGGGAATCAGGTCGTTCTTCTGGAGGAAAGTACGCGAAAAACACTGCCAGTTGTGGCGGGGTCCAAATTAAGCTCTGCAGATACCCTATAACGCCAGCAACAGCACTGTCATCTTTTGTTCGCCAGTCAAAAAGAAACGTGTATCTGGAGAAAATAAAAACGCGTGATCTAGCTTAGACGATGCACGTACATGTAAGGATCAACTTAGAAACCCCAGGCTGAGGGGACATTGGGGCTTGTTGTATTCTAGTATCGGCACTCCAAGCTTTATCCGTTGAAGTAAAACTCGCGACCGACAGAAAGGAATTCCTGCTATATTGTCTATAATAGCTTAGTAGTTGATTCAAGAATCTCGCTATTATCGCCTTGGCAAACACTCAATTGTTAGTACAATTTATTTAAACTCTATTGACCTTTCACTGTCTAATCGAACTTCAATCAATGGCCCGCTCGTTTTGGCTTTCGTCCCGACCACGGATTTTAAAGCAAAAGAAATACTGCTCGCAGTCTACAACTTTCGGGAGGTCGATCACATGTGTTGGCGAATCCATCGATCGTACATAAGGGGATAAATTCTGTTGCAAAGAATATGTTGCCTTTGAAATAGGGTAATCTTAGACAACTATCATATTATTGGATACAGCTTCTGGTATGTTTTTCCCATTATCTCCCAAAACTATTCGAGTAACTGTCGGAAGGTCGTTACCGTTTCCTGACAATCGTGAAATATGTCTTGTCGCTAATTTCAATGGATCGTACTTTTCTTTTGTTATATTGAAGCAAAGTGACTGCTATTGCTTCTCAAATTCTATGCAAAACCATTCCACATTATAGACATACCCAGAGAAGCGCTGCACCTGGAATCGAACTATGTTCCCATCAGTACCCGGCGGGTTCGTCAGATTGTCAGTGATTTCAACCCATTCTTTTTGTTCATCATCGGACTTCAGAAACAGAACTCTAATCCGGCATGTTGACAGATCGGGAATGCCTTTCTGCTCGTCTCCCAAACAAACTGGTAGCTGAATCGTGACGGGCTTCAGGAATTCGGCAACCTCGGTGCAGGCGATTCGAAGAATCGGTCCAACCAGAACGTCTTTGCCTTCAAATTCCTCGCTTGGAACTTCTTGCACCTGGAAGAGTTTGACACGAAAATATGCTTTCAAAACACTTTATTTGATAGTTATTCGACGCCAAAAAGTGTATTTATGCAGAGAGGCCTGAAGGGGTAAATGGGAACTGGAATTTGTCTATTTTTGTAAACTTGAAAAATAGGATTTGGGTCACTGGGGCTGGGCATTTACAAACCAAAAAATAGGACTGAAATTTGGGCCAAAAGTTAATTGGGAAGTGGCACTGGTAGAAATGCCTCGGCAAATGACATATACTGTAGTGTATAAAAATAGCTGTGCAGCTTCCTGAACAGGCTAGGGCCACTTCGAACAAAGTTAACCAATCAAAACGTTAATTGAGAACAATGGATGGAGACAATTTTTCGTAAACAAGTTAATAGCGTTGAAAAATACAATCACAAAAAGAGTTTTAAGGCTTAATTTTTTGAATAAAATCAAACATGGAATCTGTAGAGTATATACAGTGCAATGGAGTAGAAAGTATACAATACAAATTCAGCTGATGCACTTTTACTTGCCTTTAACTGGTTACAAAAGTTGATGTAGAGCTGTTGTTTAGATGCTTTAATCTCATTGGTTTGTTTAAGAAAAAGATGAACATCCATTGTTCTCAGTTTACGTTTTGATTGGTCAACTTTTTTTTCAGTGGCCCGGTTCGAATGGCGCATTTTAAAAGCAGCGGACATGCACACGACACCTTCCGATCCACACCCTTTTGCAAGCAGGCTTACCTTTATTTGTAAAGGAATATTCGTCTTCGACGCAACAGCCTTCTTAGGGATGATAACACTGACACTTGGATAGTCTGGCAGGTGAAATGATCCACCACTAGATGTGATTTTGTAAGGTGGGGACGACTTGAGGCGACAAACCACCGCATACGTGGAGCATTCTGTTATCTCAGCTTGCACAACAGGGAAGTAAAAGTCACGAGCGTCTTTGACCGAGGGATATTCGTCTTCAAAATCTGTTTTCGACATGTCGGGAAAGAGGAAATATGACACAATAAAGTTATATGTTTGACCTGCAGTCAGCCTGAAAATTGTTACGTCTTTGTTTAATTTTCTCTTGAGAGAGTATTAACTTCCATAGCTCATAGAGTCACATCAACCGCACGGCTGGATACAAACCTTAGTCCAACATGATTTCACTAGTAAACTGTCGCTTGTGAATGGTATAAAGAATCGGTATCATTGAAATAAAAACGAAAGGATTTCAGAACTATTATTCAAGGCAGCTATTAGCCATGTTCTAAACGAGCAGGGGACTGGGTACGAACATATTTTCTCTTCGGTACAAACATTCAATATCGATTGAATTGAAAAGTGGGGCACGTCATCTAAAAGAGCATCCAAAAATTAGTAAATTCGCCAAATATGACGGTTATTGGTTTAAACCCAAAGGCATGGTACACTTAGTATAGATTGGAGGGACAGGCGTCCTCCAATTCATACTATTAAAGCTCTCTTATTTTAAAAGTGTACCATGCCTTTGCGTTTAAACCACTAACCATCAAATTTGGTAAATTTACTAATTTTTGGATGCTCTTTCAGATGACGGGCCCCATTTTCAATTCAATCGATATTGAATGTTCGTACCAAGAAAAAATATGTTCGTACCTCTGCTCGTTTAGAACATGGCCAATTGCGTCTTTTTCCAAGACAGTACACTTCTTTCTCTGCCCTCCCCTGCTGTGTCTGTTCTATTCCCTTGGATATGCACACAGAAGTCAGACGGATTGTTACCGATTTCTGTAGCATGAGGCCATATGTAGAACGCTCCTTCGCCTGAACACTGAATATTTTGCCAGGTTGCCCAGCCTTGTAAAAGCTGTACAGGTATGTGGTTCGCCAAAAGCTCCAGTTTGGTCTGAAGTAATTCGTGCACTCTGGTAAGTAATTAAGTATGATTTTTGGAGGAAACAACTTCTGTGATCGTTATTTAATCGCGGCTTAATAACGTCAGGAACTAAAAGCCCTCCTCAAAGTAGTTCCCGGGTAAGGTCTGCTTTGAATCAGTGTATCAATTTTTGGGTCAGGTCTAAACTAGGGTAGAAAAAAGGCATAGTTTGGTTCGCATGTCCAACACTTTGCCAGTATGTAACACGGCATGAAGGTGGAACTCTCGACCTCTAAATCTTACGTCCAACTTCTAACGCACCAACCATTCAACCAACGTTTCACCACATCCTCCTTCTAGGATTATAAGACAAGGACGTAAATAAAAAGGCAGTAAGCTAACCTGAAAGCCTCCAGAAGTCTTCGGTTCCAGCCATTTCCTCCCACCCATTTGTCTCCTTATTCGTCAACTTGAATACCACCAATTCATAGCCATGTAGGTTTGGAGCACTGTGAGAGAGTACCAACTTCACATCGGCTTTGAATCCCAAAGCTTCATCACTGCCCGTCGAGATTTCAATCACGCTGCTGACAACAGCTTCGTGCTCTTGGAGTAGTGGTGAGCAGGCTCTGTATTTCCATCTATGGACCACTATCAAGGTGGGCTCGGATACAGCATCACGGGGAAATGTCACATGTACAGCTCCTTCTGTGAGATCCCAGTGGACACCCTCGCTGGTTACTGTTCCCCTGAAAGTGAACGGTAAGCTATCTTGTTACGTGTACCGCAGTAAATGAAATGTTTTAAGAGAAAAGGCGAAAACGCACAATCATAAATGGGAAGTATCTCAGGGATTTTGCTTGATTATGGGTCGAATGGTTAATAACATTATACGTCGCTTATACAGAAAATGCACCTAGAACACCAAGATGGAAAAATTAAAGAGAGTTTTGGAAGGGATAACAAGTTGTAATTAGCTTCAAGATGATTCTTAATTAGTCAATTCAAAGGACAAAGGCAGAGTTTGAAAACTGAGTATACCCGACTAACTCAATTTGAATACCTCGTGCATGCCTATCGTATGATAATACCCATTCGACGTACCAGTATAGTAATGTTTGACAAACCTATACCAATTACTGTACGGTTTTACTAGCGACGTAACCTCAAAATGTGTTGTTTGCATGAGGCTGGGGCCAGCACTTAGCATCTGCCTGCGGGATTTTTTCCGCCCTAGGGAAGGTGCCCGTTAGCGGCATTCCACCGTAATCTGAATGGGCGGCAAAGTTGTACCTGCTCTGTCCTAAAGTTTAATATAAGTTTCCCATCAGTAACTAAAATTTTGGACAAAATGTTGACACACCCCTTCTCAGTTGTTAACAAGCTTCCGTAAACCATTCTAATTGATATTCTAGAACGCTTAGTAGGGCTATGTTCTGGCAAAAAATAGCTGGTCTAAAGCTTGGAGATGCCCTTGCGTTGCGTTTCTGTGTTGATGTGATATGAACAATGTACTTTGCTTATACAGGAAATGCGCCTAGAACACCAAGACGGAAATAAAAAGAGAGTTTTGAAAGGGATAACAAGTTGTAATTAGCTTCAAGATGATTCTCCAAAATGCAAGAGCCAGCACAGTTTGAAAAAGTCCACTCGACTAATTCAATTTGAATACCTCCTGTGTGCGTATCTAAGATAACACGTCACCCATTCAACGTACTAGTATAGCAATGTTTGATAGAGTTATACCATTATTTTTAGGTTTTCCATCAGGGAGGTAAGTTTAAAAACGTTTGCATGAGGCTGGGACCATCACTTAGCATCTTCCTATGGGAGTTTTCCGCCACTAGGTCACTGCAATTTGAATGTGCAGGCAAAGTTCTACCTGTTCTGTTCTTAACTTCCAGGATTGCGGCTAGTACTCACTCGTGTATCTTAATCTTGTCCAGATCCTGTTCATCTGGATTGTCTGGCTCCTCCAGATCCTGCTCTTCCATTGTAAGTTGCTGTACCTGCTCCGCAATATCCTCGTTGCCACTACTACCATCGTCTTCATCGTTATCGCTGTCATCGGGGAGGACATCGTTGCCTTCATCATCAGAATCATCATCGTCACTTGATTGCTGTTCAGCTATTTATACCAAAGAAACTGAAATTCAGCTAAGATCCTTTAGTTTTAATGATCATCAATACAAACCATATACAGAAAAAAATAGCTACAAACAGAAAGAAAAACAGTGAACTATAAATCAGATTTACATAACATAAAAAATAATACGACTCCACGTACGATCTCATTATCTTTTGCCATCAATAACAACGTTTTTGATATCTCCAAGAAAAGATCAAAACATTATTATTCATTGTTAAGAAGTGAAAAGGCCCAACTCCCTAGTGCCGTTAACAAGTTGCAAGATGAGTTTCATCTCTCCATTGATTCTCTGCAGAACGTGTTTATGCTTCCACATAACGTTGCACTTGAGCCTTACGTTAAAGCATTTCAGTACAAGGTACTAAATAATCTTTTATTTACCAATACAAAACTTTACAAAATTGGCTTCAGGACTTGTAATAAATGTTCCTTTTGTAAAACAGCTTTAGAAACATTACATCATCTTTTATATAGTTGTCCATACTCGAAAACTTTCTGGGATGAATTTGAACTGTACTGGTTTTCAATTTCAAAGGAGAGAATTTCTCTTAGTAAAAAAGATATAATTGTAGGCATCATAACAAGAACATGCCCCTTACTTAACTATCTTCTTATCATAGCAAAACTCTACCTATGGGATTGTAGAAGGAGCCAAACTATTCCAAATCTTAAAGCTTTTAATTTTAAAGTTCAAATAAAATATGAAACTGAACTCTACATTGCACGGAATGGCAAAAAATTGGAATTTTTAAGAGAAAAGTGGGCTGATTTTCAAATATTATAATTTCTCTATTTTTTTTTTCTTTGTTCTTAGTGGAGGAAGAATGTTAAGTATTTTTATAATTCATATCGTAGTTATTTTTTTTTTTTTGCGTACCTGTAGAGAATACCCCTTCTGATAATTGTAATTGTAATGTGAATGTAGTGTCAGTATAATGTTAAATTAGGTTTTTTTTGTATTTGTAATATGTGTATTTGCAGCAATAAAAAAAAAAAAAAAGATTTACATAACTTGTTACCAAAATAATGTGAGCTGAACTATGTAGCATTTACTAAAAACACTTGATTATTCTTATCCGATGGCACATACATTCATTTACACTCAGCTATGATTACATTAGTATGGAATGCAACTTGGGCAGTATTAGAAACAGCACTGGTGTTGTGTTTGACTACGCTTCTTAAAGACATGCGTGTAAGGTTACTTTTAGATGAAACATAGATACCTAGAATTTCTTGGGGTAGTTGTTATTTGTACCAGCAAATTCAAAAGCCAAACAACAACAAATCACAATTAAAATCACTGCATAGATTATTGCAGGGCCGAATTATCAACATCAAACATAGCTTTACGGGTCGAATTTCAGACGTTTCGCAAAGGTGGAGACGGGAGGTGTTGGATTGAGCACGCGAAAAGAGAGGTTTGCTTACTTGGTTGAGCAATGGAAGTAACACCCCTTGTTTACAAGTTGCTTTTCAATAATTGCAGGCGATTCTTGTCGCCAGTTTAGCTTGATTCATGTGAGAGTCATTTTTTCATTGTTTTGAGGGTGAGCCATGCGCCGACAATAACCACGTTTGGGTCCCCATCTTCGAAATGCCTCAGTCGTAAACAAACGACAGTTTTGCCAGCGATGGTCATATGGAAACCAGCACACATAGTTTACACAATAAGAAGTGTTACAGAGTTATAAAACCTAAAGCAAAATACCTGCTGATCCGAATGGAAGAAGGGATTTCAAGGAGCCCATTAGTGTTCCACTCTGCTTGGCTTCCTAGACAGATGAAGAAAAAGATGCATAAAATAAAACAACAACAATGGCCACAACGTATACAAAATGAAAGTGGCGCTAGCTTCGCTTGATGCTAGGATCGTTACTCACGTATATACCTGGCTACGGTTGTTGTACAGTAATGGGCTTCACAAAAACCAAAGCGTACGATAAGGGTTTACAAGTATATATCTGAAACGGAGTTGTAAATATCTCTGCAGCCGAGTTTACTATCGTTCATAGAAAACGAAGGCGAGCAGTCTAATTGTTTTTCGTAGAAACTCTAAAAGATTGCAGTCCAAATCCTTTACTTTCATGTATTTTAAGCCAAAAAAAACAAGAATAATTGTCTCTTTAAAGAGCAACGCGCGCGTATCATCAAGAAAAAGCAATGGGAGAACCAAGCAGATTAGCGGATTTCCAATAGATTACGACTGAGACTGAGCTTCTACTAATTGCTGAAGTGCTGATAGAAGACAATCGCGCGAGCGTTTCTCTTTAAATTATTGATTTTTGGCTAAATGCACATAGCATTGAAGGTTTTGGACTGTAGCTACAATCCTTTAGTTTCTACTAAAACAGTTACACTTCTCGCCTTCGTTTTCTATGAGTGATAGTCAACTAGGCTGCGCGTAGTTAACTATTCTTTCATAGAAAACTCTAGCAAGTAGTCTAACTGTTAAAAAAGAAAACAGTGGGAGTACGTTCATTCAGATTCGAGGATTTCTAACAGCATACGAAAAAAGCCGTTCCTTACCTTTAACAGGTTTCCATACTTCTGTTCCTTCTTCTCGTCCTTAAATGATGAAGCGTACTCTTTAAGCGTGGTGAGAAGGTCAATTCTGTCTTGTTTCTTCATCGCTGCCTTTTTCTTCATCCCTGCCTCTGCCTTCTCTGCCTTCATCTCTGCCTTCCACAGCTTTTCATAAAATCTAAATGCCTCTACCTTGTACCTTTCGAACAGATCTTTCTCACGGAGAATGCTACACAATCTTAGCAGTCCTTGCAAAATGTCTTCTCTTTCTTTACGCGGTAGCTTTTTGGTGTCTGGGGAGTTCCATGCCCCTTTATAGAACCAAAGAGCCTCTCGTTGGTACTTCTTCTCCGTCTCCCTGTCACCTAAGTCACTGAGGCGTTCATTTATTGAATCAATGATTTTCTTGTTGGCCAATGAAAATTGAAATCCTTCAAATTTTCTTTCTTCATCCCAATAACGTAGATAAAACTCAAACCATTCTTTCTGAAATTCTGTCTTTCTCACGCCTCTGAGTATCGCCTCATAACTTTGAACGATCCTGACTATAACTTCACTGTGGTTTCCTTGTCCCAGGGATTTTTCAACCTCCCAGGCTTCTGCGTAGTACTCTTCTGCTTCATCAAAGTCCTCTAAAAATCGACAAATTTCCGCCATTTGAAAAGCACTCCGAGCAGTCCATGGATGATTTCCTAGAATGTCTTTCCTGATTTCGTACGCGTTCTTTGCAGGATGGTAAGCTTCTTCGAACTCCCTCAGCCACGCGTGCGAGTTTGCAATGTTTCTGTTATACAGCGCTGTATTTAGCATTCCAGGGATTTTGAGCTCTTTGGTGAGTTCTAAGGCCTCTTTATAGCAATCGATAGCCTTGTGAAATTCCTTCTTCCCTTCATAAACTGTGCCGATCTGACCTTTGAAAAATGGCATGTCAAAGTGATTCATAGATCCAGAAAGTTCCTTTCTCATTTCGTAAGCTCTCATATAATACTTAATCGCCTCGTCTGTTTTTCCTAACTTGTTGTGACAATTCCCAATGGCGTTCAAGCATCTGGAGGTGCTTGTGTGGCTCTGCAGGAGATCTTCCATTATCTTCAATGACCGATGCAAGATCCTTAGTGCTTTTGCCATATTTCCTGCACTGTAGTAAACTTCACCCTGAACAAACAGATAAGAGCTTCGAGTAAGCCTGAAGGATCTACTGCCTTTGGTTTCTTTTTTTATTGTCTCCAGTGATTTGTCTGCAGTCTTGAGGACTTCCAAAGCTTTCTGCCATCCTTCAAGGTGAAGGACTTGCAAAGCTTCTCGGCATTTCAATTCTGCTCGAAGAAGAGAACCTTGTAAAATATAAAACAGACAAAAAATACCATGAAATTGCATTTTCATCGACAAATATCACAAACAATGGCTGATTCACTTCGTACCAGGTGGAACACAGACGCAAATTCCGGAAAAGCCCGTGCATCTGGACAGCCGACCTGATAGCTTAGTTAGCAGTTGGTAGAACGCCGGACTATAAACATGTGTAATGTGCGGGAGTTCTGGGGTTCTAGCACCAAACCGGATCAACACTCAAGGTCTTAAAATAAGTGAGGAGAGTGTGCTGCCTTTGCAATGACACCTGCAAATGTTTAGATGTTCTAGTCTTCTCGGATAGGAACGATAAACCGTATGCCCGGTCTTCTGCATCTTCACTGCTATGGTCAGCAGGGGATGTTAAAGAGAACAGACGCTTATCGTAAATAGAAAGGCGCGAAGTTCCCGGTGTTATGATCTGGTCTTTGCCCGTTGAAGTTATTATTAGCTCTGCAATCCGAAGGTAAATAACTATTTTTCACGTACGTACTTAAAGATGTTACCTATCTCTTAGCAAAAAATGGCTGTAAACTCCAGCTTAGGTCTTACACCTTGATAAAGTTATTTTGTAGTTTCACTGAAATAGATGCTTAACCATTTTCTTAGCAGTTCCTGGCAAAACAAAAATGGTCTTTTCTTGATGTCGATTAATGTCGATCGATCAATCAATCAATCAATCAATCAAGCAAGCAAGCAAGCGAGCAAGTAGCAAGGAAGCAGACAATCCCACAGTCAATCGATCACTGCAAATTAGCCAGTCAGTCAGTCAGACAGACAGTCAATCAATCTATTAACACACGAATAATAATTCATTAATATAATCAATTAAGCAATCATCAATCAATAAAAAAAATAAACAAACACAAGAGTGAAACCTTGCATCTTTTAAAACAGAACTGCACTTTATCTCTATTAGCCGACCATTCAAACATTTTTAGAAAAGGCAAAAGCAAGAACTAATTATTAACAGGAACAAAATGAAAAGGCAACCATAAACAAGACAAATTTCTTTGTTTGTTCTTCTTTAGTTTGGCCTCTTAATTTCCGTGGTTTTCAATACATTTCGGCTTTTTTTTTTCAGTGATGCTGTTTAGTTGCTAGTTCAGTTTATGTGCGCCACGTAGCATTTAGTGCTTTTTACTTTTTGAACTGCACAAATCTATTAATCAACAAAGAAAAACAAACATCCAATCAATAAATAAATCAGCAACATTTTCCTACCTTGCTTTCCATCTTCTTCTGCCTTTTCGGCCCAAGAGTTAAAAATGCTCCTTCGCTGTTTCTGATCGAGCATGGCCTCAAAGAGATAACAAATCATGACACTCTCATGATGTTCTTCTGGAATGAGAAGGTGGTCTGACTTCAATGAAATGTTCAAGGCGAGTTCAAAGTTTGGTTTGTCAAGGTCAAATCTGTTGAAAGCTTCCATGTAGTCTTTGTCCAAAAGATCTGAAATGTCCTTCACTTGAGAAATGAAAAGTTTGCAAAACCTGTCTCTTGCCTTTTGGTAAACTTTGATGAAAATGTTGCTGTTACCGATGCTCCTAAGGAACTTTCGCATCAACGGATGGATATCATAGGAGAGAACCTTTGCCTCTGGGTCAACCGATACTACTTTGCTATTTCGCAAGCCTTCCAGCTGTATCACGGCCTCCGAAGAGTCCACCCCGAGGATGGTAGCGGCCGCTTCGGCTGAAAAAGGACGACAGAACAACGACAGTGAAACGGCACTCTCTTTTATCCTTTTACTTGGCAGGAAGAAAAACATTTTTCTCAAGCAGTTCTCTTGTTCTTTGTCAATCCCTTCCTGTTTGTAATCAAATATTTCTCTCTCCTGTGTAACTTTCTCTGTCTGTGGTAATCTCGTTTCTGGGATCCCGGTTACTGATTCTTGCTCTATGGTTTCAAGAAGCTTTTCATCATCTGCTATCCTCTGCCTTAAGATGGCGGCCATCCCGTTTAGGATAAGGGGATTCCCTCGGCACATTTGTAACAACTTTTCGCGACTTTGGTCGTCTCCATGACTGCGATCTCCATGAGTTTGAAGGAGTGCACTTGAGACTGCCTTATCTAACGCCTTAACCTCGTAATCATCGACATCGACAGAATCACCGTGACGAAATGTAATTCTCGAAGTCATCAAAATCTTCAACTTTGAATTTCCTTGGAGGCGAACAAGTCTCCGAAGAAAAGTCACAAAATTAGCATTGAGAGCCTTGGCAGTTTCTCCTTCTCCTCCAGCAAACTGATCCACATTATCCAGAAGTAACAGGATGTCGCTTTGGCCGTCTCGCATCAGTTGTTGCATTTGACCAATGACTGGATTTGCTTCGTAGCTTACGACCGTTTGCTCTGATCCCGTCAAGGCGTTCAGAACGTGAAAATGGACGCTTTTCATCTCATTTATTTCTCTGAAGTCGGCTTTAAATTTTCTGCCTGGCCACTTTGATAAAGTTTCTAGGGCCAGCGTTGTCTTGCCTACCCCACTGGATCCGTACAAATTAACAACACTCGATGTGCCTGTTGTTAGCTTTGTCATAACTTTCTCCAAGTCATGGCCTCTGCCAGTCAGTTCCTCCCTCGTCTTTACCTCCTGCAGGCGAATTGATTTAAATCCTTGAATCTTTTCTTGGATGCTCTCCTTTTTGGACGTTCTCGGCGTATTAACAAACCTCTCTAACAAAGTGAGGTTGTCCTCCGACACGAGCCCTTGATTTGCAAACAAATGAAGACATGAATACAAATCTTGCTCTTGTTGATCTTCAAATTCGCCTTTGAAATTGCTTTTGATTGATGAAACAGCATGCTTGAGTTCTTCAGGGCTTAATTCACTTGAAACGTCCCTCAGAAGTTTGTCGAAATGAGGTGAAATCTCTCCTGTCGCCGAAACTGTTTCGACCGACGCCATCTTCGCCAAAAAATGTCGTGACATATGGTAAACACGCTGAATAAATTTATGCGGAAGTTGCTCGTGAAAAATGATCACGCAACCCTTGCTTAACTTCAGAGCTGAATCCATAATTCAGTTGGTCACGGAGGTAAAAAAAGGTTGGCACTAAAGGAAAAAAAGCACAAAGTGTTTTTCCTCAAAGTTTATGCCGGAGTTAATGTAGGGCTTCATTCCTTTCGAGTCATTGTCTTCACTGTTGTAGTTCAAGATGTGCTATTAAATTAATTATTCGTGATCGTAGTGATTTTATATTGGACGGGGCTGATCACAAGTATCACATTGATCAACGCAAATATTAGTTCTCCTTTGAAAGTGTCCTCTTCTTTCCTCTTTTGGATTTGTTACAGACAGAACTTTGTGTTGTCAAGTTATGTTATTTTTGTCATAAGATAAGTCGCACTACCGTTGTAGCTGTCAGCAACAAACATTCCGTGAGCGTTGCTTTGCCTATGGCTAAAAAAGTTAAGGTCATACTGATCTCCTTCCTTCCAATAAGCACCCCCTAAACATCAAGACAGCAAATTATATCGAACGAGCCAAAAAGAATCATGCACAAACTGAATTGAACCCCCCCCCCCCCCCCCAAAAAAAAAAAAAAAAAAAAATTGCCCACCTCTCAAACCCTTCTCAAAACTATAGGATCCATCCCAAAGCACCCATCCTGACTCCAACAAGCTGTCTCCCTCGAGCTGCCAAAAATTTTATAGGTGCGAGGTCGAATTTTTTGCGGGAACTCTTTTAAGATTTTTTTATGATTTCCTCCCTC
This sequence comes from Meandrina meandrites, assembly GCA_963693305.1. NCBI lineage: Eukaryota > Metazoa > Cnidaria > Anthozoa > Scleractinia > Meandrinidae > Meandrina > Meandrina meandrites. Next base: position 25,229,308 of record OY855907.1, on the reverse strand, counting down.
TTTCCTCAATGGCCCGGGAGGGTAATATGCTCCTGATAGCCCCAGTGCTGTTGAGGACAATCACGCATCAAGATGTAACTATGTTGTAGTTCCAAACCTTTTGTTTAAAATACTTTGTTGTCGTAATTAATATATGAAAGATCATTCGTTCATTTCAGTTCCCTGTTGATTGTCTGGGGCCTCTTGCATGGTTTACCGCGGGAGGGGTGGAGGGAGGGAAGGGGAGGGGAGGGAGGGGGTCTGGCCAGCTTGTCCTATTGCGCCGTCAGAATTTTGGTCAGCAGTACTATTAAAGATGGCGTCCCCAGGGAGCGAAATCGAAAGTTCAAACGCTCTCGGTTTGGAACAACTCTTTAGAGACATATCTCTGAAGTTTAGTCCAGCAGAATCGGAAGATGTTGTGCAATCACTGAAAAGGAATTATGGAGGGAAATTTAATTTGCTACACAATGAGGACTTGTTGTCATGTTTACAACTTCTGGAGAGACATGGGTATGTTGATGACAACAAACTCACTCTGATCGAAGAGTTTGTCGCTCCAAAATCGAACAAAGAAGAAAACATCAAGAAAGCAATCGAGAGCTTCAAGCTCTCTCTTCCAGAACGAGTTGGACCAAGCAAGGAACTGCAAGGGCGAGAAGATGAAATCAAGGAAATCACGAGAGAGCTTCAAACTGGCGAATCGTCGATTGTCAACTTGTTTGGGTCGGCTGGTGTTGGAAAGACAACACTTGCAAACGAAGTTTGCTCGAAATGGAGAGGAAAGCATTTTGTATTTGATCTAAGAGAAGCTAAAGACATGAGGGCGATTTATCTGAACATGATGAATTCCCTTGGACTATGTTGTGTGCCAGTCGGTTACGTGGACCAGAATTATGTTGTTACAAGAATTCACGAGAAGATTGAACCATCGAAAAGTGAAGGGAAGCCAGTTCTTTTTTTACTAGATAATGTTGACCAGTTCACTGCAGGACAAGGAAAGGAAGGCAAGAACTTGAAAACAGCTTTTGTGCAGTTCTTAGGAAAACTTTCTGAATTTGATGTAAAGGACAGGAAAACGTCATTAAAACTGGTCATGACATCAAGGACTCCATTGCAAGACGCCAATACAAAATTGAAGGTAAAGAATATTCAAGTAGAGTCTTTGAAAAGGAATTTTTCAGAGAAAATCCTAGTTGCGAAGGGAAAAGCCAGATTTAGCACTCAACTTAAGGAACAGTTACTTGACATCTGTAATGGAAATCCTCTACTGCTGAATGGTTTGGCGGCTGTTTTGCATCAGGAAAGGAAATCTGCTGATGATCTTATTTCTGAAAGGCAAAAATCAAGCAAAGGAGAAGCTGACATTCTAAAGAAATCAAAATCAGAAGAAGACGCTAAAGAAAAGCCATTCAATTTTCAAGAAGAAGGAGTTGATGTGGGTCAGCTGTTGGCAATAAGAGAAATGTTTGATACACTTCCCACTGATAGATTAAAAGTGTCTGCGGTGTCAATTTCTTTGTTTTGTGGTCCTTTCTCTGTTTGAAGATGAAGATGCAAAGGAGAGGATGTATGACATTCATCCACTTCTTAGAAAGTATGCTGACAGTATCAAGAATGATGCAAAATTCCAGAGAGCATACCTGGAAGCCAAGGGAAGATTTCATCAACATTTTATGTCTGAGATGGAACTAATTGCAAAGCTGATAGAGCCTGACTATGTTACAGCATTCAATCGATTTGAGGCTGACAGACCAAACTATGAGTTTACTGTTGACATCTCCTTGCAGCCAGAGTATTTCAGTGTTCCAGGTGAATTCCATAAGAATGCCTTGATTGCATCTTTTTTCAGTGCCATGCTGACTGAAAACAAACAGATCAAGCTGTTTCATTCCTGGGCTGAGATGTGCAAGGAAGATGGAGAGTCAGGTAAGAGCAAAATAAGTCTCCTTCACAGTCATTGTTTGGGTTCATCAGGCAATGCTCCCTTCCCCACCAACAGCTGCATAAAGCAGAACCACATTCCTTTCCGCAGTTTAGCCAATCACAGCTTCACTTTTTCTGAGCCAGTCATGCCAAAACACTGACTAAAACAATCTACATTGTAAAGTTACATGTATGCCTCATCGTGACCCTAGTGCCGGCAACGTTAACCGGACGCCAGTTTGCCGCCTTTGAATTTGACACACACCAGACATTGAACAAAACAAAGATTTATCTAAGTAAAACACTTTTGACTTGTAATTGTATGAAACCTTGTGTGTAAAAAAAATAATTTGAAGTACAACAGGAATCTAAGCTCAAGATTTGAAGCAATACAACAGCTTTTTGGTTAGCAGCAGCTATCATGTTTTTGCTGATAGGTGTCAAAGCAACTGGGGTCAAAACAAAAGGAATGTGGTTCAGGTTTAAGCAGCCATTGGGGGAGGGAGTGTTGTGTGACGAGCTCAAACAACAGCTGCAAAGGAGACTGGAGCAAAATACAATGTAAAAATGTAAGGTCACTACAAGTACCTGTACGGCACATGATTCAGCATCAGTTAAGGAACAAAATTTTAGACTTGATCAAAAATACTCTTGTAGGCAACTTTATTCCCAGGGGTGGGGGTCTCCCATATAGAAAAGGATGCAGTGTGGAGATGCTCACTGGACAATTTGAAATTAAACCCCAAAGCCCAGAGGAGACTAATCCGAGCATGGTTCAAGCTTGATCTCTAAAAGAGATTGTCTAGACTGCCAATACCATATGACAGTGTTTCAACCTGTAGTGTAAACCCTAAACCAGACCTCAAGGGCTCAACATATTGATCACTCTTAGTGACACCAAAGTCTGTTATTTACATGACTAAGCAAGATGATGAAATTTAAATTAATGTTGAAAGCTGACTCAAGTGTCATGATGGACGAGGCATGGGACAAAATGAAAAACTCTGAGCCCCTGACAGAAGTCAAACCCATGACCTTCAATATGCACACTGTTTGGATGTTCCTAAGGTGGCTTGCAGTTTTCTTGGTGCATGCATCCATAACAAACTTTGGGTCATAACTTTTTCTAATTTACATTGTAACTGGAGAAAATATTTTTAATTATATTTTGGGGTTAACTGGACCCAACTTTTTGAATAAAATGGTACCCAGTGAAAAATTTTGCTGATAGACTAAATTTTTGTTAAATCAATTCAGATATACAGTTATCATATACACTTATCCAGTTTCATCAAAATCATGGCTCAGGGTAGACGTGCAAAAATGTTAAGGCTATCCAAATGGAGGGTGTCTATGGGGTTAACTGTTTAGCGTATAATGACGTTTTTTGGCTACCGTAACCGTATAAATAACTAAATATGAACTGTCTAACGTTTAAATTAAGGAGATCGACTTTTTAGCGTATGTGGTATTTAACGGCCAAAGGTTGGCGATTTTTGAGAAACAAAATGTAAATTTCAGTTTACTTTGACCTCGTCTAACTCTTCTGGAGACCCTTTGTAGTCTTTGTAGACCTCCATTTTCTGTCTGTTGCGTGTCATATTGGAGATTGCATGACTATCTTTAAATTTCGTGACATCCTCCGCGCCTGCACTCTGCCTGCGGTTTAAGTTACCAGTTCCAGGCTTCTCTCTTCGCCTCTTTGGTCATTACTTTTTACCGAAATTCACAAGTTTTAGAACGTTTTCGTTCAAGGATTTCTTTTCGGGACGACTTCGAAAGTTTCAGAAATTTCAAACGCTACGTTGAGAGTTTTCTCGGCTTGAAAGAGAAAGCGATAAAGCTTGGAGTAAATTGGTTTGACCTGAAATTGTTTCGTTTGGCGAGGTCGACCACAGGAAGTGACTCATTATCTGGTAATGAGGCTGAAGAGGATGATACCATCTACAGCTTCTAAAAGTCATATAATCATACAAATTTACTGTTTAATCTCCTTTTTTGCTGTTTACTGACTAAAGCCACTTTTTTTAACAGTTTACTGACTAATTGGCTTTTTTTTAGCTGTTTAGTGACTAGAGCTATACCCCATTGACACCCTCCAAATGCCCTGAAGTTCTCTTGAAATTTTCTATTTACATGTACATGTACTTGATACTGTTTGATACAATTAAACAGGCCACAAATCCAAATTACTGGGAGAAGCCTTCCCAATACCTGCTAAGTGCAACCCTTTTAAGTATTCAATATTACATGTAAAGTGCTTTAAACATCCTTAATAAGAAAATGCTTGGATATCTTCTCAAATCTACAGTACAACAAAGTTGCATTAATTAATGGGGATTCCCAATTCCATGCTCCTCAACCCCTCAACCCCTGGCCTTGGAATTTTCAGGAACCTTCCATGGAGAGGTTATCAAGATTTTTTGCTTCATACACACACTTACCAGTAATGCAGACTTTCTTTATAGCTTTGGCATCCTTGTTATAAAGGCAGACACCATTGGTCAACATTTCCTTCAAATCCCAACCTTTAGAAGCACCTAAACTGACTCCACAACTAGGGAATTTTAGAAGAAGACCAAGTCCCAGGCTTAAGAAAATTGGGGAACCGTAGCCAGAGTAGCCTGTGAATATATAGCCACCTCACTTTGCTTTGCCGGCCAGGAGTGAAGAACGGTGGCTGCACCCACATGCACAGGTTATAGCTAGGGTAAATTATTACAATAAAATATTAAAACATTCTCTGGCTAAAAGTGTCTAAACACTGTCTGGGCTTTCGGCTACCTGACTGCCGTCTTCAAAGAGTAAAAAATGAAAGGCATAAAACACTTTTTTATATTAAGTCCCAGGGTGTAAAGATCTTTTGGCAACACCCTTGCAACTGTTTTGGATTTGAGGTATACAGTTACCTAATTTAGAAAAAAAAAAGTGTTCAGCAAACTAACATGTAGTGAATAATCAAAAGTAATAATTAAAAAGCTTTCCAATAGTTAATTTGAAAAAAGGTATCTGGTATATATTGCTTGTATATCAGCATTTGGAGTTGAGGTTAGAGTTGTTTTCTGTATATACAGTGTATGCTTGTTTAAGTTGCTAACCGTTATCTATTGCTTTGTTTTTAATTCAAATTTAAAGATTTAATTTCCAGTTTGAGGTGCATTTTGTTGACTGATCAGTTTAGTTTAGCCAGTGAATCATTTTTTTTTCAGTTTTTGTTCAGTAACTGACAGTGGAGTAGGGTTGACCTAATGGTAAGTGTGCTGGGTCTGGATTGAATTGTCCAGGCTCCAGCCCGGACCAGGGTCACAAATGACTGGTATGCCACAGAGGGAGGGTGGGGTGGGTGCTGCTGACTGCTTTTCTTCATGTATCTCCTGGTTGATACTGACATTTGGATAGGAGTTTTTGACTACATCATGAAAAATTTTCCTTCTTGAGGTAGTCTTTTTCTCATTAAAATTAAACATGGAGGGCGAAGAGCTTATGGCAAACCACTGATAAATTAAATTATAGGTGCAGACAGTAAAATCAGTAATAATTAAAATTGGTTTTTATATTTACATAAACACTCTCCTCAGTAAGGGAGCATTCATAACTTAAAACTGAAACAACGTGCAGTCAACATGGTGGAGGCAGAATATAATTTTTCAAATTCCCTGACTTGTCCTTGTCAGATAAAGTGGCAGATAAAGTGGCAGCCCCTGGCATCCACTTCCAAAAAAATAACCATCATTGACCTGAAATGTCTCTTCCAGCCAACAATTGTATGAAATCAGCAGTGTTAGATAATTTCCAATTTTCCCTGACTTTTCTTCAAAATATCAATTTTCCCTGAATCAAAATAAAATCCCAGACTTTTCCCTGGCCTTGAAGAATTGTATTTTTCCCTGCTCATTTACTGACCAGTGGCAACACGGGTGGAGGCAGTGAAAGGTTGGCAGTGGTATTGATGCACTGGTGAATATTTTCACAACCACCTGAAGTGGATGAAGATCAAAGTGGCTACTTTTGTAATCAATGCAGGTTTATGGGATAGACACTATTCATCGCAGGGGCATAGCCAGGGGCGTCCAGGGGTGCCTGTTACCCCAGCTTTGTGAGATCATTTTTTAAGTAATCAACATACAAACCTTATAAATTCAGGTTTGCAAAAACACACGAATCCAAATAATCAACATGCCAGAAATCCTTTCCAGTGCTAGATATTTACATACACCATTTGCAGGATCAAACAACAGCAGTGACCATGAAAGTACTCTGGGTGTTGCACAGTGTGACCCCCCCCCCCCCCCCCTCTTAAAAAATCCTAGGCACGCCCCTCCATCGCCTTTAGTAGATGACAAGGGAAACAATGGGTGCTTTCAAGAACTCACAAGTGGTGTTTACAAGAACTCAAATGCATATAACAGTATTGCAAAAACAAATTTCCAGAGGGATATTTATTTCAATTAACAAAGAACTGTATTCATAATAAATGTAGGAGGCTGTGCGGAATTCTTGCCATTAACACACAAAAGTGAAATCGACGATTTATTTCTCTCGCGGGCTAAGTTCAGGCCCGTAGCCAGGGGGGTGCGACGGGTGCGTCCACACCCCCCCACGAGCCTTGGAAGTCCGCTCCTTGTGAAAAGAGTATAAAAATAAATAAATAAGTAAATAAATAAATAAATAAATAAAAAAGGAAATGGTATTTCTGTACTTCGTCTATTTACATTTAATGGGTCCACCATTTGAAGATTCGTGTGGCATATTTTTGACCAAATTGTGTTACTCTAGGTTGATTTTAACAATACATTCTAACTAATGCCGTTCATAGTCAGCAAACCGACTCTGGCTGATTTATGTAATTACCATTTGACACCGAAATAAAAATATCTATCTTTTTCCAGTCTTTCTTTAAAAGAACTGCCGTCATTGTTAGTTAAATCAATTGTAAATTATGTTTACAAGGTTCTGTTTCTAAAACTACGTTTTGAATTTAAAAATGTACCAGAATTATTGTCCTTGCTACCTTCACCTTTATATGGCTTGTTTCCTAACAAACTGTCTTCAAAACGCACGAAATGCGGCCTCAGATAACCCATTTTTTTTCAAAATTTTCTGGGGGAGAATATACCCCCAGACCCCCCTTCGGCTTTGCGCCTGCGGCGCTCGACATTTCGCGCAGGAGGCGCTCATACGCACCCCCCCCCCCCCCCCCAGCAAAACTCCTGGCTACGGGCCTGAAGTTACATAGAAAAAAGCCGCCATTTTGTTTATGTGCGCTCCCATTGTGATTGACAAGAAGGCCCTGAATAACTATGGAGCCACCTCATTGATTTTGTTTCTGTGGACAATCTTTGATATTTCAACTTGATAGCGAGAAACCTGGTTTCAGATCAACTACTTAAGGTGGCTGAACACAGTTTTTGCGTGTGCTCTGCAGCCTTCAAACAGAAACAAAAATGGCACAGATAGAGCAGTGATTTATTTGTTCTATGCCGGTCTATATGTGGTAGTTTTCTTCTTAAAATGACATGGTGTGTTTTTGTCGTTTGTTAGAATTGAATATCAGAAAAAGTCAAGATGCAAAAGATTCTAGCAGTTTTGTGGGATTGTTGTCGTTATCGTGAGAGCCCAGTTAAATGCAGCACAGGCATAGATAATGATAGTTGTTCAAACAAAATTGAGATTGAACGCTTTACTGGCGTTCTCGGAAAAGCACATATTTTTATTTTGTGAAAATTAAAGTTTTCTTCTCCTTAGAATTTAATAACATTTGTCAGAAAGATACTTCAAGAATGAAGTAAGTGGATTAAGTTTGTTTCGGGCCAATGATGGAGAAAATCTAAGGACTAAATTTTCTGCAAATATATAAAACCCAATTTTAAAGGCCTGTTTATATCCAATCATGTTACCATGGCAGCAACACACGCCAACTAAAATTTCAAAATTCGGAAGTCGATCCTTTTAACTTATGTCTTGCCAATTTTGGGGACCTAGGGATCAACAGCATTAGAAAAATTGCAAATGCGGCACAGGTATCAAAAACTGTGTTCAGCACTTTAATTTTGCTTTAAATTATTAATTTACATACGTATTCCTATGCAGGTTCTCTTTTTCGAGCACAGTTAAAATGCTGGGAAGCTCGACAAGTTTCAGACGCTGAAGGAACAGTAAGGGCTTTTGAAGTATTGGATGAAGCTTCTCATTCATTGCAAAAAGTTCAAGACAAGTCAAGTGAATCTTTCAGGTTCAGCAAAGGACTTTACCTGTATTGTGAGGGAGAAATCATTTACAGAAACAGTGAATACAAGAAGGCATTGAAAAGTTTGGAGTCATCATTAACATTCACAGAGAATCTTCTGGAAGTGCATACTGATCTTGCCAGGTGCTACAATGCTATCGGTAACTGCCATTTCCACCTCAACAAACCGACAAAAGCACTTGAGTTCTACAAGAAAGCATACCAGATGCAAAAGCAATTGGCAGGTTCTGATTATCATTTTGACATGCCAATGTATAAGAATCAAATTGGCACAGTGTATGAGAGTCAGAAAGACTATGACAAGGCGGTCGAATGTTACAGAGAGGCTCTTAGACTTTTGGATGAGCTCAAACTTTCAGGGTTTTGGGATGAAGCACTATTCCAGAGAAATCTAGCCAATGCTCTTATGTTTCAAAAGAAGTATCACGAAGCAGTTGAACCTGCCAACAGGGCATACAGCATAAGATTAAGGCTTCTTGGGAATCACCCACTGACAGTGCGTAGCATTTATCAACAAGCAATGACTCAGGCAAACTTAGACAACCACAATAAAGCTTTAGAGTTGTTTCTTACTGCATGGGAAATGGAGAAGTCTCTTGGAGTGGGGAATCACAGCAAGGTATGGCGATTGATCATTTCCTGTGTTGAGAAAATGTGTGATAACTTAAATAAAAGTGATGAGAAAGTACAGTTTAAAGAAGATGCTTTGAAGTTTTGTCAGGATTTCTGGGAAGAAGAGAAAAGTTTGAAAAGGTCGGAAGAGTTAAGCTTCACCAAAAACAACAAAGACATCATTGACGCCATATTGTACCTACTTGGTGACAAGAAAGACAAGCATGAAGCAGAAAAGGACGCGCTGTGGTTTTATGACGGGATGCAGAGTGCTACTGAAGAAGAGTTTCAAGAGGAATTTGACCAGGAAACAGAAAGCAGTGTGCTTAATAAGATGCTGAAAGAAAGAGATGAGATCTTAGACAAGGCAATTGACCTTTGCCTTCAAGTTTCAGATCACGACAAACTCATAAAGTACAAAAACATCAAGTTGGCGCTGTACAGAAAAGTCCTTGAGAAGCCGGACTTTGTTGGCGAGAAAAAATACAGTTATGACAAAGCGAATCTAAAAAGCAAAGTGGAAAAACTGTACCGAGATGTTGGACAACAGGAAAACATTCCAGAATTCCGAGAGAACCTGCTACGTGATTGGCAAAAGCAGTGGGACGAAGGAAAAGGCGAAGAGAAGACGAAGGAGACTGGTGTGGCCAGGGAGAGAATGATCAATGGAATTCTTCAGTTATGCAATGAACTTAAGAGTGAGGATATGTTCCAAGCATATGGAAAAGAAGCACTGAGGTTTTATGAGGACGTATGGGAAGCGAAGCAGGCTAAGATGAGGCCTCATGAAATGAAGAAATTCCTGCGTAACATCAAACAGCTAGCATCATCAACTGGAGATCAAGAAAGAGAGAAGTGCTACCATGAGGCATACCAGGTAAGCTTCTCAATGCCCCAAAGGTTTTGAATCCTCCCACCCACCCCCCAAATCACAGTATCAAACACTATAAAATATACATGAATTATGCCAATTTCAACCCCTCTTCCACCCCTGAAAAAGGCATGATGTGATTACAATCTTACAAATCGCCAATTTCGTACACAAATGGAAGATGTGAGGAAGATGGGGAAGGAAATATCATTTGTTGAACCAGCTTTCTCAAAAAGAAAAAAATAACTTTCTTCAACCTTTTTGTGATGTTTCAGTAAATGACATAGCACCTGACATAGCACATGGAAATTAAAGGATTTACTGCTACCGTATAGTTATTTGTGATTGCATTCATACTAGTCTGGTCATAAATACACTATCCTCAAATGTATTGTTAACAGTTTTAGTAGAAACTGGAAATTTACCACCCAAATATAATGTAATATAATTCAGATTTGTTGTGTTCCGCAGGCTTTACAAGATGGAAAGCGACCAGAAGCCACATTGTGTTCAAAAGGTATCAAATGACCTAATGTTCTATGCTATGTTCTACATGTAAGGCTTCTTTTCTTACTACGTACGCCACCGATGTATGGAATAGCACCAAGTTTTCGCCTTGCTACCCCGCCCACTTTCATTGACAAATTCCTGTTGTTTACAGTTGCTCGTTTGAACCGCACTTGAACGATGATCTTGGTCAAATTTTTTTTTCGCACCAAAATGTAAATTCAGGACCTGAATTTCGACCACAAACACTTCTTTTAACCAAACTTTTATTGAATTTCTCTTCTACCGACCATTTATTCCACGCTTTATTCAACAACGATCCTAATGTAATTAGCGAGTTGTGAATTATACGCGACAAGGCAACGGTTGGAATTCACAGACGAAAGTAGGCGGGGCAGTAGAAGAAAGTGGGCGGGGTAGCAAGGCGAAAACTTGGCGCTATTCCACACATCGGTGGCGTGCGTAAATATGTTGTGTTTTAACCAGCTGTGTCCAGTTATTTCAGTTGGTTGAAATCCCATTTCTGACAAAAAAGGTTGTGGGTTTAAATCTCAGCCCTGTAAAAATAAATATTAATAAATAATAAATACACATTTGGCGTAAAAATAGCAAGAAAAGTGGACAGTAATCTGTCGTATCATTCGTTAGATGTTTCGTTTTCACTCGCTCTGCACCAAGGTGAGAGCAGGTCTGGAGTAGCAAAGTGCTGGGGGATAACAGCGAGTGATTAGCATCCCATGAAGGGGAAACACCGATCCTTTTACATTGTAATTCAGCAGCTACTGTGAAATTGGTTGGAGAAAATGGGAGTTCGATTGAGTAAATTAAATCCAAAGAAAACGAGTTTTGGTTGGAGTTGACGGGAGGTTCGAGAAATGAGGATTTCACTGAACATGTGGTAGTAATGCATTTGTTCGTTTTTCAGCCGCTGAAATTGGAGAGATTCCTCAGGCGAAAGACGTTGCTTGCAAATTTGAGGAAAAGGATGATGGCGAGGAGGAAGAGATAGAAGTAGGATCGGAGGATGAAACAGACACAACACTGCCAGCACTTAATGACAACAAAAAGACCCTCATAAGGAGGTGACTATGTCTTAGTGTTAAATGTTATTTTAATGCAGTTGCATGTGATAAATGCCTACACGTAGTTTGCGATGCCACACGTCGTACTGTTACCACTTGGGAACGTTCTGTTGATTAATGTTTCACAACTTTGAGCGGGAGATGGCCCAGTGGTGTGAGCACCTCCCACCACTGGCCAAGTGCCAAAAATTGTGTATGGGTTGACTTTGAAGTTGGTTCTCGCCTTGCTCCGAGGGTTCTTCTCCAGGTAGTTTTCCTCTTCCTGAAATGCCAACATTTCCAAATTTCAATGCTACATGGATAGAGGGCCAGCATGAAAACCAGCTAGAGCTGATGTGGCTTCCTCTCTAAATGGCCATCTTTCTTTAACTTTCTGGTGACTCTCACTTCAAATGACCAATCAAAGTGCAGGAACTACGAGAGGCGGACTTGTCAAGTTTCAGCTTTGCTTTCCGCATCTGTCAACTCTGTCTCCCTTACTTCTTACACTTTGATTGGCCTACTACTAAAAGAAGACATAAGTTGTCAAAAATTGATAAAAATTAGTGAAAACTATGTCAATTGGTAATGGCACGGCGCACAGCACTGTAAAGTATCATAACATTGTGATTTTTCAGAGCTGAAGTATCGTGTGAAGGTGACACCTGGAACCTTGAAGATGCTGGTGCAATGATCACATCTTGTCGTGGAGCTGTTAGAAAACCCTTGCTGATTACATGTTACTTATGGAGCCCCAGGACCCTCTCTCCACCTCTTGGCAGTAATGAGGTCTTGGTGAGCAATGTGATTGAACTGTCACATGATGGTCCACCTGATCTAGAGTGCAGTGGGGATGATAGAGGAAACATTACAGTGGCATTGTTACACAGTGCCTCTAATTTGAGGGAGAATGAAGTGGTAATGAAGCAGTTGGTTGACCCAGAAAACAACGAATGGAAAGAGTTGGAAACCATGAACATATGGCATTCATCAGGTACACGTGTGTGCGTGTGTTGACGGTGTTGAAATTATAGAATGTGTATATATTTGAAATAAATAGAGGATATTACACGGTGGCGAGAAGATATGAATTTTATGTTCGAGTGGCAGAAACGATATCTCACGAGCGAGCGCAGCGAACGAGTGAGATGTCGTTTTTGCCACGAGAACATAAAATTCATATCTTTGAGCCAACGTGTAATGTTCTTTTTATTATATGGAGACCAGATGTAATTGAAATTGCCGATTTTTATTTCATTGTTTTCGAAAAATCGAGCAAGTTTTACATATCACCGTTCGTCTTCACAGAAAATACAAAGCACCCGTGTCCGGGATATAGAAAAACTTACTGAATTCCAATCAAACAAAATACATGAAATATTTGTCAACTAAATATCGTAACACGTAAGAACTGAAAACATCACTGACTTTTGACTTGAATCCGATGCGGCAATGTCTTGACGGTCGATAGTTTTCAACTGCTTTTGTTTTCTTCTTTACAACATCTTGCACTTTGTGAAATTCCTTGCGAAGAATTCTCTCTAAAAGCCTTCAAATCGTCAAGGTTTCCATTACCATGTTCTCGTCCTTGAGTTTTTCGGAAAACTAATTCTTTTTCGTCGCTTAATTAAACAAATTAAACCACCTTGTCGATGCTTGCTCACAACAAACCTGAACGACACAAGAAACCAAGTTCATTCAACAAAGTAGAAATGGCGCGAATCGTGACGTCAATGAGCGATATGACACTCGCAAGCGTGTCATACGGAAAATACGCCACTCAGGTCCCGGATGGAGTGGCGTATGGATTCTACGAGTGGTTTAGTTCCCAGTAAAACACTCTCCTCCATAAAATAAAATGTGATTGGTTCTACGCCTAAAAGTCTTAAAGTTACACGTACATTTAGAAGCTAGACTGTCTACGTGAAAGTACTCTGGTTTTATCCACATGCTGGATTTCTCTTACATTTTCCTATCTTGGGAAAACCGAGCCTGCGCCGGAAATACGTCTGCTTTCGCAGGCTAGGGAAAACCGAGCAAAATCATTTTCTACTTCCAAATGTTAGATGTTGAGTGAAAATTGCTCTTAAACATTTCCTCGTGTAACCACATTAATTTTGTTGCAGAAAAACCTGCCGCTCCTTACTGGCTCTTTCCTTTTGCTGAAGCTACATGTACAATAACACGTTATTCCTCATTTGCCGCAATCCGGCGCCTCAAATCTTCCATTTCCCCGAAGCCCAAATCTGTGACTCCTGCTTTAACAGTGTCAGACTATCCAGATATCAGCGTTGAAACTCCTTCGAAGTCCTACCACGAGGCATACCAGGTAAGCTATATTGTAGTTGGGGTGGTGGAAATGAAGTGGTGATTTAATTGAAATGAGGCGCGATGGCCAACAGAGGGGGTGGTCCACGGGACCGAGCCCTGGCCAGAGTAACCTGCGATAAAACTAGCATCTCAGCCGTGGGGAGTGAGTTCAATACTGTTAGCCCCCCTCCCCTCCAAAAAAAAATATATTTTAAACGTTTTAAAATGTGTCAATTTTAATACTCCCACTGTGCTGTATTTAACGTTAAAACAGTATGTAAACTCTGCGTTTCAGCTAGCGCGTGGTAAAGTTCAGCTTACAGTATCGTATATCTTAAGTCATGTGACCCCATCCCCCCCCCCCCCCCCCTTCACTCTGCAAAAACGGCACGAGAAATTTAAAGGGGCTTTGTCACGGATTTTAGCAGATTTTTGAACAGCCCAAATTTACACTTGTGGCGTAGGAAACCTAAAAATAATGGGCCATTTTTATTAACAATTGCTATATTAGAGCACTGAAACTGTTAATAAGCATCTGTGGCTGCGGATGGCTTGGATGGAAATGGATTGCAACTTGAAAAATTAAGGCTAAACTTTTCAAGTTGTTTCCGAGCGTCGTCAAAAAATCAATATTTACAGGTTTAGTTTGATTTCTTTCAGCAAATTAAGGTCATGTCTTCCTCTAGATGTTCAAAGACAATGTTTTTCATGGGTTAAGTTGCCTACCACTAATTTCAGAACAGTTTAGAACAAAAATCGGTGAAATCCCCGTGACGTAGCCCCTTTAAAATCAATTAAGCCTGGTTTATACTAGCGACGGAAGCGGAGTCGGAATCGGAAGAAAGTTTTGATCTAATGTGAATCTGCGCGACGGAAGCGGAATCGTAAGCCTCGCTTTCAGCGTAAGCCTCGCTTTCATTTGCAAACATTCAAGATGGCGGACCCGGGAGATGAAGAACACTGCTGTTTTTAATTTGCTTTTGCTTTTTCTTCTCATACGACGAAGAACACGTCTGCAACGGAACCAGAGAAGGAGAAGGTTGTGGGTACGTGGAGTATTTTTAAAAAGGAAAAGTCAAGGCGAATTTGGAAACCTTGTGAGAGAACTTCGTACGTCAGACAGAGAGCTCTATTTTCGATATGTTGTCAGTTTTGTATTTTGGTTTTCAAAGTGATTGCGAGTGTTTTACAAACTTGTTCGACGTCCCAGATGCATGAAATAAAATATAACACACACCTCTACATAGTTTTTTGATTGGCTGATAATTCCGCTTCCGCTTCCGATTCCGTTCACCTTGTTCTCACTGGATCGGAAGCGACGGAAGCGGAAGCGGAAGAGGAATCGGAAGTAAAAGAAACTCTTCTGATCCTTCTGACTCCGATTCCGTCGAGCTTCCGACTCCGCTTCCGATTCCGTTTTTTGATTTACACTGGATCGGAACGCTCCTTGCGCTTCCGATTCCGACTCCGCTTCCGATTCCGTCGGTAGTGTGAACCAGCCTTAAACCTTTTTCACGCTGTTTATTATTCTTTTATGCTTATGATAATTGCGCGCCAGACCTCATTTTTGAGTTCAAATTCTTTGTATTTTGTACATGCTGACGAGGCTTGGCGGGCAGATTAGCATGAACGTAAAAGAACAACAAATGGATTAAAAAGGTCTTTGTACCCCAATCACGAATTCCATGCGCCAAAGAATTCTGTTGCAATTCCCTCCCTCATCATTTAAGCCATGTTCTTACCAAACTGCAGCAGGAGGACACTAGGCACAATGATATGAAGTTAGTGCATAACAGCAGCCGTTGCCATAAAGAATAACCGCAAGCATAAAATACTTGTTAACAAAACCAGACCTACATGTAATATGTTGGCCACTCTGGAACGAGAAGTACTTGTTCTCGAATTATAGTCAATTGTGCTGTGTCTTCCAGGATGCACAAGATGAGAAGCAACCAGAGGCCACGCCGTGCTCTACAGGTACTGATGTACATGCGCAGTTGTAGATCTTAAATATCAGGAATGCACGATATATTGTCTCTAAAAATACTCCACCTGTGGGTGCATTGGTCAGAGTAGTACAATGTAATCTTACTACTTTCCGCGTCATTTTCAGTCACTCGGACAAGTAAATCTAAAAAGAAACGAAAACAATTTTCAGCACTCTAATGACTGGGTATACATGTGATAATTTCAAGATGCTTTCAGGCGATAGACAGAAAAGATGAAAAAAGGTCAAAAAAACAAGCGGCAAACGAGTTCTAATTTTGTCTTTCTGCATCGCACAGAACGCATGCCGTCAGATGAGCATGCGTTCAGATAAAAGGCATGCGCACTTTGATTTCCGTTGGGGCGTTTAAAAGCCTGTTTGTGACTCAACATTTCTCGAAGATTTTCCGTACAACCCAACATACTTACGAGAGCTTTTAGCATAAAGCTTGAGATATTTACATGGCTATTAACAGTATTGTCAGTAGTATTACTTATCGCAGAGGGTGTCAGGAACGTACACCCCGGTAAGACATCCGCAGATTGAAAACTGCCATTCTCTTATTCACATAAATGAAATGTAAAGCACAACAACCTGCCAAAACAAATCATTACTACTGTTCTAAAGCATACATGTATTTGCCCATTGTTTGTGTAAAGAACGTTTTAAATTGCAATTGCGCAGTCGGCTAATGCGAGGTCGAAAACCAAACTTATTCCGTAGTCTGGGATGGTCGAGATTAAGTTCGAAAATTGTGGGGTGGATTTTTTTAATGTTTCCCGCATCTGGCGGACTGCACGTTGACTGACACAAAAGACCGATTGTTCGTAGGTAAGATAAGCTTTTATTGACCGCTTGTTTGATGTGAGAGTTACCTATGGTGAAAATAGAACTTTTTCACGTTGTCTGTATTTCATAAAAAAGGCAGACTGGCACGCGGCCAACTGCATGAAACATTACTTTAATAGCTTATTACACCAAATGTGTGGAAGTTTGAGTTAGTAATATTCTCATCAAGCTTTCATTCCTGAAACGCTGTCACATGTATGTTTCCTCTAGGAAATGAACTTGGAATGGACAACACAATAGCAACAGCAAAGGAAAACGAGGGCAATGTCGAAGCTGTCGAAATTGTGAACTGTGAAGGCGGGGTAGTGGTTGTTCAAGACGTTCAAGTTATTTTCCCTTATGGTGCCATAGGCAAACTGGAGGATCATGTGACTATCAAAATAACTTTGGAGAAACCTTACACACATTGCGATATGATAGTGAAAAATGGTCTTGAAAATGATGTCATGTTCATTGCACCCGTCATAAGTTTACAGCCGAACGGTCACGTGTTTAAGCAGCCTGTTACTGTGACAACCAAGTTAGCAATTGAGAAAGAAGCTTCCCTGGACGACGTTCTTATTCTGCATGGCGCACAAGAGAGAGATGGAAAGATCGTTTGGGACGATATCGCCCATAAGTCAAAAATTGACTTAGAAAAGAAAGAAATGACAGTCGAAATTCAAGAATTCTCTCGAATAACAGCTCTGTTGAGATTAACTTCGATATCAACCAAACGTATAGTCACCAGGCTGAACCTTAAAGGATTCCACTACACCTTGTCGGTGCTTTTTAAAGGCAACCATCCACATGCACCCTATGGCGAACTTGCACTTGTATTCATGAGCCACGACGTTTACCAGGTGAGGTGTTACAGAGAACGGCCTTCTTCTGTTTTGATGCAGCTCAAGGGTAATGGATTTCAAGAACTGTGTTCCATCGACAGACCCAAGTGTAATCGCGTCTACAATAATGAAAATCTAAAGGTTTCTGTTATTCTTGGCCAAGACTACATACTTACTGAGGGTCAGCTAGAAAGCACCGATGTCACTGTAAAATCTTCAACTTGGTGGAGAACTGGGCATGTCATCAAACTGTCCCTGAAAGGTTCTGATGGATTCAGAACCCTGTGTGGAAGGATTGGCATTGAAGGCCAATATGGACATGTTCTGGAGGAAACCTTTTGTGAATTGGGTAAGCAAGCGATTAACCATATAAATTGTCCAAACCTATTCTTTGCATGCTGTTTCGCATCATCCTCATTATCCTAAACACCAGTCTGCGAGTTTTAATAAGAGTAAAGCAACAATGAAGTTGATTGTAGGGTAGACAGTACGCTTATTGTCTAAATTAAAGTTTCCGTTAGGTAATGGCAGATATCGTTATTTGCTTCCGGCGAAAAAGAGTTTTGAAAGGTTTGCCATGCCACGTGCTTCAAATCCACTTATAACTATTTTTTGTTAACATGATGGTCTTCATTTAAAAGCTGGACACTTACATGTATCCAGCTAGTGGCACATACTGATATCGTTTGTTGGACCTCGCTATGAGCAACTTCACAGCTACTACCTCTCGAATAGCAAATGTTTAATTTACTTCTAAGTATAAACGCGTTTTGAAGTTTCTTAACTTGGAGATCTTTGGAGATAACGGAAATGTGCGAACGTGACCTTGACGATTTTTTTTTCACGTTTCACACCAGTAGGCATTCCGAGCCAAATTGTAGCAGTCTAATTAACTTGAATTCTTGCCAGGGAAAACTGTATAAACTTTTCTACTGCGAAGAAACAAGATCGGAACGATCGACTAATGTTTTGGTGTTTTTCTTTTCTTGTTTGTTACAGACAGTTGTGAATACGTGAGGCGACTGTTAAGAGTAGACGAGTCCATTTTAAACCTCAAACCAGTTGCCAAAAAGCTAGAGGTCCCTGAAGAAGCAATAAACGAAGCTATTAAAGCCTGGAAGAAAGATGAAGAACAACTAAAAATAATTCTTCAACACTGGTCAAAGGTACAAGACGACCGCCACAAGGAGGATCCTGCCGTCTTGAGAAACTCTCTTCAAGGACTTAACCCGGAAGGTTAGTTGCAATGACAAATACCAAATTTGAACAGATCATTGTGTTACTTTTCTCTCGCCCTATTTAGATATTTTTCTTGAAATTCCATACCCCGACAAAAGTGCAATCTACACATTAGTGGATCAAACTTGTGACATGTTTTGAAAACAGGATATGATGTAAAATAAGAAAGTTTTCGTAAGCCGGGTAATTGTTTTAAGGTCGAAAACGTTTGTTCTTGTTCTATGTATTTTACAGTTTACATGGTAAATATTTTGACATTTAAAAGTTCAGGTGTTCCCTTACAACATTCCATTACGCTGAACCCTTATCCTTTTAACTCTCTCGAGTGCCATGAGTTGGTCAAAATGTGCTCGACTCAGACTCGTGCTTTACCAAAATCTGCGCAATGAACGGTTAAACTTCAGTTTGCTATTTGCAATGTTTACTTGTTCTATAATATTAGCGTACATATCGGTTGTTTATACCGCTGCATTTGAAAGGTGCACATTACGCTCAAGTTTAGAGAGAGTATACATAGTTTATAGGTAGGTCAACTCAAGATAATTTCAAATGCCATTTAAAACCCATTTTTATGAAAGCCGTAATTTCCCTTATGTCAACAGTCGTTGATACCATGTATCACATCGTGGGCCCGGCATTTTTATTTTAACGAGGAAACAGGGTTAGGCATTCACCTCAGGAGGTTAAACGTTAACTGTTCTCTGATATACAGCCCTTTTCTGAAACTATTTGCTGGTTCTAGAGGTTAATTTTATTGATTTAACTGACTCTTTGTTATAAATTAAACCGTCGCCCTATTTAGCGTTCTGTAATCGAATTCTTTCATTTAAGATTGCAAAGTGGATGAAAGAGGGAAAATGCACATCGACCATTTGAGAGATTTGGCCTATGAAATCCAAGGTTTAAATCGCGAGGATCCAGACTTGATGGAATACTTCACCAATCAAATTAGAACTCTTTGCGATTTCGTTTTGAAAGATTGTTGCATTGAAATTGATGCGGAAGTCTCGATAGAAAACTGCCCACGTTATCTATCCAGGTTTCATCATCGAATCACCGAAGATGTTGCCTTGAAGTTGGAGGAGATTTGCTCATCTTCAGCAAGATCCATCAATGAAGATTTCTTTTCCATTATCCCCTTCCTTATTCAAGCCATCAAAGAAATCTTCCGTAAAGAGAGTCCTTTTATTGTGCAGAATGGATTGAAAGGACTGGCTGAGGAAATTGTTGCTCAGCATGAGTCTGAATTTCGAGGTGCTTTTTCTAATAAAAGCATTTTAAGGCTCGTGTGCGAAGTGTGTAAGGTTCTTGAGAATTTGTGTCTTAACAACTGCGAGAAGCATTCAACCGAAGTGATTAAGAACTTGAGTGAGAGTCTTGGGATTTGGAATATGTCGGAATTCTTAAAGAAATTTTTCCAGGGCAGCCAGGATGGTAAATTGCACAAGAGATTACAACTGTTTTCGCTCTCCCTGAGAAGAATCTTAGCAGACATCCGCCATGTTAAGGAGATTGAAATGCGTTACTTCTACAATGTCACACTGAATCTGATGAAGTTTGCGATCTTTGATCCATTGAAACTGGTGAGATTTGAAATGACTGACTCTTCCAATTCTCCTGTGGCCTGCTACTGCGAGGCTATAAAGTACGATAGGCCTCATGACACCTATTCTCAGCAGTTCGAGATCAGAAAAGAATCTGAAGATGAGCTACAGCTTGGAGCAATTGCACACGTTCACCTCGATGGGCGAATTCGTAAAGTTGGAGCGTTTGAATCGGTGATCACGCTGCCTCCATCTAGCGAGGACGAGCTCACCAGGTGTCTGAAGACTCCGTGTCCAGTAACAGTCAAGAAAGAACGTACAGTTTCGGGAAATCTCCGTGTGGTTCTTTCTTCGACACACAGAAAGAACATCTCGGAGACGTTGAGTATGCTACGTAGAAAACTAGGTGATGACATGGTAGACGAAGGACAGGCAGAGATCAGAGAATCTCACCTGACGGTGAGTTGCTTATCCGAATACGTGGGAGTGGTTAAGCTACGACTGCTATACAAGTGGCGTTCAGAAGCAATTTCTGTGGACAGCGAAGATTCCGAGGCAATTACCGAATCGTCTGCTGCAGATGCTTACTCAATAGCCCAAGCTTTAGGTAGGTATGTTTATCTGCAAGATGAACATAATTACAGCTGTTGTGTAAGAATAAATGACCTCAATTGGGCCATTTATACGGGAGAAAATGAGACGTGTCCTATCTAAGACGCGAACTTGTGGTACCGCGTTCCTGTCTTATTTTAGAACTGGTTTTTCAGCTGTTGTTATTTTTCCGCGTCTTAAGTAAGATGTGAACTTCAACATCTAAATACTTTCGTTCTCAAGTCGAACAACTCAGAAAAAAGAAAAAAGAAAAAAGCCCCCAACAGGAGTCGCGACCATCCAGATACCAGTTGGACGCTCTAACCGCTGAGCTATGGGACACTCGCGATGAGCGAGGTCATAAACTAGGTTCTTATTTGTGTGACACATGACCTGCTATAACTGCAAAACTTAATATGTTGAAATGATAAACACTTATTGTAAAACAGCAACATTTTTTGGACGAGTCAGTGACTGCTCTCTCGTTGCGGGCTAACAAAATGGCTTCGCAGTGCTAAAAAACACCAGCAAAACAGAGGAACAGGCGGACTTCAGTAGAGGGGAAATAATTTCTTATTATTTCAGAATAGCCATTCCGTCCGTACGTCAATAAAACGATCATTCCGTTTCTAGAATAATGCCCGCAATTTAACACCCAGACAGCAATCAATTTGCAGACTTGTTTCTTCTTTTTAATTTTTGTTTTGAAACATCTCTTTCATTTCTTCGTGTTGTTTTGAAAAAGGCCGCGAGGCGAGGACGAAGTGACGTCATTATTCTCGATTACTACGAGTATTGTGCTAGAATGTTTGGAATGCATTCCATGTATTCTGGAATCGGAATAGTGACTCAATCGAACAGACATTCGAGGTTATTCCGCACCCTTGGATAAAACGCGTCTTATTTTCTTCCGTATAAATGGGGCTAATATAAAATAGTAGAATGTACCAAATCAACAGCGATAGTGCTTGTTGAACACTCTGATTGGTGACAAGCACTCTGATTGAGTATTCACACTAGGGATATTCTAAATCTGATCTGATCTGATCTGATCTGATCAACAGTGGTTAATTGTTAATTTATGTTGCGATTCAACAGGCATTTTTTGGATCATAATAGAAGTTAAATCAACGTCAATTTGTCTCCAGTGATATAACTAGAAATTCCTGCAGCACATTAAAGGAGAAGTTTACTCCAGAATGGCCATTTATTTTCTTTACGCCAATAAAAAGTTTATACAAAAATATGTTATTCACCAAAATTTCAGCTTCCAACGAGCGCTAAATCCCTACGAAATCTTTCTCTAAAGTAGCCCAAAATTCGACAACTGAACACCGCCATCTTGGAGCTAGTAATGTATACGTGACGTCAAAGAGTTCAGCCTGAAGTTTAGCGGGAAAATTTAAATACTTCAATCTCCTTGTTTCTTTGAAGTGGTTTTGTT